>JADLZK010007996.1:0-313768 GCA_015847255.1 Hyparrhenia diplandra
AGAAACGAGATGGTGCCATACATACCTGATATATATATATATATATATATATTTTCCAGAAAAAGCTGATAGAACTCGGGTGCAGACTGCAGTTAAGCTTTATTTGCCAGAAAGCTCCTCCTGCACATAAGAAGTGCCCTTTCGCAATGTGAAGGATGTGATAGCGTAGGTATCGCTCCCGTCTATTAAATAATACACATCCCAGGGACTACAAGTTTGAAGTAGTCATGCTGACTAGTACAAATTAGGTGAACGTGAGTACGAAGTCTTAGCCATGTGGGCAAGTAAGGCCAAGGAGTCAAGAATACAGGTTGCCATTTCTGGTAGCAAGTCACCATCAAGAAACAAAAAAATCAAAGAAAAAAAACAGAACGTGTGGCGGACATGCATGTGTGTTAAATTGTTAATAAAGCTGATTCAAGAATACATTGTCATTTCAGGTTGCAAGTCAACCATTGAGAAAAAGAAAAACAGAAACCTGTGCTAGCGGACCACAAATTCCTGAGTTTTTTCTTTGAGGGAACAGGATTAAAAAGAGGTAAAAGGCATAAAAATCACAATTATGAAACAAAGAATGCCAAAATGAAAAATCAGAAAAATTACATAAAGGCTTCTAGCCATAAATCTATCTCTTGGGTGAAATTTTGCATTTGCTCTGAGAATAATATATCAGAGCAAACTCCTTGAACAAATTCCTGAGTTAATCTCGTTTTCATCCAGGCAAAAATGTGTGTGTATACAAAAAGACTACTAATTTCATTACAAGCAAGCTACTACAATAATGTAACCTACAGAAAAAAAATGATATATAAGACTACACATAGAAAGCCCAGATCCACATAGCAAATCATGATTGAGATACCTGCAAACTGGAAACTGCCAGTTCTCCTGCCTATTCTCACCAGGATGCTGCCATGCAGGATTGGTGGTGGAAGCTGATAAAAAAACTAAGGCAAACTAGTAAGCTACAAAGCTAGAAAACTCTCAGGTAAACTAAAAAAATACCAACATCTCATAGCAAATTTGAATTCACCAAAATCACAAGCTATCAGTGGTGCACATGCTGCTCAAGCTATCAGTATTATACATGCTGGAATTTACCAAAAAAATTGCTCAAAAAGTTTTATATTTAGTAGCCAGTATGTTAGACTCGATTGAAACTTGACTCTTATAAATGAGATACACCAAACATTACAACTAGATTCACTAGTGATGTTGCCTTCTATGTAAACCAGTATCGTGCCCGATGCGTTGTTAATGAATAACTAAGCTTTTATACAAAAAAACACATGGAACGCATGATAAGATAACAATATCAGTAAAAATTAAATAATAACATTAAAATATCATTTAATTAAAAAAGCAAAGTTCGTAAAATTAATAGTCACAGAGAGCACATGCCTTTGAGAGTTCTTCGTCGTGTTAGTCACCCTTCTCTCCCTCACCTAAATCCTCTGTCGTTTCTAAAAATAAAATAATAAATCCTCTATCGGTTTCATTAAGGTCACTACTAAGGTGGAGGAAAAACCGCAAAATCAACTATGTCATGGAATTCAAAAGCTCGCACGTGAGAATTAGACCATAGAACACCGACTATTCTTTTAAGAAAAAGATAGATATTTGTTTGAATAATTAAGACTTAGTACACATGATTTGTTTACAGTATGAGAACGATCTTTGCAGAGGTGCAAATCTCACACAGCCACAGATCTATTATTTAGACAAGAAATGAGGAATGCTAGTCAACAAGAAACAAAACTCACCAAAGGATCCCTATATTATATATACTAGGAGGATACCCCAGGCGTTGCGGCGGGTCGGCAGGGGGTATTGTAATGTTTTTCGTAAGTAGGTATTCATTAGGCTCACTTTGTGTATGTTCCAAAGAAAGTTAGTAACATCATGTTTGAATGCATTAAATAGATCTTGTAATCATTGGCTTAACGATTATGTAACCTTATGTCTTAAACTTCAAGATTGTAAAATTCCAAACAGTAACACTTAGAATTGTCGGAATGTTGGCAACGTATAGTAGTGTAATAAAGTTTATATAATAAGGTATATGTAATAATTTATCTAAGATAGTTCTTGGCAGATGATTTTATTCCTCTAACTTTGTACTTCACGTGTCATGTTGAGATCAAGTTAAAAAGTTACCTGCATTTAAAACATGGAAATATAAGATTATGCAATTGGATGTAACAAAGTGAGGGATGCATGCTATGTAGGTAAATGTAGTTGAACTTACGGTAGCATACACATAAAAGGGTTAAAAGGCTTCTTCAATTCTTGCTCGTGCTTAACCAATCTTGAATACGACGGCGTCATACCTACTGGTCGGGGGTAAAGAACACCATCCGTGGGCGCCCCTCGTGCCTATGGTGGCCGCCGTCTCGTGGGCGCCCGCCGGCTACCGCTCGGGCCCGGTGGACGATCTGGTGGGCCGACTTGGTCGAGGCCGAAGTTCGCCATTCCACCGGCCGCCGCCGTGGGCGTGACACCGGGTAGCCCCGCAGCCTCGTCGCCCGGGTTGAGGGCGCGAAGCGAACCTGCGCTACGACTGAGGTTGGGGGCGTTGTGCTCCCGATTGCGGCGATGGTGGCCACGGAGCTTTGGCGGCGAAGATGGGTGCATCGCACACTCTTGAACCGGTGCTCGTGCCATCGGTTGATGAGTTCGTAGCCGCTTTCAAGAGGCCGCTGGAGCCATCCATACTATCACGCCCGGTCTTGAGGAAGCGCGCCCGCGCCAAGGCGCCTCAGAGCTAATGCCAAAACGCGCACGGCTCGCTGCTCGCAAGTGGGTCCGGGCTCCATAGGCCGGAGGACCGGGCAAGGAGAGTTTTGCTCAGAAGTTGGGGATCGAGGTCGAGGCCGGCGTGGGGATGCGGTCTCCTTTTCTGCGGCTGCGAGGTTTGCACTCACAGGCCCTAACAGCCGAGGTCAATATGGAGGCCATGGAGGCCTTCGTTCTGCGGGGAAGAGCGGCGCAGTGGTGCAGCCTGAGAGTGCTTGTGGTCTAGTCGCGACATGGTTTTCTTGTAATCAGCTTTACGGGTTGCATCCAGTAGTTAGGTTGCTTGCGTTTTGTTGTGTGTTGTGTGTTTGTTTTGTTTTGTTTACATTTTCGCGGCGATGTACGCTTTCGGCATCCCGGCTTAGTTTGTATTTGGATTTGGTTTTCCTCCTCTTAATGAAACACGGGTGAATGGCCCGATCGCGAAAAAAAAAAAAAGAAAAAAGAACACCATCTGTAAAAGGGGACAGAACTAAGAATTCCTTTATATATAGACCATTCAAAATGTATCATATTTAGTTTATTTTGTCTGAGCTTATTGGCAGTCATTTGATGGAGCCAAAATTTACCTTGGCACGGTGCGATGTGTTTGGATGATCACACACTTTACTATAAATGCAGATCAAACCTTGAATAAGTATGTTGTCAGAAAAAGAAAAAAAAACTTGAATAAGTATAGCTCTGAAAACAAAGCAAAAGCATAGGAGTAAGCAATATTGTAAATTTACTTTCCTTACGAATGGATACAACTCAACCTTTCCAATAACAAATCAAGATAACTAATTTGGCTGACACATCTGCATCAGTGGATTCGACTGAATAATTCTTGCGTACTAACATGGATTTGTGATCTAGTAAATGTTGGGACTATAAAATAACATACCAGAGCATAAAACATGGAGAGCAGGCCTAATTATTTCTTGTAATTGAGTTGTAATGTAAAAGAGGTTCTGTTTCGTTTGCAACAGCTGGTCCATATGCCTGGTATAATGGAGAGAAAAAAAAAAGATAGATGTGTTTCATGTCAGAAAGTATGACAGTAATTTCACCTACATACGGCTGATTGAAACAGAGAGGCGTTATGTATAGCAAGTAGGTGTAAGAAGACACAACTCAGGAGTTAATCATATGTCCTAGTTCAGAGACTGAACTCTATGCTCTCCCAGCACAGAATTGAGGGCAGCAAAACTTCGGTTATCATGAGGAAAGAAGAGAAGATGTAATCTCAGACCTGGAAAAAAATGGAATGATTTGATGGTTATCAGAATAGGTGTTCCATGCTTATCAGAAGCTGCCTACAATTCCTGGAAATATTCCTTCAGCATTTCGCATAGGCATGAACTGAAAAGTGTACAATATGTAGCATTTCAATGTGATTAGTAAATGGAACCCAAAGCCTAAAGCTGTTGCAATATCGCATTCAGTTAAACATTGGAATATTTTTTTTTTTTTCAAGAGCACGCCTAGGCGCGTTTTTCATTAAGCGCGAGCGAGTGTTACAAACTATGGTCGACCACGGTAACACGACGATTACGGGATCACCACGCCCTACTTCTACTGGATCTTTACGGCGATTACATTGGAGAAAAACTTGCGATAAAAGCGAGATAAAAAGAACAAGCCCCTATCTAGCAAAGGCCTCCTCTTCCTCAATCCCGGCCATGTTGAGATCCATGGCGGACAGTTCAAGCCCACGATAGCAGGGGGCATTGAAGCAACTCCTCTTTTTTCAGTCATCTTGCCCCCAAACGCAACCACGAACTTCACGCTCAATATCCGCATCGGCGACATCATCGTCGACCTTCTCGCCAAGCTACGAAGCAGCACCTTCGTAGCTTGAACCGTTGCACGTGGGGGCGCGCGGCTTCGCTGCAATGCGTCCCACTCCTCCGCGAGAGAATGGACCGATATTGGCGTGCGGGAGCGTCGCAGCCTAGGCCCAACCTTGATCGGGAGGAGTGTTGAGAGGGATGCACAACCTTTCCTCCGGCTCCTCCCGGATCGGCGGTGACACGCTCAACATCATCGTCGGAGGATGGGACGCCTCGGCGACTTTGTTGATGTCCACGTCGACGCGTCGGAGGGAGGGTGTCGCCGGGCGGATCAGCGTCCGACGACGGCGCATGAAGCCGGGCGAGCACAGCCGGTGGCTGAGCTACCACCACGGCCATGCACAGGCACACAAACTCAAAGATCGACCATGGCGGACCACCGGTCGACGACGGCGTGGGTTTGGTCTCCACGATGTCCCCAATACATAGCTCGCCATCGACACATCCGGAGCGGCCGATCCACAACCGGAGGGGCTGGTCAAAGCGGCGAACTCCTCTAGCATTGGGTCAATCACGTGTCCGCCCGACATGGTCGCTGGGGGCTCCCACTCTAGCGGGTCAGGCTCGGGGAGCACCCGCAAGAACCCCAGAAACAGTGTCTGGACCTTGGCGCGAGGAGGTGGCGACCTTGTTATGCCGGAGGCTTCAGCTCGGGGCGGCGGCGGATCTTTGCTGCGGATAGGGTCCGCGCGGTCGATGGGCCACGCTTGGTCCCGACCTCGGCATGCGCCCGCAAGCGATGGCGCGCCCTATGCCCTAGCCGGCGGCGAGTGCGGAACGCGTTTCTTAACCCGGCCGGCCTTGGCGTGCCCCTTCCCGGCGGTTGAAGCATAGACCGAAGGTCCATGGGCACGTCGCGGCGAAACAGGACCGAAAGGCCGGGAAGGCGGCGGCGGCTGCGGGCCTCCCGAAAACCCATCCGCGTCGGAGGCTTGGAAGGGGCGCGCCCAGGTGCACAAAGGTGGCGACAGCGGGGCGGCGGGGCGTAGCCACACGGAAAGGAGCCCCGTGTGAAGCGGCGACATGGTGGGCGTTGGGGCATGGCGTTCCCACGCCGGTGGTGAGCGGGGACTTCAGCGCGTTCGCTGTGGCTGAGGCGCTGATGAGCGGGCACCCGCGTGGCGACCCACCGCGACGCCGGCCCTTCCGACGCTTATTTTGCCGCTTCGTCGAGGGGCACGACCTCGGGAGCGAAGAAAGCATGGTTTTCGTCGGTGAAGCGACCAGCTCCGGGGAGCCGTGGTGGAGATCGGGAAGGGGCAAGGACCACCCTGGCTGCACCTATCCACGATGAGCGACGTCGAGGTAGGGACGACCCGGTGCGGAGAGGGGATGGATTCGCCGTCGAGTCGTCGTCGGACTGTCCGTCGGTATGGACTTGCGGCGGCCGGTCCCCCAGGGGTGAAGGCCGGGCGTCCGTCGTCGCGCGCAAACCCCATCCTGGCGAGGGCGGTCGGCCGGAGGCCGTCGGTCGGGCTTGGTGGCGCGCGACGTCCGTGGTCGAGGCAACACCCGGTACCGCCTCCCCATCGTCTTCGCCGTCTTCGTCTTCAACGGCATCACCGCCCTCCTCGGGCGGCGATGAGGGAGGGGCGCGGCGCGGGTGAGCGCGCCGCCCCGGGCCCGCCCATGGACGCCCGCCGCGGAGGCCGCCCTGGGCCCATCCATGGACGCCCGCTCTCCGCGGGCAGCAGCCCGGGAGTCACCGACGTGGTAGGGAGCAGCGGCGGCGAGGACTTCGCAGCCATGGCCGGGTGTCCGCAAGAGGGGAGCGCCCCCATCACCGCAGCCCAAACCGGAGGAAAGGAACCCACCAATCGATGGAGTAGCATGAGGAGGAGCAGATGCGGAGGAAGGGGATGGATTTGGGGGATTAAGGGTGGATTTTGGTGGATTTTGGGGATTTTGGGGTGGGGGCGGAAGAGCTCCCGAGGGGAGCGGGTGAGGCTCTAACGGCTCCATCCGCCCTCACAAGTCTCATATTTCCTTAAACATTGGAATATATTATGGGTACTCTAGAGAATCGTGAAGGATATATTATGGGTACTTAAGAAAATGGTGAAGCTAATATATTAGTAAGTCACGTTGGGCTTGAAGACAAACTGAAATATTATTATACTAATATAAATGGATGAGCTTTATCTTTTAAAATTACAGAAGAGGCACAATTACGCAAAGTGTACTGATAAATGCATTCGATAGACATCTAACAATGGCAAGTTTAATGCTTTGTGTTTGCCTGTTTGGTTGCATATATTCAGTTGTCGACTAAAAAAAGGTGTACGGAAGATTAGATTTAAAACATTATTGTGTAATAATTTTGAAGCCTGAACTGCTTTTAAACTGTAACGATACATAGACATGGGTGCACTAAAGTTCAGTATGTAGAATTGGTATAGTTCAGTATTCTTGTGAGAAGCGATGAATCAAATATTCAAATGGATTATGGAGGAATATGTAAACTGACAGCCTGAGACACTGAGATGGACCAAACAAAAACCTCTGAAGCTAGATAATCAAATTGGATGACTTACCGACATTCTCCTGAGGATTGCCTCATCTTATTTCTGGGACATCCAACCTTTGCTGGGCATCAAGTGACCCATCTGCTCGCATTTCAGCAACTCCAATTAACAGTTGACCAACCTTTGCTATCCATCACTTAACATTTGGAGCAGCATGTAGGAACTAAGAATATTTGGAGCAGCATGTAGCAATTTTTTTGTTGTTGTTGTTGTGGCATTCCATCGAACAACTGGAAGGTAGAGGCGAAGGGCACGGGCCAAGCAGTAGACTGAGGCAGGAAGAGCTTGCAAAATTGCGTAGATGCAGACATCCAGGTACTTGTTAGATACTCGCACAGAGGGAGGGAGGAATTTTCATCAAGATCTACTCATCAAAAACACTACAAAAAAAAAAAGTAAATCACTTGAAGACAAAATACACCATGAATTGGACCAGCAGAAGCTGCTCGTCCGCCAGAAATGCACTGGAGCCGTCGCGTGGCCGTCTCGGCGCTCGGCGGAGCAGCGCACAGCACGCGCCAGCGCCCGGCGGCGGCGGCGAGCGCCCACCCTCGGCGGCGGCTGCACAAACCAGAGAAACCCATGCCCGCGATGGCGGGACCGTAAGCGCGGCAAACCACCAGCCGAGCCGCGCGCCCGCTGGATCCGCCTGGTGGGTCGATGGCCGATGCCGTAAGCGCCTCGATCGTCGGTGGCCTGCTTGCCCGCAGTTCGCTTTTCGATGACCTTGCCTCGCGGTGGTGCTCGCGCTTGCGTCGCGGCCTACATCATCGGCGCCCGCGCTCCTCCATCCTCCCTCTCCGTCGGCACCTAGCACCACGCCGAGGCACCACGCCGAGCCGCGGCGCCTGTATCCGGTGCCAGCTGGTGCGCATGAGAGCGGCGCGAGGGGGCGCGGGGATCTCGGCGAGAGCGTCGTCGGTGGCGGCCGAGATGGGCGTCGGGATCGGGAGCACCGCGGATGGAGAGCCCGGCGCCTCCGCCTCCGGTGGAGCGCCAGGGAGCGCCGCCGGTGGCGGCGATCTTTGACCGAGCAGGGCCGCCAGCGCCGCGTGCTCGAGCGAAGGCACCTTGAGGGCGAGGCCGAGGGGCCTCGGGTGGCCGTCGGCCGCCGGATCGGGGCGCGAGGGGGCGGGGGAGGGCCCGGGGCTAGGATTTGTGGTGGAGAAGGGGGCGGCGGGAAGGCGGCAACAGGAAGTGGGAAGAGGCCGCGCGGGGAGGGGAAGAGGTTGCCTGGGTAACAATTCACGGTGAGGGACCAACGACCGGGGGGAGGAGGAGCCGGAGGGGAGGGCAGGGGAGGGCGGGAGCCCAAATCGCTGCGAGGAACTGAACAGCGGTGCGGTCGGAGATTCGGAGCTAGGCGGGTCAAGCGGCCGCCCGCAGCAGGTGCGGGTGGGGAAGACGGCTTCGCGACGGGGAGGCGTTCAGGAGTGGGGAAGGATGACGTGGCTTAACCACAGCCCGCGAGAACTCCCAGGGTTCCCTTTACAGGGGGGGTTATAGATTTATTACTACCCTAGAGTGGTCAAATTGAATACTCTAAAGGCTTCTCTTTGATTTAGCCTCAAGTGGTCAATAGGTATTATCTCCATGCATCTTTTCAGATTGTAAATTCTGAATATGTACAACATATATAATTCTATGTATCATAACTCCATAGCTCTCTTTGGGTAAATGCACAAGTGAGGTACAAATCTGAATATGTACAACATATATAAATTCTAAAGGCTTCTCTTTGATTTAGCCTCAAGTGGTCAATAGGTATTATCTCCATGCATCTTTTCAGATTGTATTTTACTGCTATTTCCTTGACTTGTTGCTTGCAAAGCAGAGTAGCAGACTTCTATTGTTCTGAACCTGTATAGCAAATATGGCAAACCCATCAGTATGATGTTGGAAGCCACGACACTGTCTTGTCTATGGCAGTGGCACTATACTGCAGTTCTTTCTTTCCTAGTTCATATGTATAGGCATCTGTGATTCATGCTAAGGCGATAGATTTTTTAAATCAAAGCATGCAGATTGAACTCTAAAAATTCTCATTCCACTTCTAGAAAATCTTCCACTGCCATCCTATATTTGAAAAGCTATAACTCGGATTTGTTTAGCCCCAAAATAGACGAAACTGATAGAGCAACCAATTAACTTCAGCACAGTAACAAAAAATGTACCATGCAGCTAGAATACATCGCTTACAAGTATATCGGCATGACTAATTCCATTAAGGGGAAAATAATCTCATCATACACATATGATATATTAGACTTACGAACAATGCCAATCAATCAAGTTTACCTTTTCCAGAAACAATACATGGAAGAAGACAAAGGAGTAGTCACATGGCTTTTCATTGTAAGGTGGCTTCCAGCATATCCACAGCTAGAAGATGATCTGCGAATGAATAACTTTTCGAGTAATTTCAAGTTCAGATTTGAAAAACTATACACCTTTGCAGACAAAATGCAGTTATAAAAAATGAAATGATAGTATGCACTGAGCACATCTCATATGGGCATTTCATCAAGCACGTGGGATACAGAGTAATTCAAATCTTGCTCGAGAAAAAAAAATAGGAATCACGGATGATAGAACTGAGATCCATGTATATGCCAAATTTGGCAAATTTGAATCCTTCATGCACCCCGCTGCAGCATGCATGCGTACATAGGGAGAAGAGGTGGGATGGAGAGGAGGCGATGACGCACCAAGCTGCACTGCTGCAGATGTGCTGCTGCAGACGAGCGGCGGCCGAGCGCAGCTGGTGGCTGGGGGGGCCAAGCGTGTGCCGTCAAGCCGGGTCCTCGCATGGGCGGCAACCTCGCGCGGCTGGCTGACCGGGGTCGTCGTGCGGTCGTGACAAGAATAGAGCCACCGACGCACATGGCAGCTAGCGGTGGTGCCTGCAGAGCGGAGGGTGGCGGAGCACTTGGAGTAGATGCGCGGGAAACAGTGGGCGCCGCCACCGCCGCGCCTTGTGCGGTGGGGAGAAGGCGGCGGCTTCTGGTGGCGATGATTGTGGTGTCCTGGTGGGGCACTTTCATTTTGGAAAGAAAATTATAGGGAGAGGAAAAGAGATACAGGTATATCGATCGCACAGGCCCAATCACGTGAGCATGATTGTTTCCTTCCTTGAATTCATTCTTTTGTTTTTTCTTTCCAAATATGTTGTCCGGTGAGGTGAGATTTTGCGGTAGAAAAGGAAAGGAGAAATCACGGGCATTTCTTGCCGTGTGTGTGGTGTCGAGTTTCCTCTTTCCTTACCTTTGCACGGCCAGATGGAGGGCGTGGAGGCGCTGGGATCGCATGGAGGTAGATGGAAGTACCAAAACCAATGTCGCACCGAAAAGAAGTCTTACTTTTGTTCTTTTTATGTTGTAGAGATTACCTCTAGCACCCGAAGAACAATTTTTGATGCCCTGCTGCTAAGCTTTAGTTGCAGAAGTACTAGTCATTGATCTGCTTGTTGTTGACAGGACCGAGCATCACATTGTACCTCCAGGGCCTCCAACCTAATGAAGTCAAATAGAATATGAATTTAATATGCCCAGATTTGGATGTACTAAAGTATCAGCTATATTCAAATTTTCATTCACCCATCTAAAGATGCACATAAGAAATGAGTCATAATAGAGAGGGAGTGAGCACCACATCATTTTCTTGCCTTTAAGGTCAGTGCACCACATAAGATCAGTGCACCGCCTAAAGCAGCAAAGAGAATAAATAAGGCACAGTAAAGAGCAGAAGGATGTACAAAGAAAAGCAAAAATAAGCGCCTTCAACTTCCTGAACCATTGGCAACTTGCTCTAACAGTTTTTTGAAAAAAATTCGGGGGGACGAAGAGTCCCACCTTTTCATTAGCCACAGATGCCGTGAGCCGGAGCTCCCGGTGGGTGGGCAGGATTCAAAGGAACCCTTAAGCAGTTTACAAGTTGCAAATTACAAGCTCTAGGGAGCCAAAGATAACAAGCAAAAGGAAAAGGAGCAAAAGGAGGAGGGGAGGTTTTACATCAGCGAGAGTGTGCTCCAGAACTCGCAAGACATCGGTTGCCCGGCGTGGGACGCGGCACAGCCAGAGGCCTGCCGAGCTCTTGCATGCTGCCACTAGGCGGTCGACACTGGGAGGTAGGTGCCGGAAGACGACATCATGGCGGTGCTTCCATAGCTCCCAGCAGAGAAGTAAGATGAGGCTGGACTCTGCAGCTGCCGGCATCCCTGTGGGGGTTTTGAGGTCCACAAGCTCTCCACCTTGGCTATGTGATCAGGGTCCCATCCCACATGGCTCTAGAAGGCTTTTGGCGAACACACACCCAGAGATGATGTGGGTCTGCGTCCTCGCTGCTTCCATTACAGAGATCACAGAGATCAGAATCAAGTATCTGCTTCTTAATGAGGTTGGCCTTGCACTGAATTCGGTTTTTGGACCAGGAGCCAGGCAAAAAACTTCACTGGGGGCGGTGCAAAATTGTTCCGCATTTAAGGCGAAGAAGGGGGGTCTTGTGGTCTCCTATGACTGATGCTTTGTAAATCAGGCCTGTAGCAAGATTATGCCCCGCCCTTGTCATGCCACAGACCCGGACGTCGCCAGTGTCGGTCAGCTGGATGCCGTCGAGCAGGCACGTCAGTTCTTGGAGTTCAGCGCCGCTCGCGAGGACAGCCGCGGCTGCATTGTTGAGGGAAGACCAGCTGCCAAGACATCACGGACTGCCTCTTTCTTTCCGACAAAGTGGCTATGAAGCGAGGAACTGCTCGGCCAGCGGCAAGTCTGATGCCCAACGATCATGCCAGAAAGCAGTGGACGCCCCATCGCCCACCTCCACTCGAGATGCCCGGTATGCTGGTAGGAGGTCTAACAGTGAGAGTGCCTAAAAACATCTAAGTACAAAACAATGTGGTGGAAGGATGAAAATTGACAACAATAGCAACTTTACTAACACAAAGTTCCTAGATTAATATCACAATAAGATTGCAAAGAATAGCTCTGGAGATAGATGGAAGTTGTACCTCGAAGCAGGCCCTCTAGCCACACCATGTACTTCAGGCTTCTCAATTCTCTTGTTTTGGAAACTCCAAAAGTGCAGGAACAACTAAGCATCAGCACGGATTATCAATGTGACACATTGTGACAGCTTCAACATGAATGATAAAAATTATGTAGCTGCAATATAGCTGCAAGTGCAATCAGATCAGGAGCCTGTTTTAAAATCCCTGTTTTAAATAGCGGGCTAAGCCATTTAGCGGCGGCCTCTCCAAAAGGCTAAGAAAAGCTATAGCGCGCTAAGTTAGCGGGCTAAGCCATTTAGCGGCTAGCAAGAAATATGCCAAACATTATATAATTTTACTGCTACTTCATCAACCTAGAACAGATCTGATACTGCTACTGCTACTGCAAGCATGTGAACGAAAAAGAATAAAATTAAATCACCAAGATTCCAGAACAATTGCATTTTTTTTTCATGTAGTGCCTCATCAGCCATTGTCTTGGAACAGCCATACAAATGAGATCAAATGGAGTAAATTGACACTTAGCACAAAACTAAATTGACATACAATTTAGAACAGAGATAGCTAGAGTAATGTTCACATGCCTGCATATTATTACAATCTAATAATGAATCCATTTTGTAAAAACCTTCTCAATCTATACAGAACTCTACCAAATTGATTAGCCAAACAGATCAATGGTCCTGGCCAGTCAAAACTGTACACATCCATCTCAACACCAACGTATTACCTAGAAAGAAATTAAAGCAGCAGAGTTTAGAAATCTTGCCTTCTGGCTGGTCCATGGCCGCCTGGACGAAGGAGCCGTGCTGCTGTGGCGCTCCCCTTGGCAGCCGGCGAACGAGGCGCCCCTTGGCCGCCGGCGAACAGGCCCAGGACGAAGCGGCGTGCTGCAGCGTGCCTCCAATCCTTCCCCACGCGCCCCTTGGCAGCCGCGCGTGTCTGCTCGTGGCCTAGTGCTGCTGCAGCGGCGCTCCTTCGGTCTCCTTCTCGGGCGCCGGTCGCGGCACGGGAGGGCGCTGGCAGTGCAGTGGCACCGGGCGGGCAGGCACCGGCCGCCGCCGCCGCCGGCACTAGAGAGAAAGGAGTCGGGATGTTGGGGAACGGGAGTAGAGCTAGGGTTTGCTGTGGCTGGGAAGTGTTCGGTTGGGCCTTGAGATGAGATTTGGGTCCGCCAATCAATTTGGGCCAACGGAAATCAGCCCCAATATCTTATAGCGCTAAATGAGCTGTAGGTTTAACGTTTTTAGCGGCGCTTATTAGCAGCTAATAGCGGCAAATAGCGTTTAGCGCTAAAATGGCAATAGCTTAGCGTTACCCCCGCCCGAACGTTATTTAACGCTATAGCATCCGCTATAGCGCGCTATTTAAAACAGGGTTTAAAATTATGTAACTGAACAGCTAGAGAACTATCAGTCACATTAACATCATATATCCTGCACTCCTGTTAACTTACCATTGAACTTGGATCTTCTTTCTAGTATGATCAGGTTAAGGAATTCAACCTCACTAATACACGACAAGACAAACTAATCGGGTATCCTTTGTGTAATCCACACATTTCATTTGAACAATGGATTGAGGCAAACAAGTAGCACTCGCCTGACATGGATTGAATTGGCGGAGAGGAGAAAATTTGAAGTGAACTTCTTTGGCAGCCCCACGTATTCAGATACAATTAAAATGTATTTCAATTTTATACCTACATAATGAGGAATTTAAGGAATTAAATACCTTGTGGGCCTACATAAATCCTGGAGCTAGAGCGTTGAGAAATGAGCCCTAAATGGGATTAACTATACTCTGTGTCTCTGTATACATGTCTAATGAAGATAAAGAAGAAGATGTTAGAATCAATGAATAAAAACTAAAAGGTGAAGCAAATCAACATGTAAACTTTTAAGTCCAAAGAATTCCATAGAGATCTGAATTATTGAAGTATAAATATGTCACTAAAAATAGGTTCTGTAGCAATCAATCATGGCTGATTTGGATGATGCCTGGTTCAGAATTTGTATATTAGCACAGAAAGCAGTAAATTCACACAGGATGACAGGAAGCAAAACAAATCTAAAACTTTGATCTGAACTCTTCTCTCTTGGAGCCTCAACGACAACCTATGTACGTGTCATCTAGCTACTGAAGGATATGACTCTGACTCTGAAACATATGTTATGTGACGCAGCCGTCTCATCTCTTACAATACGAATCCAGCAACAAATCTGCCTGGCCATCTAGTGCCACGTCGCCTGGCAATTCCCGGCCGTCCGATCGGGCCGGACGGACAGGATTCATCGGCCAGTCCCGGTTATTTTGCAAAAAGTCCTCGAACTCTAGCGAATACGACCAGCGGTCCGGCCTCCTCTCTCGGTTCTTTTTGCAAAAAGACCCGAACTTGTCGAAATACAACCCAAGGGACGGCCTTCTAGGCCAGGGCTGGTTTGCGGAGGCCTCGTGGGCCTCGGCTAGACCGCATTCGGCCCGATGCTGGTTTGCCTTATCTATTATTCTTTTCCAATTACGAATAAATTTACTCAAACTTTGAAATTGGGCGTAGCAAATCACTGGCGAAAAATCGTAAAATAGAAAATCAAATTCTTTGGAATCCTCATGAATAGGACTTTGCGTTGGGTCCAAAAGAGAGTATGTTTTACTATAATTTTTAAACTATACACTTTTTGGCTATGTTTTTAATGGGCAAATATGAAATCTTAAAACTAACTCCTCTTTCCCACCTTAAACACATAGTTACCACCATTCTTCAACCACAACAAGCATAGCCAACAAACATAATATATCTCAATGCTAAAAAAAAAAAGGTTATCCCTCAAAATATATAAACAACAAAAAAGAAAAAAATCCACGGTTGGCATATAGAATCACCGGTAAAAGATAATTCTAATTAACACAAAAAAAAAATATCACTAATATGCTACATCAACAATAATTCGATAATATTAGACCTGTTCATATAACTAACTACAAACGGGAACAAAAAAAAGAAACACTTTTATGATACACAAAGCAATAGCTCAAACAACGATTTGGAAAGTATGCAAAATTTATCTTTAGCTAAACTAATCATCAACTTTTAGTAATACAACGGCCACATCCATTGGCCATAAGCGGCAACGCCGCGATTTCTTCTAGTTATTTACTACTGGCTACCTCCTCATCTGCTTCTCATCTAGTACTCCATCTACTCCTGACTAACTCCGACCCACTCATCAGTTAGGATCATCACAGGATTCAACAATGATGTTTCCATTTAGTGTAAAAAAAAAATAATCTCAACAAACTGGCAGCTCAATAAAACATTCCAACCAACAAAGCAATGTGCCTTCTTCTTGTCGCTGGAGGCAGAGGACGGCTTCTTCTAGGCCAGCGTGGGGTGGCGGAGGCATCGACAGGATTGATCTCCGGCATCGGCGCCATGGTGTTCACCTCGGGCATGGGCGCGATTGGAGCGACAGTTGACGCCTCGGAATGGCCGCGGCTGCCGGCATTGGGAGGGGGCGTAAAAGCGCTGGCTGCGGCGTTGGGGTAGGCAGGATATGGTGGTGGGCTGGTGGCGGCGGCGTGTGAGCGTGGGTGTCTGGTGCGGCAGAGGGGTTTAGATCCAATTTTGGGACAAAACATTGTGGCTGTGGGCCGGTCAGCGAGCCAAGCTATTTACCGACGGACAGTACAAGGATACAGCTCCGGACCATAAACCGCTAAACCGAAACACATATAGCGACGGACAGGCCATTGAAATACGTAGATTTTTTTTTTTTTAAATTACACAAGACAACGCAGACGCCACAACACGCACGCACATTCACCCTCTCGAACACACGTGACACGCAAATCCTACCCCTATGAGCACCTCGAAGGGATCGCGAGCACCGGTAGATCGAGATTCCCGGTCATCATTGGCGCTCGTCGTCGACGGAACGTTGCTTACCACTTAATGCATAACGCCGGTAAATTCCGAGAAAATCCCAGAAAAGATACGAGCACCGTGATTTGAACCCCCGGTGGGTAGCGCCCCACCTGGACCATCCTACCATTGGACTACAAGCCAATTCGCGAGAAATCACGTAGAATTGACAACGTAGGGTCGGCAAACATTTAGCAATTTAATGTTTAATGGTACACATCAACTTTTAGCGACCAAGTCAGATGGTAATTTAGTGTTGTGGTGTAGCGACCAACAAACCCATTTAAATGCATACGCAGATCGTCTAATTTAGACTCTAGACGAAAAAGCTACAATCATTTTTTTTACGAATCTACACCGGCCGGAGAAACCGTAAAGTGAGGCATTTGTATTGTACTAGGAGGTACCCCGTGCTTCGCACGGGGCCGGAGCCAAAGAGTAGGTAAATGAATTGCATAAATTTGGATTTTGAGGACAAATAAATAATAGAGATACAGGAATGATACATTCAAGTTATAATAATAATATTATGTAAATACCAAAAAATTAAATGAATCATGAGTAAATTTCGTCATAAAATTTATGGGATTCCATATTATAGTAAAATCTACAGCTTAATTTTGAAAGTTGCAAACCATAGGAAAAAAGTTGGATTTGGTGAAATTTCAAACTTCCAAGCCATAGTAAAATTTGGGACATAAAGGTAAAGCAACATGTATATAGCCTAAAACAAAAAAAAAAAAAAAGGAAAAATCATTTCCTGGACCGATTGTGGCTGGCTCATCAAAGTGGCCTGCTTGGCCCGCAAGATGGCGCGACCCGCAAGCCGACGTGGCCGGGAGGAGCCCTTGAAGACTCGATCGTAGGCTCATCCTCCCAGGCTCCCAGCTGTACCGTGTGCACGTAGAGAGAGAAAGAGAGGTGGAGAGCAGAGAGTGAGGCGGAGAGAGCAGAGGGCGTATGGCGAGGCGGGAAGCACAGCAGAGTGGTGCTCCAGTGCCGGAGCAGAGGGAGGCGACGGCGATGGGGAGGCGCTGACAGCCTACGCGGTGCTTTGGCAGCTTGAAGCGGGCAGCGATTCCAGCGTCCGTGGCTGGCCATCTCGGTCTCTATCCTTACGGGCGGGCAAAGGCATGGCGGCGTGGGTGTCGGGCGCGGGCGAGGGCGAGGGCCCTGTGCTGGCGGCGCCTTGGCCTCTTCTCGGTGCGTGCGGGGTCGCGGCCGTGGCGCCCCGACCACCCTACGGTGGCAGGCGGGCAGGCCGGGCGTGGGTGGCGTGCGTGGGCGTGGCTGCCGGCGACGACCGCGGCGACCTCGTCTTGGGCGAGGGGAGCCTGCGTTGGCGTGCGAAAGCGATGGCGGGCAAAGGGTGGAGCAGCCGGTGATGGTGGTGGGAGCAGCGAGGGCGGCCGGGCGGATGTGGGCGGCGGTGCCGTGGGTGATCGACAGATGCTGGTAGAATCTAGAAGCTGCAGGGGAATGGACGGAGGATATGCAGTCTTGGCCTTGTTTAGTTGCCCAAATTTGCCACCAAATTGCACTATGCAAAAAGAAGATTTCCCGTCACATCAAAATCTTTGGCACATATTTTTAAGTACTAAATGTAGGTAAAATCAAAAACTAATTGCACAGTTTTATTGTACTTTTTGCGAGACGAACATTTTGAGCCTAATTAATCAATATTTGGACAATTATTATCAAATAAAAACAAAAATACTACAGTGCCAAACGGTAATTTGGTCATCCCCAAATTGGAGAACTAAACAAGGCCGAAGGATCGGACGGTTTGAAGTGTGGTACTGTTAATATACAGTAGATTTGTGAGTGGAGTCACTGTTCTTGAGGGTCACGACGTTTAAAGTGTGGTACGTTTAGTTGCGCCGATTTGGCATCGGCAAATTTACTGCTGCGCACTGTAGCGTTTTGTTTTTATTTGGTAATAATTGTCCAAATATTGATTAATTAGGCTTAAAATGTTCGTCTCGCAAAGTACAACCAAACTGTGTAATTAGTTTTTGATTTCATCTACGTTTAGTACTCCTTAAATGTGCCGGCATTTTGATGTGATGGGGAATCTTCTTTTTGCATAGTAAAATTTGGGGAGGAATTTGGAAGCCTATATAGATTAGCTCATTTTTGCTGGCGAGAAGAGCCCCGACACGACAAAATTTAGCCGAGTAATACATTTCTAGCTTGTTCTAAACTGCCCATCGTCTTGTTGCACACAATTCATGAGGTCGCTTGTTGTCTTCTTCCCGTGATGGAATCCTTGAAATGTGGTGATTCTATCCCACAAAGGGGTTGAGAGGCCTTATCTGCTAGATATTCGTGTCGTGGGCAATTCCATCTATATATTGCCATTATGAATGATTTTGCTAATGCTTGACTCCTATTGAAAATAAATCTGCGAGGATTGGACAAACCTATCGAATCTCAAGAGGTGGCCACGGGTTTTCCTACTGTAGCTCATCAAGGGGTAAGGGTAATACCCTATCAGGGTTCCTTTTGGATTTCTCGCCACGATGGTGTTGGGGCCGGTTTGTTGGAACAACCTTCAAAAATCATCACCTGTCAGGTCATTGCTTCTCTTGCTCTGTCGAGGTCGAAGACTTCTTTGCTCAGTTTGTTCTACAACTCATCTACCTCTAGAATGGTGATCGTCTTTAGTTCTTCAGCTCTTTTCTTTGCTGCGACTTCTTCCACCAAATGGACGGTTAACTAGTGCTCCAACAGCCTCCTCAAATATATACTCACTGTGGATATGTTACCTTATTACAAGAAACCAAAGTACGAGTGCACAACATTGAGTGATGTTTTTAGCAAAGGGATTATATTAATAATATCCCAGCCTCTGCATCAATCTAACATTGAGTGATGTTTAGAAAGCATTTTGCTAGTGCTTTACACGCATTTTTCAATGTCCTGACTGATGTTTGTCTCAACAACATTACGGGACTTGCGCTGGGTGATCTCTGTTGATGGCTTGATGCCGGTCGCCAAGCTATCACAGTAGTGCTCGGTCTCCTCCGATTGCCTCCTGTCAGAATCACGATGATCCGACTCCACAAAATCGTCGTCATCATCGCCATCGTCTGAGAGCAGTAGTTGTTCTCCTCCCGGTGGCCAAACGAATGCTGGTTTCACTAGAGGCACCACCGGCGGCGGCATCGACTTGGCGATGATCTGCACCACCTGATCCATACTCGGTCTTTCTGACGGACTGGGGTCACCGCACGCCAAACCCAGGAGCAGCAACCTGGTGCCGTTTTCTGAACTAAAATCTGCCATGGCGTTGAGCTCATCCTCCACGGCTTCCAGGAGCCTTCCCTCGCCGTGCAGCCACCAGACCCAGTCAATGAGCAGCGGGAACTCGGAATCTGCCGCGCCGAGCGACCTCTTGCCTGTGACGACCTCGAGGACGAGCACCCCAAACGCGTAGACGTCGGTCTGCCGCGTAGCCTTGTGGCTGACGGCGTACTCCGGGGCGATGAAGCCCCAGGTGCCGGCGACGCCCATGTCGGTGAAGGAGTTCTTGTCGAAGGCCACGACACGGGCGAGGCCGAAGTCGCCGAGACGGCCGCGGAAGTCCGCGTCGAGCATGATGTTGCTGGCCTTGATGTCGCGGTGGAGCACGGCGCGCTCGTACTCATAGTGGACGTAGTGGAGGCCGGCGGCGATGTCCTTGATCACATCGTAGCGTGTCTGCCACTGGAGGATTGGAAGCTGCTGGTGGCGTTTCTCACGGAACAGGTGTTGGTCTAGGCTGCCGTTGGGCATGTACTGGTAGATGAGGAGGAGCTCTCCATTCTCGTAACACCAGCCTGAAACATACATTTATGGATGTTACCACATTAATTTTAGCAACAAACTCTTTTTTTTTTTTCTGAGACAAATGTGCATTATATTATTTATTTGTGCAACGGAAACAGAGGTTGAGGCAGAATATTATTGAGTGAGTCTTCTTGAAGATAAAGAGACACAATATGTAGTTCTTAGCATAAAGAGACCGAAAAGTTAGAAACAGAGATTAAGGACACTAGCAAAAGACGTATATGTCCTCATCTATATTGCTTTTTTTAGGTTTAACATTATCATTTTCACATATCCATGATTACTTTCTGAATTAGGATGTAGTGTTCCATGGGTTTGTGAAATGTTATTTTTGACAAATTTTAAACATTAGAAAAGAAAATATTATGAGATCGAGTGAGTAGTAGTTTTTTCTATAGTTTTTTTTCCCCTAAGACTCCAATGTGCCTTAAAACTTAATAATTTAAGATAGTCAGGCCCCATTTGGCAAGGCATCACTTCACGGTGCAATTAGGCTTAGATCGTATGGTAGACTCGCATCGTGAGTACTCTAATAGATCAAGGACAACCCGTGCAATTAGGAGCTGTGGACCCCACACATGTCAGATCAATGCTAGAGCGCCATGTTAACTAATTGTCTATGACATGTTTAATCTAGACCTGGATTGCGGTACTTAATCTTTTCAGGGATCTCAATATGCAAAAATTTTAGATTGAAGAGCTATATAAGAATAGCATAATAGTTTGGGGACCAAGGTATAATTTACTCTTGTTTGTGCAATGCAACAAAAATATCTTAGTGGGCCCCATAATCAATTAATATAGAAAAAGAAAAACCTTAGGGATTCAGTCTTCTTCTTGTATATAAAGACTAAAGAGACAGAATATATGACTCCTACCATTATAGAAATAGATTAAAGTGACAAATGTTAAGAAATCAGAGGTAGTAATTACACAGTGACTTATATTGAATTAGTTAACATGCACGTGTGACGTGCGTGCCTAGATAACACTTTTTTTATCTCTTTTGTTTGTCAGGTTCAACTTCATTACTGAATCACACAAAACATTTACTTATCATTTTTATTTACCATTTTCCACTTCACTACTGAATCACACGTGTCTTAAAAAATAATGTGTCTTATATTGAATTAAAAGGTTTAAGAGATCTTTAAACAAGCAAGTATGCCGTTTTAAATAGCCCGCTATTGCAGCCACTGTAGCCCGCTATATCGTTTCAAGGCAAGGGGGTGCCGCTTTTTTGTGTTCATGTACATTTTAGCCGCTAAATTCGCTATAGCCCGATATAGCTCGGCTAATAGTGTTTTAGAAGCAAACCGCTAAACACCTTAGCCCGCTATTTAAAACCTGAAGTATGATAAAATTTCCATTCGTATAGAAACTTTTAAAATCAACGAGTTGTTAGATTAGCACCTAACGTAGTTCTATTAATGTTTGTAGGACCTAACATAACATGTTGCACTACCGACGCGCCTCCTTCGCCGAAGCGACACGTTCGGGGAAAGCTCAGAAAAGCGCTCGGCGAAGGCTTCCCGAGCCGCAGCGCTAGGGGAACGGAGTCTCGGCGAAAAATTTGACGGCGAAGATTTTCGCCAGCTTTTTTTATCGTGGTCGCCGGCATCTTGCGTGACAATTTCCCCGAGCCCCGATACCGCCGCGGCAAAGAATAATCTCCGTTATGTCAAACGAGACGTTAACGTTATTGGTGACGTCCACGGCTGCAATGTTCGCCGAGAGCCAAAACCTTCTGCGCTCGGCGAAGAAGGCTACTTCCCCGAGCGTCTTCCATCTCTAACGCTCGGCGAACCTACAATCTTTGCCCCGGCGGCAAACCCTCTCACGCTTCGGCAAATTACAGACTTCCCGAAGCGCCGACTCCTTTCAACGCCGGCGAAATTACGAGACTTTGCCGGCGCCGTGGGGACGCAAGGCGGCAAAGCGGGAACCATCATCCCTACCATCGCTTTGTTTTCGGCTTTGCCGAGGCGCCCGACCATGGCGCCGGCAAAACTTACCTTTGCCGAAGCGTAATGGTCGTTTGCGCCGGCAAAGCAACGTAAAAACAAGGTTTTTTATTTTTTAAAATTCCACATTGACAAACAATCAAAATCACATATATATATCATATCCAACACATAGATAGAACATCGGCACATTCGCCACAACAAGCACAATATATATAGCATAAATGTCACAAGTGCATCACAAGTTCACATCCAAAAGTGCTAAAAGTGTCTCAAGTTCACAAAGTGCATAATTGTCTCCACAAGTTCACAACACAAGTCCAAGCGCATCTGGCACATAGATAGAACATCCGGCACATTCACCCCTTTGCATATCAAGGCGTTGGGCCTTCGCCGGTGGGTACCGAACGCTGGTGAGGGTAGGCCTTCTCGCACCGCCGCAGAGTAGGATTCGAACCCGCCCGGCGGTTGCCGCAAAACCAAAAGAGGTGCTTAAATGTGTTAGAAAGGATTTTGGCGCAAAGAAGTGAAAACAATCGATTTTTTATACTCACAAAGAGTAGGTAGAACGGCGCCGGCAAAGGGAGGGAGCGAGGAGCCGAGGTGGCAAGGACAATCGACTTCCGCCATCAGTTTTGCTAGGAACCGTCAGTTCCTCTAGCCGTGTTTGCTGCATTGCCGGCGCCCGATTCGGGCCTCCACCGTCGCACTTGTGGCGGAAGCGGCGTCTATCTCTTCCACTTTGCTTCTTCTCATTTTCTAGCTCGGCCTACAACACATAGTACCAAATTTTCAGTTTTGCAAATGTATCTAAGGTGTAAGTATGAATGGACACCGAGTAACCATGGACTAACCTGGAGTGTGTCGACCTGGTGCTGTGAAGAGCTCACCCGTGAACGTATGGGTGGGTCGGTGGCGGCGCTACCGCCGGATCGGGTGAGGGAGATCGAACTGTTGATGACGCGGTTGGCAATCCACATCCGCCCGTGCTTCTTTCCTCCTCCTTGCCTCATGACGAGATCGCACGATCTCCCGTGTGCACGGATCGTAGTCCTCCCCATAGCGCGCCTTTGCCGCCACCGTGTATTCCTTGATCCGTTCGGCGATTTACGGGTTGGTGTACGCCTCGGGTGGTTCCCGCCCAAAGGCAGCTCACGTCCGACCCGACTTGCCCATGTGGGACATGCGTAACGCCCGGAAGTCGTTGCGGTCCTTCCCCGGATGTGCCTTCGCCTGCAAAAAAAAAAAAAAAAAAAAAAAACCCGATTAGAACGGCACTAAGGGGGCACCAAGAAAGAAAGGAACCTAGGCTTTGCATACCCATGCGGCTTTGTATTGGGCGAGGTTGCGGCTGCCCCGATGGTGCCCGGACCTTTCATCTTCAAACGATGCGCCCCGGGAGAGCTTCATGTCGCTTAATGTAGTCCTCGGTGAACCACCTATCCACGATCTTCTCCCGTGAGCCCGATACGAACGACACCACTGAATCGCCGCACGGTCCATGAAGTACTTGACATATAAGAAGAAGCAATCTTATTGTGAAAAACGAATCAAACTCAATGTTATTGGACTACCTCAATGTATCGCTGCTCTCGGTCATCGCGGATACGTCCGCCTCGCGACGCTTCTTATCAAGCTTTCTCCCAAGTTTCTCCCCGCTGTAGGTTATGGGCGCCACCGGTACTTCACCTGCGTGATGCATGTCGACGATCGCGTTTCTTGGCGGACTTGATAAGCACTGGTTCGCCAGGACCTCGGCTCCCTCCACACATTTGAAAAAGTCGCATACAAACGCGGGTTATCCTTTCATTATTCCAAAAAAAGAGTATGAATGCAATAATGGGGTTTGAGGGAGACTAACCCAAAACTCGCTTTCACCTTCTCGCCACATTGCGGTAGTCGTGGTCGAGGGGCAACCTCGTAGTGGTCAAACGTGTAGGCGTGCTCGCGAATCCTTGTACCAAACCGGGGCGAGGTAGTGCTTTTTGCACAAACAACCCAAGGATGCCGATTGACGCCAGACGCGCCCGGCACCACGGACACAACCTCCCAATTCCTCGCACAAGTAGGTCAAAATTTTAGTTTTCCCTCCACATTTGAACTGAAGTAGTAGTAAAACATCTCAAGTTACTTTACGCTTGCCCAACGGCAAATCAGCGGGCGTTGCTCCCGCCGGAAAGGCCAGTATCCCTCGCGGGACCTCGCCGTAGGGCGTCGATGTACCAGAGGAACCGGCACCATCCCCCCACGGCCCCCCGTCCCCGCCCCGTCCCCCACGGCCTCCTCGTCCCCCCGCCTCCCGTCCCCCGCCCCGTCCCCCACACAGCCTCCCTCCGTCCCGGTCCCATTCACTCAAGAAACTCCTCCTCCTGTCCCTCCTCCGCCTCCTGCGTCGCCCCGCCACCTCCCCTCCCGGGAAGAGGTGCACCGCCTCCCAGCACTCGCCAGCCAGGAACGACGCGCCCTCGGGTTGCCGACATTGCCGGACCTCCGTCCTCGGCGGCGCCGGCCTCGCCGTCCTCCCCTCGTCCCGCCGCCGCCCTCGTCCTCATCCTCCGTGGGCGAGGGGCACCGGCCCACGCCCGTAAAACGAGGACACGTGGCGCCCGCTCCCACCGGCCGCCCCGGCATCTTTGCCTAATCACCCGCAAGTAAACAAAAGAGGAGTATTAGTCCCACACAATAAGGAAGACATTATTAAAAATTGGTACAAAATAAACGAAACAACATATAGTATTACATGTGTTAGAAATAATCTTCATCATTATTGTCATCTCACGGAGGTTGTCTCTCCTCGTCACTATCAATATTGTCTAACCATCTAAGATTATCCGAAGGAGGCATGTCAGTTCAATGTCATTGCCTAAATGTAGTCCATTCAACATTTCTACCGGGTGTCCGGGAATGATCAACGAGCAAAATATGTGTTGTTATTGAAAGGCGACCCCTGTGGGGAGATTGAGGGGGATAACAAAGACAGCCAACATGTGTATGGGGCAGCCATCATACCATAAGGATTGAACCCATCATTTGCTAGCTTAACACGGACATTACGAGCCTCACATGCTTTATCATGATGTTTGTCATCGAAGTAGCGCCATGCTTCACCATCGGAGGGATGCACCATCTTGTCGATTGTATCGTTTGCCCTCTTTGTGCCAAGGTCATCGTTTTGCGAAATCCTCGGTCATGTATAGCCGTTGCAGCCTCGGTAAGAACGGCGGGTACCGTAGGATTTTGTTGGCATACGGAGCCGCTTCTTCTCACCATCGCCAGACGGCACCTCGATACGGGAGGAATTACACTTCGGACAATAGTTTAAATCCGGCGTGTTCATTCCTAAATAGGACGCACCCCTTTGGGCAAGCATGTATCCGCTCATACGGCATCTTAAGTGCTTTGAGGAGATTCTTTGACTCGTGCATGTTCTGTGGTAGTCTGTGGGGCTTTGGAAGCAGACTACCAAATACTGTCAGCATCTTATCAAAGCCATCTCGACTAATCTTTAGGTCAGCCTTCAACCCTAACAGGCGTCCAACGGCATCCAATCGACATACATCCGTGTGCTCATGAAGGGGTTGCCCGGCCCGCGTCTAACATCTCGTAGAAGTTCCGTGCATCTTCCTCCATCTCCTCCCTATTACGTGATCGAGCAACCGGGCTTGTTGAACATCATCTAACCGATGCGCTACCCCAAGCATCATCATCACAAGCTTCGAGGCGTTGCCTCACCGCCTCTTCTCTCACACGATGGGCTTCACCATGATAGGCCCACACGTGATAGTTTTGTGTCCATCCGTTGTTGAACGGATGTAGACCCATCTTCTCCCTATTAGCCGCCCTCCTATTATCACACCCGGGCGCAGGGGACATTTTAGTTGAACATATGCTGGAGCATCGCCAAATGCAGCCTCCATGAAATCATTGGTCTTGTTCACCCATTCAAGGTCCACATCATGCTTGCTTCTCCATCCATCGTACATCCACTGACGGTCCTCCATCCTTTAGCCCAGGAATGTAACCACCAACTCGGTCTACATAAAGGCCACACACTCCTACTATCTAATAGGTGAGGATAGGTCCTAATCCCACCCAAGGATGCGTAGATGAGGTTAGTTTCCATGCCCCGCCCCTATTCAAGACGGAATTGGGGCGGCACTTCCCCATTGTTCTCCCGATACACGCCCCGTAAGGGAGAGTGTGTATCCGGAGAACAACAGGTAGGTGATGCCGAAACTCGCTCTCGGGCCAGGAGCGGAACATGGAAACTAACTCATCTACACATCCGCTGGCCTGTCCAAAAACGTGGACAATCCGAAACAGATACGGTCGAGATATGCAAAGATGTGCATACCTCCAATCGTATCCCTTTCGAACGGAGACGCCTAACCGGGTTACGCGGATACGGGGACATGGGGGCAGAAGAGGGGTTATTCATACCTACGGTGACGCCGAAAAGACGGTAGTGGTCGTCAAAGGACCCGGCTAGCTAGGCTCGGACCGGTCTTGCTCAGTAGAAAAAGGCACGAGATTAGTTAAAAATTTCGGCAAAGCACCTCCCCTACATGGCGAGGTTTCCAAAACCCGCAATAAACATAACCAAGACGATGACCGGCAACCACACTTGCATATGCATTGAAATCACATTCATATAATCACAATCCTCCGCCCAAGCATGAACTCAACGGCAAGACGGTCGGCAACGACAACTACCACCACTACATAAAGCATAAACGGAAGAGGAGGCGTGAGGTTACCTAGTGGATGAGCGACACGGCGTCAAGGGACAAGGGGGCGGTACTGGGGTGGGTCGGCGGAGTCCACGACCGGGCAGCAACGTGGCGGGCGTCGCCCTCTCTCCCCGCCGCACGACGGTGGGGGCGCCGCCGCGAGGAACGGGCGGCGGACGAGCTGGCCTGGTACGGGACCGGCGGGGCGCGCGTCCTCCTCTCCTACCCGGCAGCGTAGCGGACAGCGGGCGCAGTGGGTTCCGCAGCGGATGGGGCGGCGCGCAGCAGACGCGTTGGGGGGACGGGCGGGCCGCGCTGGGCATCGCTGGGCGGGCGCAGCTCGGGCGGCGGCTCGGGCGAGGCGCTGGCGGACTCGGGCCGGGCGGGCGCTGACGGGTGGGCTGGGGACGGGCCGCTGCTCGGGGCGCCACGGCGGAGTCGCTGGGCGGCTCAGACGCCGGCGCCACGCGGACTCGGCGGCGGCTCGGGGCGCAAGGGCCGGTCGTGGGCCCGCGCGGGCGGGATTCCGGGGCGGCGCGGGCGGAGTTGGTGGCGGACGGACGCCGGAGCAGAAACCGGCGGCGGCGCTGACGGCCGGGCGGCGGCGCTGGACGGGGTGGGAGGCGGCGCATGGGTCGCCACGGGGGGAGAGTGAGTTGAGTTGAGTGAGTTGAGTTGAGTGTGTTGACCGAGTGAGAGAGAGTGGCGAGAGTGAATTATTTGGGGCTAACTTTGCCGAAGCGCGAGATCTAGAGCGCCGGCAAAGTTCGCTTTTTTTTTTTCGTTCCTCCTAAATGTCCTTTTCCGCGGGACCACCAAAAAAAAAAAGCTGAGACGAGCGCACACGCGGCACATTTTTGCCGGGCGGCTTGTGGCCAGGCAACGCCGATTTGCCGAAGCATCCGCCATCGGCCCTTCGGCCGGCGAAATTTTTTTTTGATTTTTGGAGTTCGTAATTTTTCTGTGGCTTTGTTAGGTCACTATTCACCTAATATTGAGATTTTACATTTTTCCGTACTATTTGCTATATTTAGAGCATTTACATGCATTTTTTTCTATTTTTTCTCAAAAAGCAAATTTGAACTACAAGTCATTACAATAATTGGAAATGTTGAATGCAAAATTCATTTTTCTTGTTAGGGATCGTAATTGTAGGCCCCATGCAAGTTCTCACATGAAGTATCGAAGGCGAAGTTAGCATCCCCACATGAGCGATTTCATGGGGACGTGGATTGTTTTAAAATTCTAAAAAGAAAACCAAGTCGAAAAATTTGAAATTTTTGTCATAGGTTACACGTGGTATACCACGTGTAACCTATGATAAAAATTCAAATTTTTCATTGGCGTTTTCTTTTAGAATTTTAAAACAATCCCCCATGAACTAAATCGCCGTAAGGTCTCGCGAACTCGGCCTCTCGATACTTCATGTGAGAACTTGCATGGGGCCTACAATTACGATCCCTAACAAGAAAATGAATTTTGCATTCAACATTTCCAATTATTGTAATGACTTGTAGTTCAAATTTGCTTTTTGAGAAAAAAAAATAGAAAAAAACAGACAGAAATGCTCTAAATATAGCAAATAGTACGGAAAAAATGTAAAATCTCAATATTAGGTGAATAGTGACCTAACAAAGCCACAGAAAAATTACGAACTCCCAAAAAAAAAAAATATTTCGCCGAGCGGCCGATGGCGCCTAATCAGGATAATGTTTTGCCGAAGCGCAGCCAGCCGCCGCCGCCAAAAGTGTACTAGGTTTGCCGAGCGGCAAACGGACGGCCGCCGGCAAAGTTTACGGCAGCAGCGCCGGTTTCCTCCGTCACCCTTCACCGAGCGCAATCCTTTTCCCGAGCTCCGACGCCGGCAAAGAACTATTTTCACCGAGCGTATTCGTTTAACGAGCGGCAGGCGCTTCGGCAAAGGAGATTATTTGCCGGCGCCGCGTTTTGCCGAAGCGTTGAATTGCTGGCCTTCGCCAAATTCCTTCTTTCCCGAGCGCGCGTTTTGGCGCCTCGGCAAAGGCTTCCGCCGGCAAAGGCGCTCTGTCCGGTAGTGTTGTAGAGGTGGAAGTGGAACCATAGTCGTCCAAGTGCAGAAAAAGTCGGTCAGCATTGGCGCGCTAGAGAGCTAGTGGAAGCGTGTGTGGACCGAGAACGTACCAATGAGTGGGACGATATTCCTGTGCCGAAGACGATTGATGACGGCGACCTCAGCCAGGAAGTCGTCGTAGCTGCTGGTCTCCTTCCGCGTGAACTTCTTGACGGCGACCTCGACGTATTGAAGCCGCTGCCGCCCGTCGTCTCCGTCGCAGGTGGCGATCATGGCACCCTTGTACACGGCACCGAACCCTCCACTGCCAAGTCTCATGCTCTCGTGGAAATTCTTGGTGGCCTTCTTGACGGCGGCGTAGCTAAACTCCCGGGGTATTCCGGGTAGCCGCCGCATCGCCTTTGAGAGCTTCAGCTTCATCGCAAGAGCCCTGTACCTTGACGCCAAGCAGCATGCCAACGCGCATGTGACTGCGGCGGCAGCAGCAGCAGCAAGAACCAGAGGAACCACTCTAGTCAAGAACCAACCGATATGACGGCGGCGGTTGACGCTGGTGAAGGTGGAGGGGCTGTCTCTGTTCAACTGAATGGACAAGTTCCAGCTATAGACCACCGGCTGGCAAGAGGGCAATAACCTGTTCTTGGAGGCGAATAAGCCAAACTTGGAACCTTGGTAGCCTGAACCAAGGTAACTAGTACCATACCCGTACCACTGGACGGCGTTGGTGACGACTGCGCTGATGTTCAAGGGGGCATGAAGCGTTGCTTGCTCAGGTTTCGCTTTGTTGCCTTCGTCTTCGACGTAAACTGATAGGTTGTGCTGCTTGGCACTGTACTCAATCCACACCGTGTAGTTCGCCGGCGTCGTCGTGTTGGCCGGTGCTATGGAGACATACAGGCCGAACGAACCTTGATCATAATAATATTGCAGCTTGCCGATCTCAACGGAGATGTTGCCTCTGGTCGTGGTTGCCCTACAGAAAGGGAAGTAAATGGCCCTGTCGAATCCAGGATTCGAATCAGAGCCACGACTACTGTCACCACGGTCAGGGAGGACCTCCAAGAGAATACTGCTGTCGTCATCGTGTCCGGCACCGCAGCAGTTTGGCCGCGCGACCGGTTGATGCTCATGGTGAAGCTAGTGTTGAAGGACGCTTCCTGCAACTCCGACCATATTCCGTCGGGGGAGTTTTGGGAACGGAGTGCGAGAGGAAAAGCATTGGAAAATTTTACATGGCCGGCTGACCTCTTCGCGTCCGGAGCGTACTGAACCGGCGGCTGGTAAACCTCGTCGGCGGTGAGGTGCAGGGCACCATAGAGGACACCGGCATCCCAGGAGAACGCCAAGCGGCTTGAGTCGTAGTAGTCCTGAGGCGGGAAGCCGGCGCTGATGATGTCAATCTGGTCGCCGGCGGCAGTGCAAGACGCCGGAGCGATTGCGGCCACCCAGCAGTGGACTAATGCAATAAGGATGCAACTAGTCCAACCTAGCGCAGGAGGCATTGTGGCAGCAGCTAGCCTGTCGTGTTATGCTGTGGGTGGGAACTGTCTCACCTTCGCTGGAGCTCTCAGTTTGTAAGTGCATACGTATATATAGGATGATGAATACGGGTACAGATACATGGGAGCTAATCACGGAAAACCGCACATGGGAGCTTGCCGTGTAAAACCCGTCTCGATGCGTCTGATATTTTTTGTCGTGTACGGATTATTATGTATGGAGAGAGAGACCTGCACACAAAGGCAGTCAGGACCAGTTGATTTCGACTCTAATAGATATTCGTTACAGATGGTTGGATTCCGGCGATCGGTGACACGTCGGCGGCGGTCTTGGGGCGGTGGCGGCCGGCGCTGGGGCGGCACTGCCCTAGGGGCGCGTGCGAGCAGGGGGTGGGGGCGGCGCATGCGACGACGACGGCTAGGGTTGAGGGTGCGTGCGAGAGAGAGAGCTGGGAGACAGGAGCTGTTGGGTGTTACCCCTTTAATTTTTCTGATTAAGATACACCCTTCTTGTATTTATATTCCGAGAAAGACTTGCATGCTAAGAACTATATAGAAAGTTTTCTTATAGATCGTAATACCTCTTGACAAAGCAACTTATTTATTTCCCTAAATATTTATTCCCTAAATAATTATTACTTAATAATGAAGTAAACGACGAATAGGGCTGTTGCCGCCCCTGCGTGCGATGCGTGCGCGCCAGGCCCTTTTGGCCGCCCACCACGACACGAGACATCTCTCCCCTATCCCGGCAGCGCGTCCTCGCGTTGTGGTTCTGCACGTCTATTGTCGTTGACGAGTCGATCGGGAAGGAGCTGGACGAAGATGAGGACGTTGAACTTGACTGATGCTGGTTCAATGGATGGAATTCCATTGTTCTCCGGAGAGTTTTGCATTGGTGGCCAGTATGTCGAGGGGTGAAAGTCAATCGCAAGAGTGTGTTGAAGGATCCCACCTGGTTGGAGATCACTACTACACAATGGACTTCTATTCCGGAGGCCATTTCGTGGTTACTCCGGTCACGTTCCGCGGCCTGGAGTAAAGGGGGCTTTACTCCCCGTTGGAGTCTCCAAGCTGCGAGTAGAGCCCCCAACGCAGCCCGGCCATTACTACTCGTGGGCACCAGGGACCTCTACTCCGGGTTGGAGTCTCAAACCAGGAGTAAAGGTAGACCTTTACCTTTACTCCAGGTTGTCGATCCAAACCGGAGTACAACTCTACCCCCGGTGGCTACACCAACCCGGAGTAAATCTAAATTTTTACTCCCGGTTGGATTTTTAGACCTGGATTAGATGTTTTTCGACATTTACTTTTACACCCTTCAGCCACTATATTTTTGCAGAAAGGGCCTCGAGAATTTTTAATGTTTTCAATCCAACCTTAGCATCTTTAGTGAATTCGTTTTCAGCTATGGAAATTGTACTTTAGTGGTTTATAAGATTTAAAATACGCTTTCACTTAATTACAAATTTGACTAGTGTTACTAACACTTTTCGAATGAAAAAAATGTCCTACGTAAAAGATTGTAGATCTTGATGAGTCCTAATACCTTTGTATTCAAAAGTTATCCAAACGAGGTTATTTAGTGTTCCGTTTGAACGGGTTTGACCAAGTTAATTTTTAAAATTTTTAAATAAAGACACCTTTGGGCTACTTTCTAGACCCCGTGTGGATTCAAAACGAAAAAGTCACAAATATCATGTTTGTTTGTCTCTTCAAGATCTATACTCTATATTTGAGAAAGCGTTAGGAAGTATAGCTCGAAATTGGTTTGCTACTATTTTTCCAATTTAATTTAAATTCAGCGACTTTATCCTTGAATTGTATGTTGAACGGAATGCACCTATGAAGAGTTTTACGTAGAAATGATGTGAAAACAATTTTTCTATCAAAAAACAATACATTTAATTATTTTAGTTTCAGACGGGAATTGAAAAGAAATATTCGATCTTTACATTTAATACATTTAATTATTCCTGTCGAAAACAATAACTAGACTTTACATATTAAAGAAATATATATTTTTTTTAAAAAAGAAAGCTACGCACAATATGCACAACAATGGCGGGAAGTGAAAAGAGAGGCAAAAATTCGATATTTACTCCAGGTTGAGATCTAGATCCGAGACCTTTACTCCCGGTTTCCTTTCCAACCCGGTGTAGATCTGTTTCACTCTAGGTTTTTTTTTTTTTTTTTGACAGAAAAGCGGGGCCGTAGCCCTAAGATTATATTAAAACAATTGGCAAGAAGCTGCCAAGATGTTACAATTACATGGCAAAACAAGATCCCTCAAAAGCTCTAAAGGACAATTCTTCTTGTGAGGGAAGCCTTGACATTGAACAACAGGACTACTACTACAAGTAGTCTGAAGGAAAGCTTGATGTGCTAAATTATGTGCCTCAACATTGCTGAATCTCTCAAGTTTTTGGAAATTTGCATTTATCTCACCACATAAGGCATGTAGACTTGGATTGAAAACGTGGAGTCTCCAGTCAGGGGAATCATTTGATTCTTTATTATTGCAGTAGTCAGACAGTCGAAGGCTGTCTGTGTAGAAATCAACTTCATAGAACCCAAGAGTCTTGCAGAACGTAGCTGCCACGTATGTAGCCATTGCTTCAGCTTGGAGCACTGAAGAACATCCATGGGCTTTAGCCCAGATTAGAATTTTGCAAGATTTAGGTTTGTCATAAATGACAATGCCTAGACCCGCTTCTCTTTGATTGAACAAATCGTTGTCCGGAGAGATGGAAGCATCAGTGAAACACTGAACCAGAGACTTTGATGTACAGCCTTTGTTCTGTGTTTGGTCCCCCGAGTTCTTTGCTAGAACCCTCGAGGATTCATGAAGAAAGTTTGCCTGTAGGTCTTTCAGATGACCTCCTGCATGGAGGTCACTTTGGAAACCTGCATTATTTATCTGTAAAAGAGCATGTGAAGCAAAATGGACCTGCTTGACAGTCCACTTTTTGTTGTTAAATCTCAAATCATTTCTGGCTATCCAGATATACCAAAGGGTTGTTAATATAGAATTGAAAATTGAGTCATCCATGGATCTGGTAATGATATTAGCCAGGATATTTTGAACACCATCCTCTTCATCAGGAAAGCAAGAAGTTTTAAGGGGAGGAGTAAAGGAGAACCAAACAGCTCTAGCAAAGTCACATTTGAAGAAAAGATGACAGTCATTTTCCAGCATGGAACACCCTGTACATTGGGGTTCAATTTTGTGACTATACTTACCTAGTCTTTCTCCAGTTGGTAAAGCCCTCCTAATAATTCTCCATGTAAATGTTTTAATAAGAGGAGGTAGAGTTTTACTCTTCCAAGCTCTCATTAGAATGTGTGTACCTGCATTGCAAAGAAAGAGATTTGGGTCCACTAGAAGGTAAATGGACCACCTCTTTTTTTATTTAAAAATTTGAAAGCTTCTTTTGTAGTACAAATTCCTTTGGAGGAGGGTTTCAGATGACAGTATCCTCTCCTTGCTGGTGAGTTTTAATAGTATCTCGTAATGGCCATAGCCACTCTTGGGTGGAAAACTTCATTTATAAAATCAAAGTTCCAATGCAGATCATCATAAGACCATAAGTCTGAAATATTTTGTGGTAACTTAGGAACAGTAACGGGCAACTTTACATAGCTGTGAATTTCTTTCCATAAGGGGCACCAAGGAGTTGACCAAATGCTAGAGGAGCCATTTGCAATTTTGATGCAGAATTGTTGATTAGAGTATCTCTTACCTTCATGATTGAAGCCCAAAAGGCAGAATTGCATCTAGGCTTTGGGGCTGTCAAAAACTGAAAGAATGATGGTATTTAGCTTTAAGAATTGCTGAAAGAAATGGATTTTTACTTGTAGCCACATTCCAAACAGGCATGTAAGATTAAGCTTCTATTAACTGTCGTCAGATTGCGAATTCCTAGTCCTCCTTCCTCTTTGGGCCTGCAAATGTCATTCCATGATCTAAAGTGAAGGGAAGAGGACAAATTGTCCTCTTTTACTCCTGACCACCAGAATCTGCTAATAATTGAATTTATTTTTGAAAAGAAAGATTTTGAGAAGAGGATAGTTGACATATAATAGATAGGTATGGAGCCGAGGACGAGTTAATATAACAAAGCTCGCCAAAGATGATTCAAATTTTGTTAGCTTTAAGAACATTTAACTTACCTCTGAATTTCGGTAAATGAAATCATAGGCCTTGTTTGTATCACAATGATTGAAGATGAGAGGGTGGCCCAAGTATATAGAGTTTGGTTTTAGATCGTAAAACCGGAAAAACTAATTTAACTTTGCTCGCTTGAATTATTATCTACATTTTTTTGCTGAAAATGATAGAAGACTTTGCCAAATTCGTGTAATGCCCGACTGACATGTAATTGCGGGAGTAACTTATTAATCTTACCCGCTTCCTCACCGTAGCTTGTCCACAAATGATAAGATCATCTCGCCAAAAAGAAGTGAATGGATCTTGGGACAGCCCAGGGGCCAAGAGTTAGTCCTTTGATGTTGTTATTATCAAAGATGTTGTGGAGTTTGATAGAAAGCTCATTTACAACTATAATGAAAAGGTAAGGGGAAAGAGGACAACCTTGTCTTATGCCTCTTTTGGGATGGAAAACCGGAGTAGCTTCCCCATTAATAAGAACGCATAATCGTAGTAGTAGAGATACAATTGTAAACCAAAGAAATGAAATGATCCGTGAAACCTTGCCTTTTAAAGCAAACACTATGAAATTCCATTCTATTCTATCAAAGGCTTTGGCCAAATCAATCTTAAGCATGAAAGCCTTTTTGTTTCCGTGGATTTGAGATTGAAACTATGAATGATCTCCGGGCAATAATAATATTTTTGCGACAATATGCCTACCCCGAACAAAAGCAGCTTGAGAAGGGTGAATGATATGGGGAAGGTGATTTTCGATCCCGTCAAAGCAATGGATTTGGAAATAACTTTGTAAGCAACATTGCACGTGCTAATGGGTCCGAAATCCCTAGGAGTAGAAGGGTTTTTGATCATAGGAATGAGCACAATATGAGTTCTATTAATGTCGGGGAGGCATATGTCCCTGTGTCATAGAAAGTTTTAACTAAATGAGTTAAATCCTTACCCGTGAAGTCCCAAGTAACTTTTAAAAATGAGCATTAAGGCCATCGGGACCGGGAGAAGCATTATCACAAGCATACCTTTAACAATTGCACTTACCTCATTCTCATCAGCACCGAATTAGTGAAATGGTGCGTAAGAGTATTTCCTTTGAAATTATATACTTCAGGATCATAAAAAACAAAGGGTTAGGCCTGTCATCACATTTGAAAATATCCTTGAAGTAGTTGTTAACAAAGTTAAAGCAACCGACTGGGATGATGGAGGCCGAACCATCCGGATTCATCAAACAAGCAATTCTATTTTTCCTATTTCTTTTGATAATAGATTGATGGAAGAAGGAAGTATTCCCTGTCCCCATAAAGAGTCCAATTTTTCTTATATCTTTGTCTATGATACTCATTTTCTTTGGCCAAAAGAAGCTCATGTTGAGCAATAAGATCCTTCGATGATTGTCGAAACATGAGAAGAAGGATTCATTTGAATGCTCGTAATTTTATGTTCAATAAAATCAAGTAGTTTTGAGTTGTTTGACTTACCTTTCTTCCACTTTTCGAGATCATGTGCTAAGTAGAGAGTCTTCAAATGAAAGGGTCTACCTGTCGACCGCTCCAAACTCTTCCCGGCAACCATAGTGAAGTCTTTTTCTAAAGTCCACCAATTTTCAAACCTGAAATGTTTTCTCGGATTTTCTTATGGAAGCATCAATAATTGCAAGGATGGGACAATGATCCCCTTTTATCATGGGTAAATGATAAATGTAAGTATTTGGATACAAAGCACACCATTCGAGAGTTACCTAGAAACCTGTCAAGTCTCTCAAAAGTAGGGTTGGTGCTAAACCTCTTGTTTGTCTAGGTATAAGCCGGGTCATGGTATCCAAGATCAATCAAGCCACATTGCTTAACATAATTACAAAAGTTGGAAATAGCTCTAGAATTTGCTGGCCTAGGGCCAAGCTTTTCATTACAGTCCATGAGCTCATTAAAGTCTCCCATACATATCATGGGCAAGTCCGAGTGTCGTACAACAAAGTTTCGAATATGGGTCCAAAAAGTAGAAGTCTTAACATGGTGGGGGTCTCCATAGACACAAATAAGACCAAAGTTTCTAGAATTGACAACATCACAACAACGAGCTAGAATAAAGTGATGACATGACTCGATAACTTCTAGATTAACATTATTCCTAGACATTAACCAGAGACCTCCAGATTGACCTTGAGCTGGAACAATATGGACATCATCAACATGAAATTTATTCACTATTTGAGACTTAGAGAATCTAGAGTTTCTAGTTTCAGAGATGAAAATTACCTGTGCTTTAGTAGAAGTCATGAGGCGGTCGAGGTGCAACATTTTTGCACTTCCAAGATTACCTCCAACGCCCTGGCAATTCCATGCCAAAAAACTCATCTTACCGGTCAGAGTGCCCGAAGCTGGGAGTTGCATAGCATCATTGCCAAGTGCAGTAGACAAAGAGGGCTGCTGAGGAGGATAGCGAGGTGAAACTGGTCTTGTTGAAATAGGAGACGTATGCACAAATGGTCGATCAGGAGGCATAGGATCGGGACGCAGAGTAGTAATCGAGCACTCGAATTGGGCGCTGATCCAGTTCGAGAGACGTGAGTTCCGATAAGGGCACGAACATCACCGCAATCTTGGGAGTAAGAAGTTGGCATGGAAGACGAGACCGTGGACGCCGTGGGTTGCGGTTGAGGCATGCGAGGTAGGCGGATGATGGCAGCGAGGCGCATACCCTAATCATGCAACGGGCCGGGCGGCCGTGCCGGGCATCGGGCTTGTCGGGCCACAGCCCGGGGGCCGTGCCAAAGCAGGCAACCGTGCCCTGGGTCGGCCTGTGCCCACCCGGGCCGGTTTCGTGTCGCCGCCCGAAGAGCACGAGCCCAACAGCGCCAGGCCGCCCAAGGCCCGGAGAGAGAGGGAGTGGATCGAAGGCCGACGCTGGCGTCGCCGGCGACCGCTCCAAGTCGGCCGCTTTGCCGCACCCGCGCCGCCGGGGCGCGCCCGCCGCAATCCGGCCGGGGGCGATGCCGCTCGATCCGGCCGTGGGGGCCGCCACGCCGCTTGATGCCGGCGCCGGGGCGCCGCCATTAGCCGATGCCGGCCGCGCCGCGTTGCTCGATGCGGCCAGCGCCGGGGGCGCCGCCGCCGCCGATGCGGCTGCGTTGGTGCTGCCACCGCTGCTGAACGCCGCCGCCGCCGAGGGGGCGCCGCCGCCGCTTCCACACCGGCCGTCGCGACTCAGCAGCGGATGGAGGAGTCACGCCGCGCGTGCGTGATGTGAATGCGCGTGGGGTGGGAGGAATAGTTAGGGTTAGAGTCTGGCCGGGCCATGTTATTTTTATTTAGCTTCTTAGCGAGGCCTTCATGGATACCGGACCGGGCCTCTACCGGGCCTAGCCAAAAAATCGTGCCGTGCCGGCCCGGCCCGCGTGCCTTGGGGTCAGCCCGGGGCACGGCCCACACCAGCACCGGGCCGCCCGAGCCCGATTTTTCGCGGCCGGGCCGTGCCGTGTCGGGCCAAAAAAACGTGCTTCGTGCCCGGGCCACCATGCCCCGTGGCCGCGGTATAGGTACCTCTCGACCACAGCGATGACACTGATCCTGGAGGACGCCCGCAGCTATTTTGGGCGCCTGCTATTTTGGGCACCTCCGGTGCTTGCTTGACCGCACAGACGCAGGATGGAGGATCCCGGAGTCAGCGGCGCCGGTACTTCTCAAGTGAGCGGAGAGGCGAGCGGACAGGGTTGACGAGCGGAGCCTGGAGTTAGTGGCAAGCGGAGCGTGGAAGGATGGCAGTCATCGGCGAATCCCAGGCTTCGGTTTGCAAGAGGGTGGCGGCCGGCTCGCGTAGAAACTTGCCGGCGGCGAGCGAACAGGAAAGCAGAGGAAAAATGAAACTTTGACCGGAGAATACTCTGGCTGGGAGACGAAATAGGCAGAAAAAGTTGGATAGATCGATAGATCAAGCGAGCCTCTATCGATTGATGGTAGCCAGGGAAGATGGGATCAAAAGTTGGAGGAGATCGAGTGTGGGGAAGGAAGTGGAAGCTACAGTACTCTATGCCGGCAGTCCGCCCAGTTCCGGGACTCCTAGTTCGAGGTTCAAGATGGCTGTAGGTTGAAGGAGAAGCTGACACACACGTGAGTGGAGGAAGAGAGAAGCAGGTGTTTCACTCTAGGTTGTCCTTACGAACCCGGAATAAAGAGGTGACAAATATAAGCGTCAGCCCTTCCCCTTCCTCCAACCGGATTCTAGATCTCGCGAAATCCTCCCCCGACGCCGGACACAGCCCGCGCCGCTCGCTTCCCGACGCCGGGCACCACTACCTCCTCCCCGACCTCGGCGGCGTCCCTGCGCAACGCGCCCCCACGCAACGCGCGCGTGCTGCGTGCTCCGGCTGGCCTCCACCGGTCGCGCGCCCGCCCGGCCGTCCACCGCGCCCGGCTCCCCCCGACACCGAGATTTCCGCCCGTCCACCACCGCTGCCTCCCCTCGGCGGGGCGCCGCCCGGCCAGCACTCCTGCCCGACGGACCGCCACCACCGCACTGCGCGCCGAGCTGCTCCACCACACGCCTCACCAGCGGCGCCGCGGCACCACCGCGCCGTCTCGCCCTCGGGTCCCCGTAGCTCCTTGACGCCGGCGTTCGCCTCATCCAAGGTCTGCCCCCTCCCCCCCTCCTCCGTTCGCCGTCTTTAGGTTAGATCGCTGCGGCAATTGGGATGAAATGTCGCGGCACCAGTCAGTCACCGGCCAGTCACTCATCACGGTGGCAATTGATTGTGGATTAATTTGGGATGAAATGTTGTGCTCCAAACTTGAAACTTCTGTGGGTTTTGTGGTGCAGATCGAGTTGCATCCTGTCCTGCTCCTGCTTCAGCAAGGAACTCGATCATTTGCAGGGTCCAGGGAGGCGGTTACTTACTCTGCAGATTGCAGGAGCTCTATTCAGACCAAAACAATACTTGTTCAGACCAAAACAATTCTCTTTCATGTACTTGTCCTTGTTTCGCAGGTGACATTAGAAACAAGGATGAACTGGTCTTCGCGCCCGACGGCAAGTTCTGCTACAACCCGAAGACAAATGGGTGCCAAAAGATGTAGTGATAACCCTTTAATATGTAATCGAGACATGAAATATTTGTGGACTTGAGTTATGTAATTAAGACTAATGTATGTAATCGAGATTAATATATTTGTGGATTTGAGTAATATATGTGTACTTTAATTATATTTGTGTAATATATGTGAACATTAATTATTAGTTAATATGTGTATAATACTTGTAAATGTAATTTGAAACAAAAACAAATCGTTAATTAAATTGAAATAAAAAAGATATCATGAATTAATTAAAATCAAACAAATCAAGAATTCAAAAGAAAAGAAAAAAAAAAAAAAGACAAAAAACAATCTTTACTCCGGGTTGGAAGCACTAACACGGAGTAAAGCACTTTAACTTCGGGTTGGTGTTTAAAACCCGAGTAAAGGTGCACCTCTATTCCAGGTTCCAAACCCTTTACTCCCCAACCCTTATTCCAGGTAGCATAACCTGGAGTAGAGGGGGTGTGGAACCTGGAATAAAGCCTCATCCTGCACTAGTGAGAATATCCTGTAGTACCTTTGATAATGCCTTGGCATAGTAGTGGTGGTTGTCGGGGAAGAATATTGGCACCAATGGCAAGAGCTTTGTGGGGGCTCCTCCATCAGCAAGGTGCTAGCCCTTGTCATGAAGCCTGACATGGTTGGCGAGGTCGCCGGGAGGTGGATGCCAATCACCTTGAGTGGCGCCAAGTTGTTGCTCCCGCTTGGGGCTTGATGGTTCCAAAGTGATGCCATGTAGCTTGTCGTCATCGGTGTAGCGAGTTGAGGAAGGATGAGAGCCTCCGGGGTAGTGACGAGGCTGACGAGGCAGTGGATCGACGTCGTTGGCATGTACCTCATGTCGTCGTCGGTGGAGCTCGCGGGTCAAAGCTTGCTGAAGACCTCATAGGAGACAGGAGCGTCGAACTGGTGGGTGAGTTGGATCACTGCGCCCAACATGTAGGGCGCCTTCTGGTGCATCACAGACCAAAGCTTGTTGTAGAGCTCATTGGTGTAGTCGTACTAGGCATTGATGTCTTCGAGGAATGATGGAGTATTTGGTTTGGCCCTCGGGGCACCCTAGCCGGCATAGCCAAGTCGTTCATGATGTTGTGTCCGTCACCGTCGTCGAGCCATGTGACAAACGTGACAAAGGGGCGTCAAGGAGACGAGCGAGTTGAATCGCTTCGTCCATCTTGCGGGGCGCCTCCCGATGTAGTGCGTCCCATTGCGTAGCATGGAGCCTGTTGGAGAACTTGAAGGTGGCGATATAGTCGTACAGGTCCTCACCCACCTCCTCAACCCTGATGGTACCATTGCTACTACAAACGAACAACTTGCACAGACAGCTAATAACTATTTTGTAGAGATTTTTACAAGTGGTTGCAGGAACAGAGACGATGGCAACGATTGGACTCCAGCAGCACAACATGTTCATTTGCTAGAAGAGGATTTCTTCACCAACTCAATTCCTGATGCTCAAGAGATTCATTCAATTATCAAGAATATGCGTAATAATGCTGCACCTGGTCCTGACAGTCTCACTGCATGCTTCTTTAAATCATCATGGGAATGGACAGGTAAGGACATCGTTGATCTCGTAAGAAATTTCTATCAGAATGCTACTATGAACCCTGAAGTTAATAAAACTCATATAGCTCTTATTCCTAAAACCAGCTCTCCCCAAATTCCCAAGGATTACAGACCTATCAGTTTATGTAATGTTGCTTATAAGGTTATAGCTAAATCCCTAGCTAACAGAATTAAGCATCACTTGCCTCACATTATCCAGCCTTCTCAAGCTGCTTTTATTCAAGGAAGGCACATAGCTTCCAACATCATCATAGGACAGGAAATTATTCATAGTTTTAACCTTAAAAGTTGGAAGCAAAAGGCTTTTTTCCTTAAGATCTTGCTAAGGCCTTTGATAGAATCGAATGGAATTTCATAGTTCAAGCTCTAACGTGTCAGGGCTTTAATGATCATTTCATTAACCTTATCTATGGCTGTATTTCCACCACTACCATGTCTGTCATTATCAATGGTGCTCTGACCCCATCCTTTCACCCTCAACGTGGGGTTCGTCAAGGTTGCCCCCTCTCACCCTATCTCTCTATCATTGCTGTAAATGAACTTTCTATTAGATTGCAGCAACAAGCAGATGCTCAAGATCTCTAGGGAATCACTCTTGGGCCAAATTGCCCCAAGATCCATTCTTTACTCTTTGCAGATGATCTCATAATTTGTGGACAGGCCAACAGGGATGAAGCCACAAAACTCAAAGTTATTCTCCAAGGGATTCTGCGCTGCTTCAGGTCAGACTCCTAATTTATCCAAGTCCTCTATTTATTTCAGCAAATGTGTTGATGCTTCCACAAGAGCCGAGGTAAATAACATTTTTCCAGTCTCTAATCTGAATGCTAACTCGATTTACCTTGGGCATCCCCTGATCTTCAATCATAGTGACATAAATAAGGCTTATAGTTTCATCTTAAATAAATTCAAATCCAAGCTTAACAATCTTAAAGCCTCCAAACTCAACCATGCTGGTAGACTGGCTTACATCAATTCAGTTCTTTCCTCTATACCCATTTACTACATGACCACTATTCTTTTCTCCAAGAAATTCATTGCCAAGATTACTTCTATTATTAAAAAAATTTTGGTGGAAAGGAGTTCAGGAAGAGTATTCCTCTTCCTCCTTTCATTTCAGAAATTGGAAAGACATTTGCAGGCCTAAAAAGGAAGGGGGGCTAGGCATACGAGATTTGCAATTGGTGAATAGGAGTCTTCTTCTGAATGCAGCCTAGAAAATAGCCACCGGTAAGCATGAATTTCTTTCCAACATTCTCAGGTCCAAATACCACTCTGACACCAGTTTCTGGAGGGCCAGCAAAACATCTTGTAAATCTGCCTTCTGGTCCTCCATCTTAAGCGTCAAGGAACTTATCATTGATAATTGTATTACTTAGATTCACAATGGCAACTCTACTGTTTGGTCATCACCTTGGTGCACCATCTGGAAAGATATCCACTCACATCTTAATCTCCCAGTAACTGTTGACAAGCTCCCAAGTATTGTCTCTGACCTCTGGGTCCCCAACACTTTTACCTAGGATGCCAACCTGGTTGAATCTATTTTTGACAGGGATGCAGCCACCATCATAAATAACACCACAATTGTTTCCTCCAGTAAGAATGATTCTGTTAAGTGGGTGCCCTCCACTAAAGGGGAATGCTCCACTAAAGATGCTTTCAGATTTCTTAACAATCAAATGCAGGTCCATCTTCCACCACAGGGCCCAGACATGTCTCGCAGATCTAGCCCTACTCCAGAGGGTATGGAAGCACAAAAGTATTCCTCCAAATAAAAAAAACGTTCATTTGGAGACCGGTAAGGAATGCCCTTGTAACAGGAGAAAGAGCTGGTAATCTATCCAGTCACATAGATCGCAATTGCTCTTACTGCGGTCAAAAGGAGAATGACTCGCATATCTTTTTCCATTGTGACTTTGCTAGGGCGGTTTGGTATTCTGCCAATCCACCCTTAAAATCGTCCTTCATTCCTTATGAGCAAGAGGGAGTGCAGGCGGCTATTACATATATCATCAACGACTCCACTCCTGATGATATTTTGTGCAGGATAATTACCACCTTGTGGTACATTTGGAGAGCACGAAATGACCTCCGCTTTAAGCACAAAAAGTGGAGCATTTTGCAGGTCCATCATGCTGTTGATGCGGAGATCAAGACAACTGAATCAGCCCACAAGCAAACAACTAATCTGCTGCAAAGAAACAATGGATCAGCTTGCCATTCTAGAAGCAGACAAATCTGCTTCCCAACGACTTTGTATTGCAGGTGCACAACAAGGGAAGCCACAAGGCGTACAGGACAATGGAGTACTACTGCAATCAGTGGAGCCACAACAGCCTGCCTCATCTCCAGAGAGATCTCATGCATCTCGAATGGAGGTGAAATGCTACACAGATGCCTCTCTTACTCCAGATGGCAGAGACTAGGGGTGCTGGCCTAGGAGTATATATTGAAGACAGCCTCAACAATCAGAAAATTCGGATCCAGGCACAACTCATGGAATGCAATTCAGTCCTCATTGCGGAAGCGGCGGCACTGGCCCTTGCATCGGATATCATTAACAGATTGAATTGGAGGAGGGCTTTCTTCTTCACTGACAGTCAGGTGCTTGCAAATTTCTTCCAATCACAAGATCATAAAAGCCCGCCGGACTGGAGAATCAAACCATTCAATGAAACTTTCAGGAACAACATGGCAGGAGTAAACTATCAGGTTATCAAACTTGATAGGCAACTAAATGCCATGGCTCATTATCTAGCTAAGCGTGCTTATAGAACATCTCTAGGTTCTTCAGGAAACTTTGTAACAGTTTGTACAAACTCATCACATGATGACAGCTGCTCTCTAAAGTCAGCGTTGCAGCATGTATCTTTTCGCATGTACTTTCCTCTAACAGCTGCTTCTGTTAATGAATAGATGTCTTTGTTGTCAAAAAAAAAAAAAAACCTCTCCGTTTTGATGGCCCACAGTTTGCAGCCTAGTGTCTGTTAGTCCTAGCACGTATAAGATAAGATGGTCGTTCTAGTACAAGGCAATATAAATCGCAAAAATATCAATGGTTTCAGGAAAATATACTTTTTATCTTTACTGCTACAAAACCAAAAAAAATAATGCAGCTTGATGACCCATGTTCAAGAAGAGTACACTTTTCTAAAAATCTTTCTGTGTTTCAACTTTTCTAGCAACAGTTCAATACACTTGCCAGTTGCATTAACACAGAACTTAAAAGTGTAAAATTATCATAGGACAGAACTCAAAGTGTAAAATTATCATAGGCCAATTAGTCAACAATACCGGAATATAATTTGGATGAATAGCAACTCCTGCACAAGGGTCTCCCACAAAAATAAAACCGTTGTCAATGAACATCCCATTGATCTTCTTTCTAAATAATACCTTCTTCAACCTGAGCACAGCATCGTCCATGTAACCTCACGCTTGCAGCTTGTCACATGCATACATGCAAAGTCAATAGTCTGACAGTTAATTTATCTGAATCCGAGATATTTTCCATGTCTCACATAGAACTGATCAAATAATTGTGAACTGAACTGTTTAAAAAAAATTCCACCCTTGATTTCGTTTTCCAGGCTCAATGCACTTGGCTTATGGAAGTATTACTGTGGAAAGTCATTGTGCACAGATAGTTCTTCATGAGCTCATGCAAATCCAGCTTCCCTCATGTCAGCTATGGTTGAATCAAGTCTTTCATGTAAATCAAACTTTCGGTATCCAGCAACCAATATATCATAAGTAGACCTACTGAGCTTGAACAAACTTCGGATGCGATTCAAAAAGAGATCCAACCTATCAAATTCCCTTTGACGAAAATAAGAACAGATTATGACCTCAACATCCTCCGGGCACATAAACATCACACCATTGTCCAACATCCTGTAGATCTGCTTAGCATAGAACCTGATAATTACATGGTGTACAGTTGTGTTTCAGAACTCAAGTGTGGTCCCTTGTGTATTAGGGCAAGCAGCTGCTCCATTTCTTCTATTTCGCCTCCATCTAGGCATATTCTCGTCAACCTCATAACTGTAGCTTTGTTCAACTCCCAATTGCCATCACTTGCACGTTTTAAAAAGACTCCTACTCTGCTGGCCTCCTCCTTTCTAGTAGAGTTTGGCTTAATCTCCAAGGCAATCATTTCCTCAAACACCATTTTGGCATCATCTAGCATGCTCAACTGACAACTGAACAAACCCTGTGATCAGAGATTCAAAAGCTCGAATACTTGGCATAAACCCAACATCCTTTGCAGCCGCATTTAGCAACAAAATCCCCTCAGCCGGTTTCTTCCAGCCCTCCTGTTTTTTCACCACCTTCTTTACTGCTCTTTGATAGGGCCTGTTTATATGTCCTTTTTTAGATTTCTCTTTCTAAGTTCTGTCCACTTCATAGAAGCAACAGATCGAGCACCAAACTGAACGCATTAATGCACTAGTTGATATTTGAGTGGAAAGCATGCATGGAGAATCATCCGGACACCTGTGTACGTACCACAGATATGCATATCATACTTCACCAGTTGTCTGTTGATATCTTCAGGTACCTACGAACACATTTTTCCAGCATCTTCGTGTGTTCTTCGTCATCAAGTTCAGTCACATAAACTCCATTAAGGTAGCGAGAATAGTCATTGTAATCTTCAAGGTCCTCAACGAAGAAACCATCACCCAAGTAATCATAGTCGTCCTCACAAAACAAAAAACAGCGGCAGGTCCAACAAGACCAGCCGCTACTAGCACTCCTAACCTGATAGTGATCGCCGTACTCATTCCATCTTAGCATCATCACTGTATCAATCCTGGAACACTTGGCTCGCAAGGTGTTGTCCATAATCACATGAGGGCAATCATGAAGGATAAGCAACTCCAGGTAAGGACAGTTGTCGATGATCGCAATCAATCCTTGGTTGTCGAGGAGGTTGCCATGAAGTTCCAGGGAGCGTAGACCATGCATTCCTGCAATTGACATAGCCATCCCGTTCCTGTCTTCGCCGTCATCATATTTTCGTTTGATATGCAAGAAATGCTTCAGCTTTGGGCATGATTTGGCAATAACCTCAAACACACTTTGGTCACTCAAGTCTGAACATAGAGAAAGCTCGAGCTCCTCAAGTAGAGGGAGCTTCTTTATCAATGCCATAAATCCTTCTCTGGTGACATCAAAGCACGAGATGAGGCGAAGGCTCTTTAACAAGGGCGCCCTGCATAGTACATCAGGAATAAACATTAATCAGTATCCACTAAATATACTGTTGAAAAATGCATAAGCAACTACCCCTACCATGCTTCAAAGTAGTATGTACATATATAAGGGAACAACTAATTAAACCTTCTTATAATAAGGAAATACAGGTAAAGTCATATTCTTAAACATACAAGGGAACAACTAATCTAATTAAAACAGCTTGTATTCACTATATATGCATGACGCGGAGATCCATAGTCATGAAAGCAAGAAGGGGAGAGGAAATAAGGTTTGGCATCGAAGGCCATGGCATTTCCATTTAGACATCATGCATGGAGATTCCTTCTGGTTATTTATACAGTTATAGAAATCACAGCAACTTTACAGAAGCAAATGCATTCAGCCAAGTTCATATATTAATTACCCTGAATAATATAAATGATCTGAGTTTGTCCTAGGTCAAACTATGTCGAGTTCGACCCGACGTCAAAATTATCATCATGCAATACTTTATGGAATTTATCTTCATAATTTATATCCCTTTAATGTGGCATATGTTAAAACTCTTCTCTACAAAAGTTTTTTTTTTCTGTTTTTTAGAAATGATTCTATCTTTTATAGTTTATTTATGCTAGTTATTATACTAATTATTCACCAACTGACCAATTCTGTTAGCTACAAAATTAAAATTAATACACAACAAAAATTCCATCCGGGGCATGCAAATCAAATACTAATAATAGTATGAAATTCAGAACCCTATAATAATTAACAAAGAAAATATATAATTTTGCAGGCAGATATATGGAAGCGAGATCTCACTGCTCCGCCAGGAAGAGTAGGGAGTCATCATCGCCGGCACACTCGCTCCAAAACGCGAGGCACTGCCCCGCGCTGCGACGGACAGCAGTCCGCGCCACCTCGTGGAGGTCGACGTCAGTCCGGAAGGCGAGTTTGGCGTGCCCGCGCAAGTCGATGTGCTGCCACAGCACGGGCTCCTGGGTGGCGACGCGGCGCCAGGATCGGCACACCCCGCCGCGGCGCCCAGCACGAGCTGCACTTGGTCGATCTTGTTGAGGACGTACAGCAACGCGTCCACGGGCAGTTCCGCCCAGTCCTCGCCGACGGCGGCAAGGCGTGGAATGCCTTGAGGGGGGGAGCGCTCTGGGTTTCTTTTTTCTTGCGGTTGTGACGGATCCCCGGAGGATGCGGCGACCGTGGAGAGGAAGATGATGGCATGCCGATCGAGACGCAATTTAGGACTTACGGTTCTTGCTATTGCTATTAGGTACGAAAGAAAGATATTTTAGGCAGCGGTAAGTCGGGCCGTACCTGGCCGGCCGTCTTAACAAATCTCTATTCTTTATTTCTCTATAAATATTGGTGACTAGTTAAATGCCCGCGTTGTTCTACGGGATAATTTAAATTTTATATAAAATTATGGATCGCACGATACGATAACAATACTATGATAATAAACAATAATATTAAAGTAACATTTTTTCTTCCACGTGATTATTAAACGGAAATCTTATGATTGTCTTATGTTCTTAAAAACAAAACCAAGCAAATAGATATGCACCATGCACAAGCGTCGGGATATACGCCATGTAGAAGTAGTCGATAAAAGCGGACCGATACACCATGCATCAAGCGTTGAAAATATAACATGTACATATGATTTTACATTCATGTATTATATATATAACGTCTCCACGTAGTGTACGCTAGACCATTTAGAAGTACCTAGGAATATCAACGAATATTGGCGTTAGTTAAATAATATTTCACAATATAGAATGAAATACAAATACATTGTATGTGTTACTAATCTTCAATTACCTTGCTTATTGTGTTAGAACCTCCTTCCATACAATATTCTTCGTGAAAATTCCATCAACTTCTCGGCGTCTTTTTATCCTTACCTTTTTTACTTGATGCATTCTTTTTTATTTTTCGCAACGCTATTCTTTTCTAAGATTTTTTCTTCTCCAACTTTTTGGCCTCTTCCTCCCGTGTACTGCATCGGGTGGGAGTGCGAGGATCTTAATATTCGCTCTTGACGTGGCTCTAGACATCGCTTCGGGCCGTGAGAGAACACCCGGCGGGCAATACACACCCACGTTCGGGATCGTTTGGCCCCCGTGACTTGTTGACCGTCATGGCAAAGCTCACCGATAGGGAATTGCTTCCTCTTAAACTCGAACGGGAACATCTCATCGGGCGGACGTGGGAATTCGAGGAAGGAATACCCGCTTCCCAAAGATCTTTGCCCAACCACGATTTCCGCGTCGATTGTATTTCTTGAGAACCCCGCACCAAAATTAGCCCATTGGCGTGGTCAATATTCGAAGCAAGATGACAGGACACCCGAGCTTGAGCTTCAAGATGTGTGGAAAACTCTGGGGTTGAGACTGCTAAGGAACTCTCTTGGATAGTAGTTAAGAAGTCAAAACTTTTATACACCATCTCGCCACCCCCGAACATATCAATCATTTTCATATTGATCATGTCCACCCAATCGCTTGTAGATAAAATCGCCCGTGGTGATGTAGTCTTTATTCGCCATGTTTGTGTTTAGGTCGGAAAGATGATGTCGATCAATGAGCGAAGATCCTTCTCAAAGATCGCAGTACGGGACACAGATCTCTTCTCGAATCCGTACATCATCATCACCGTAAACCTCTTCCCTTCCATTACCGATGCGCAAATGATAATCTGCAAAACCATCGGTCACTCGAGCCCTCATGTTGCGGACGAGCTTTAGGTGGCGCATGGATTCCCAAAGATGAGAGCTTCGAGAGAAGCTCCGACTATTTGAGCCCCTGGATCCTTTCGCACAGGGGGGAGGACCTGCCTGAAATCCCCGCCAAAGACAACCGTCTTCCCACCAAACGTAAGGTCCGCCGGCTCATTGTATCTCGAGGCTCTTGTCTAGTGCTTCCACGTTTTGCCTCCTTGTCATAGATGCCTCGCCCCATATTATGAGAGCGCTTGTCGTAGCAACTTGGACGTACCATCCCTGTTTTGTGAATTTGCATCCATCGCCATCTTTAGCATTGAGAGGTATCACGAAGCGTGAATGACTCGTCCTCCCACCGGCAAAATGGATGCGACTAGCCACGCACAATCTTGCCCCGCTCGTAGTTTTCCGATAAGTGCTCTATACAAGAAGGTCTCCCTGTACCGCCAGTCCATCCACAAAGAACATCCCGCCCTTTTGGCCGTGGGATGCCATTATCTCATCGTAGGCGGACCTTCCGCTCGATGTTGAGTGAGTCGCACAATAACTCATCTTTGGGGTCCATCTCGACTCTACTCTCCTCAAGTAAATTGCTGGCAACCGCCATATGTGTCATCAATTTTTGGAAGAGGCAATTCATCAAACTGCTTCCCCATCGACAAACACCATGTTTCTAATATCTATCAAAACCATTTGCTCGCACCCAGTTCGGACATGGATTATTACGGCCATGTAGTCCTCGACATTGCATCGTAGTGCTTTTCCCACAAACCAAACACATCATGTGGCTCACGAGAATACTATTATTGTTGCAAATAGCCTTCGTGAGAGAGGAAGGCATCTTGAATAAAGTAGCTTCCGGTTAGACACTCATCCGGTGTATTGTCCTCTTCGATTAGACCCCCTCCTTTGTGCGGCTTCACGGAAAGCTCTCCATCGACGGTCCTAAGGTGTTCGTATGAGGTAGCACCAAAGAACATTATTTAGGAGGACACGAAGAAAGTAGCGTTCTCCCTCTGCGGGATGAGCCGATACGACTCTACCAACTTGGAAAAAACAGAGTTCTTTCTAGGGCGCGAGAATTTGCCATTAGGCGCCAAGTGAAATGCTCCGGGAAGTCCCGATACAAGATTCCACGGGTTGCCTCATGCTTTGTTATAATCAAAATAATCAACATTGAATCTTCAAGGCTTATTAACAATCCTCTCAACCTTGTCCTTTTTATGGAATGACACCATGTGCATGCACGGAAGATGAAGCCGCATGCTAGGCCTGATCGGGTGGATAGTTCTTGCTCAAGTCAAAGCCATATATCCGCCATAGCGCCTCGAGGCGTCACCCAACGGGCCTCTCTATATTGCCCGATCTCATCAACGCCGCCCTTCTTATCGGCTTTGTCGCCTCCCTCATAGCCACCGATGCCCCCTGTCATGTCCCTTGTATATGTACTTGAAGATGTACTTTTATCGATTTGATGCTCCCACATGCTTCAACATTTATATGGCGTTGAAGGTACGCGCAGGGGACAGGGTTGTAAGGCACGCGACCCATCGGTTGTCCAAGAAATGGCCTCGTACTTTTTCCGTGACGCCCATCATCGCGTCGTCGATAGACGGGTATGAATCCTTTCCTTGTGACGTTGACTCACGGAATGCTTTAGGGTAATGGTTCTTGCATTCGCCTTTAACCACCGTGCACGGACAAAATGGATTAAGCTTCCCACGGGGACCATGCATCATATGCTTTGTTACCATCTTATAGAGCTCAGGTATTTCTTCTTGTTCGGTAGCTAAGACCGATAATCATGTCATATTGCTCGGGACATGTGAGCTTGTACTTCCGTTCCATTATTAGTAACCAAAGTGTGCATGCGGCAAACCCCTCTTCTGAAACTCCACCACATATACGTAGGCCTTCACCTTCCCAAGGATGTCTTTCTCCATCAACATTTTCTTCATTGCATCTAACTTTGCTCTAAAGACTCGTGTGGGACGAGATCTGACGGTCTTGCCGTCCGCCCGGATACGATTCTTTCTTGATCTCGCGTCCAGCTTAGGGTTGCATGTCATCGTGAGGAAGATATCGGGTTTACCATACTTTCGCAGACGAGAGCCATTGCATCCATGTACCGGCGCCTCATATCACGGGGTCCTCCTATGAATGAAGAAGACAACACAAGACGCCTTCCGACATTCTCAAGACTCCCTTCACCCGCATGCATCTTCGTCCACCGTGCCTTGATATAGGTCAGCTCTCAAAGACTCGATTGTTCCGTATGTAGTCCAAACGCGAGCTCTCAATCTTGATGTATGCGTGTCGACAAAGAAACCGTTGGAAAAGTCGGCCGCCATAGAGTATTGGATTAAATACATTTGGCCGCGATCTCGAACTTGTAGCAAATAGTAGTCGCGGGGACGGATACACACACATTTCCAAGAGGTTACGCAAGGAGACAATGGTCGAAGTTAGTACTATGATATAACGTAACTATGCTCATGGACAGAATTAATGAAAAGGGTTCAAGGTACCTCCATCGCCATCGCCATCAGCCCTACCCTCTTTCTCAAAGACGCCTTTTTGCGGATCTCTCGAGCTCTCTCAACTTCTTCCATAGTAACATTTTTTTTTTTCGAATGCAATTGTGCCACCCGAGCTCACCCTTCTAAAAAGCGGTATGAAAGCGGGTCGTAGCACGCCATATATGATCGGATGCCATGTATGGACCGGTCCGTCCCTTGCGGGACCACGCTGGCTTTGGAATTGGCCTAGACGCCACTCCCCTCAACCCGCATAGCCGGCCACCTCTTTTTGCGATAGGCTCGTTATCGGTCAAGCCGCTGGTCAAGGTTGAACTCGACACGATAATCTTCGACGTTCTCAAAGTGTCCCATACGCCGTAGTTCTTTGAGTAGTAGGGATTCCCATTAAGAATCCCAACCAATTGCTCAATAACTTCCCTGTCTTTTTACAAGATCCGCATTTACGACACTTGCTCATCCGATGCTCAAGGGACGGATCGTCGTCGTAAAAATAAAGCTCAAGGTGTCTCTTTTCAACACCATCCTCTTTACCAAAAGACCGTATGTTATGGTAAATCTGTCCATGAGCACGGAACGTGTAGATACCCAGTTCTCATGTTTGTGGTAACACGATCTAGGTGGCGATACAAAGAAGTGAAAGAGAAGTGACCATTAAAATATCGATGTTTGCACGAAAGTGCCTAGCATCGCATCCGAAGCTTGACCACAATCTCGAGCTCGTGGTGTATCGGGAGTTTCAAGAGTAATCTGTCCACTCCCGGCCAGTAATCGGTGGTTCACCCCGATCTTCTTTGCATTGCGGTGCTTTTTTTGCAGTTTTCCACCCGACTTTAGCATGTGCGACTCGATGGGAGATTACTATAAACCAGGTCGTATGGATCCGGGACATCAGGCTCACTATTCTCCTGGACATCCGCGTCGTCATTGTGCTCGTCTCCATCCTTGTCGTATTCTGCCAAAATATTGATGTTTTACACGTGTTTTGCAATTGCGAAAACAGTTTTCTTTATCAAGCGCTTTACCTTGTCCGGCGAAAAAGTACGCCTCCTCCTCATCAATATCTTCCTCAAATATGACATCCGCATCATAGTCTGTACACATCACAAACACATACATGCATGACTCATGGAACATGATGGCATATAAGGTAAGGAAAAATGCAAAAATTTAGTAAAGAAAATACCATCCTCGACGATATCGTCTGGCATATCAGGTTGCGCATTGTTTTGAGGCATTGGAGCGGTACCATCAACTACAGACGGTTGTGTCTGTGTGCCTGTGCAATTATTATGCGGTAGAGGCATCAGAGAGGTACCATCATCTACAGACGGTTGTGCTTGTGTTCTTATGCAATTTTCATTTGGTGTCACTCGAGATTCCTGTGTGACACCATCTGCAGGAACCAAATGATATGAGTTTTTGGAATAGAATAAGGCACTTGAAAATGATGATATATAAATAATATATGTACCGTTATAAACCACACTTGATTGTGTATGGTCGTTCGCATCACAACTATTTCCATTTGCACAACCTCTAGTCCTTCTTCCAATGTTTGCTTCAAAAGCCTTATTGCGATGGGACATAAGGGCATTTCTCTCTCCACTGGTCACACAATGCCTATGAATGGTATGTGCCGCATCGAATTCGGGAGCCTCAACTTCTGGATCTTCAACTACAGCCGGCGCGATGTAAACAGGCGTGGCCCCAAATTCAGGTATCACCATATCAAGTGAAACCGCTTTAGGCGTTTGAGGTGGAGAAGGGAAAATAGGTTTAGGGTTGCAGTGAGGGCTCTCCATGGCGATCGAGTCCGGATGCAAGGTGTTGGCTCGGTGTTTTCTCACCGACGTATTATAATTTTTGTTGATCTCCTTTCGTTTCAACTTCTTCTCTTCTTGAGTCATTTCTATCATTCTTGCAACATTGTTGTTTGTGTTTTTTTGCCGCCGCAACTCACGCCGCCTCTTATTCACTTGTTCCCTTGTTTCAGAGACATTATGCCCTTTCGTGCTCTATCTAGCTCACGCTTACGCTCCTTTGGACACATGATAGTATTGCCAATAGAACTGGATGCATTTATGACACCTATTTTATAATAAAATAAGAGTGATCTTAAATGAAATATAGAAGGTGTCGAATTGAAAGAATATTAATTCCTCAAAAACCCCAACGTGGTTGCCAACTACACCTTTTCTCCTCAAATACATAACCTTAATGTGAAGAAATTAATGTACTCAAGGCGCTTAGATGAGGTGATGCATCGGTCGAGTGAATCATGCCACTTTGGTCTACAGAGAAAAAGTATTCATCTAGATCTAGATATATATAAGAACATAAAATTAACCTTGGCTTCGACAACATACAAACAAAATAAAACAATAGTATTAGGAAAAAACAAAATGGTACATGTGTTTTCTTTATCAATCTCCATGGGTTCGTATGAGTTGTTCCGATGTAGCCAGTCACTATCTTCATAGCCATCAACTTTTGTAGTTGATTCAACTCCAACTGATGCATGATAATTACACAACAAATAAGCAAACAAATGACTGATCCAAGTAGGTGGTGTCACTAATACTAAAAAAAAAAAAACCTTTAATAATCTTAGTTCATAATTTTTTTTCCTAATTTGCAAAAAAAGTTTAGCACAATGCATATACATTTAGGGCACATAGATCAGCCTTGGCTTTATTAAAGTAAACTAAAAATGGTAATAATGAATTCAGAAATGGAAATCAGAATACTGTGGACCTTCGAACCAGTAGCTAGTGCAGTTTTCTGCCTTTCTCAGATGACGATTTTCTCTACATTTTTCTAACTTTTTCATTCTTTTTTTCTTCTTGAGTCATTGCTGCATATCGTGATTTTTCTCTTTTCCCTTTTACGTTGTGCACGCGTTCATCCACTTTCGCTTCTAAATTTGAAGACGTGTTCCCAACTGTTTGAAATTGATAGATATTTACTTAATCAACATAAATAATACAAGTGAAAATGTCTAAGGACATGTGTACAAACAATTACCTCCACTGGTAATGTTTGTCAAGTCTGCAAATGGTGTATGACCTTCATTATTTTGCACATGCTCCATTATGACGAAGCTTTTGTGAAGAAGATAGCAGGCACAATACATGGACACAAATGTAATTAGATCAGATCTGAATACAACTTTTGTGAAGAAGATAGCAGCATAATGAATACTAACTCATATGAAGTGATACTAACTCATCTTAGCTTTCATGAAAATTTGACACAATGATAATTTAAAGAGGTAATACTAACTCATATGAAGTGAAAATTGGAAATGATATATCTCTGCTGCACAGACAGAAACCGCTAGTTTGAAAATGTCAGATTTCCTAGGATGTAATATGCAAAGTGTTTAGAACATTACCAGTGGTCATTATTTCCAGATTTCCCTAGGATGTAAACTGCAGGTTTTAGAGATGTGCATGAAAACAACAATATGCAAAGTGTAAGAAAAAAAAGCTTCCAGGATTAATATGTGGTATATGACCATAAATAAAGTTGAATAAATGGAGGATATAAAAATTTCACCACACAATAGTTTGTAGTTCGAATCTTGAGGGATAATATATTTTGCTTATGTCAGTGGTCATTTTTTTAACTTGAATCGTGCAAAGCACGTTCGAGAAAAAAAAATCTTTGACTTGAGGGATGAAATAATAAAGCTGAAATTTAAGTGAAAGAGATATTTTGAGGGTTTGAAGGAGCTCACCACGATATTTTGTTTAGAACTCCCTGCAATAAATTTATTATCTCAATATCTCAGAGTCAACCAAATCTGTGTCAACAAAAAAGGAAAGGCAAAACAGGATCACTTTTCGTTTCCATAGTCTTCAGGTTTCAACTCTCGGAAGGATAGTAAAAATCACAACAACTCGAACTAAACCGCAGCTGACATGACATGCAGATATACTTGAAACCACAAAGCAGTATATGCATGAAATCGAAAATAAGAACGGTGGATCTATCTGGTAGCTTAGCTTGTACATCTCAGCCTTCTGAACAATTATCTCAGAAAACAATTTCAGAGGGTATGTGGAGTAATCATTGCAGTTAATCTAGCAAACTACAGGCACGTATAAATTGAATATAATAATTTCAGTTAACTCTTATCACTAACTGTGGTAGAACTCCATACAGACTGTCAGTAGCCACTGGATCCCTTTGAGCGTGTCCATTGAAAACCCAAAAGAAGAGCAAGAAGCACAAGCGTTAAGATTTGAAGCCGAACTCACCTGGATCACACGTTCGACGTGCGAGGGCGGTTGCAGGCTTGCAGCTCTCCACGGCGAGGGCGAACGATGGCAGCGGGCGAGGGCGTCGTAGGACCGCGGCTCGCAACGGCGATGGTGAGGCGGGCGAGGGCGACGCCGGGTCGTGGCTTGACGGCGACGGTGTGGGTTGCGACGACCTCTCCCTCAGCAGCAGGTTCTGCGGCCTCTCACCACCGCATCTGCCGCGCGATGGGGAAGCCGCCGCCAGAGGTCGACGGCGAGATGGATGGGTCGGGCCTCCTCCGCCTACTGCGCCCTGCAGCCCAGCCGTTGTTGCTGCTGCTGCACAACGACGACGTGGGCAGCGACAACGATGATAAGACAGGGAGGAGAGGAGGATGAGGCGTGGGCGCCGGGCGGGCTCGGACGGCGGCGGCGAATGCGGAGGCGGGCGGTCGATGGGATGGGGAGACGATGTTGGTGAGGCCGACTACAGGGGCGATGATCTTGGAATGACACATTATTTCCTTTTCTATTTATTCTTGGTGTACTATGCATGGGCTAGATGACCGGCTGTATGTGTTTCCTTTTTTTCATGACACGTTATTTTTTTTTTTCAAATGACGCAATCTTTCTTCCTTTTAGGGGCAGGCGAGTTTTGGGGAGGATGATTGTTTCCTGTTTTAGTCGTCGGTGTCACATGCATGAATGAGTTGCCTTTTTTCTCCGTCTCTGGTGTCGCACGCATGAAATTGTTTCCTTTTTTCTCCGGCTGCTATTTCGCATGGAGGGCGTTGGGCAGACTCAAAGCAAATGTCGCACCACCTAAAAGTCTTACTTTTGTTCTTTTTATGTAGTAAAGATTACAATATAGAGTCCAACCAAAATATAAGAGTTTTGGTAAGAGCCCACGTTTATGGACTAGGATTAGGTTTTCTCCTTCTCCTTTCCTTCTAGGTGAAAATCCGTGTGTTTTACAACACTCCCTCTTGGGCGATTACCACGATATGTACATGTCTCATAAAACTCTATTTGAAAACCCGTAGAAAAAACGGTTCTTGAAGAAAAAGTACATCACATTTGTTAACTGAATTGCACATGTTTTCATTAAAAACCTTGTGAGAGAAACCTTCGAGTAAAAACTCATATAAAAAAAAATAGTACAACATTTAACCTTTTTGGTCATATATTCTTCAGAATATTTAATAGATATTGATCATCATTTTTTATGCATAAACTTCAATGTCTTGGCAAATATAATCTAATCTTTGTAATTCTTCTAGTGGATAATTACCTTCAAGGTGGATCGAATCAAATTGCTCCCCCCTCATAAAGTCATCCTTTAAACTTCATTGATTAAACTACACTTTGAAAAAAGTTGGCTCATAATTCTTCTATGAATTATATGGGTATAACAAAGAATGTTTCATCCATAAATAACCACTTATTAGTTGTGCAAAATAAATAAAATTTATCCTTCAAGGTAATAAATACTTTCAGATGATCTACTATACCTATGTTTGTAAACCCCACTAGGGGAGTTCTCGGCTTCTCGTGAAGCCATGTCATCGTTAATCAATCCCGCATTTCCCTCCGTGCGTGTACTCACCTTCCCCACCCACAGTCCTGGCCGCCCACCTCCTCCCTTTTGACGTTTTTCTGCACCGGCTAGCCGCCCGCCTCCTCCCCTTCCATGCTCTTCGATGCTCTCCTGCACCGGCTCGCTGCCTTCCCCACCCGCAGTCCTGGCCGCCGCCTCCTCCCCTTCGACGTTCTCCCGCACCGGCTGGCTGCCCGCATCCTCCCCTTCCATGCTCTCCTCGCTCTCGCCGCTCGCGCACCAGTTGGTCGCCCGCCTCCTCTCCTTCCATATTGCAGCCGTTTTCTTCTCCCCCGCCTTCATCGTCCGGCTCTTCCCCTGCTAGATCCCCCATGTACACACCGTTATGGCCGCCCTCCCGATTTCGTGCTCCTCGCGTGGTCGCCGTCTCCGACGCGGGCCTCCATCCCCATATCCTCCTCGCCGGCGCTGACGCCCGTCTCCATGGAGCTGCCTCTCCCGCCCGCCTCCATCCCGATCTCCATCTAACCCGTCGGCAATCTCAAGCTCATCGTCTTCCCCAATCCATACCGCGAGGACCCCGGCAAGGCGCTCAGGGACTGGGACCTGTGGGTCCCTTCTTCTTCACCGTCTTCCTTGGCCTCACGCTCTCCTAGTCGGCTTCCGTGAAGAAGGTACTCACTTCTTCCTGCAACGAGATCTGTGCTCACTTTCGTATCTCCAGCTACTGTGGTAATTCTCTGAATACCCTCGCAGTTGACCCCCACCCTCGCCGTTCACAGATCCCCCTCCTCTACCCCGTCCAGGCAATGCCCTCCACCATAATCCAAGCAGAGGTGAGTCTACGTACCACATATCAATCTATTGGATCTGTGTTCTTTTCACCAGGAATTTTATTTTGCTTTGTCGTATATGATCTTAGAGGCATGTGCTTCTTTTAATTTCTATTCTACTGTTGTTTCGATTTTTGTGCTCTTCTAGATGCCTAAATATATACGCGCTAGCTCTCAGCTTATTTCTGTTCAATCCATTGTGTACGCCATTCTTTGAATTTCTATGCAAATACAGTTTTTATGAGAGGTGGTAGCACAGATGGCTGACTCCGAGTTGTACCCATTGTTGCCTCTTCTTTCTCCAGCTTTGGTTTCTTTCTAAGCCACCATTGGTGATGTTTTATTCAGGAAAGAGCTTCTAGATTTTCTTCTCTTTCATGCATGCAATCGTTGTGGTATATAACTGAATGGATCCTAAGAAAAGTGATGAATGTCGGCCAGAAATAGGATTCCTCTCATCTGTTGCAAATAAAGGTAACAATTACAAGTTTGTTTATTTGTGCATGTTTAATTAACCATTATATTTAGCACCAAGCTATAATAAGTATTTTTCAGTTGGTCAAAATGCATCAGAACTAGGGAGGGTGGATGGAGACCCCAAGGAGCGCAAGAGGGAAAGAGAAAAAGTAAGATTTGCATCAATGTCTAAAGAGAGAAGGAATGAACTGAACAAGAAGCGTCATGAATTGTACCAACGAAAAAGGTGATGCTACTTTGATTATTATTGTTATTCGTAACAATGAATATGGTTTCTCATCATTTTTTTTCCGGTGGATAAAAACAGGATTAGTTCATGTGCCGAAGTCATTGACCCTAGACTACTTAGAAATAAAAGGGATAGAGCTCAACGTGTGTTAATGTCTTCCAATAAAAGAGAAGAAATAAACAGAAAGCGTCGAGAATTTGTATCAAAGAAAAAAGGAACAAAGTATGCTCTTTGAACCAAATAATGACGGTACTACATACATTTTGCTCAATAAATATATACATGCAATGTATTTCTTACATTTCATTTATTGGAAATATTTTATAGGTGGTGAGCCGTCAAGTAATATAGAAAATGTGGATCCTTCTACCTACGGTATATGGCTCAATGTGAACTATTCATGTCAGCATTATAGTGTTAGCAAGGATAACTTATTAAATTAATTACTAGGAACTATTTTGTTTTTATCATCAGTGATTATGGATAACATAAATCCTTAGATGTGCTTTTAAACAATGTTTAGGTGGAAACCCATCAATAAAACATGATGACAACTATAACATTAATGAGTAATGAAATATGTTTTAATTGGTGTTTGCATTTCAAACCTTAGGTCAAATCCCTTCAGCCGACATCATATATAAGCGTAGAGAAAAAAAAATGCACTTACAGCCGACAATGGTACAAAAATATGCCACCCGAGAAGAGGAAAGCTAGGAAGGAACATGAAAGGTTGTATAATGCAACGGTCGGACGAAAGGAGGCTACAAGAGCTTCGTACAGAAGACGGGAGGAATTTCGTGCCAACACTCTACACCCAGGTTCCATTGCTATGGAAAACCCTATGTATATTCCTTCACCATAATCAAGGTAATGTCTTATATTTAATAATTTGTATATACATGGAACTTTAATGACGTTGGTGTTAAAAAAGACATGGCAACCCACTGGTTGCTGGATCAACCTTCTACTTTAATTGTTATGGATCGATTGATCATAAGATGAACTATGAGAGGAATTGATTAGACAATGCATAGGATAATTGCACTTTTCTAATGTGTTGACTTTCAAGAACATTTGAGATAACCAGTAAGCTTGAGGTTTTGCATTTTTGTGCCTAAGGACGGTGCATGTGGTTTTAGTATATAACTTTTCCTATATATTGACTTTGAAGAGCATTTATTAATCTAACATTATCCAAGTCAAACAAACTTAGCTTTCTATCCTAAAGTCGGATAACTAACCATTTGATTAATTTCAGTTCTTCTAGCTCATATTTTCCTTTTTGTAAAAGGTTATAGCCTTATAGGTAAGAGGGCATGGAGATACCAACATTCACATTTAAGAGCTTCATCCTATTCCTCGCAGAGAAAACTCAAGTTCTGCTAAGAGAGATGGAGAGGTGTCTCTTTCGTTGGTGAGACTGGATCTGAGTCGTAAGAAACGTCGCCCTATATTTTAGATCGGCCTGCATATCGTGATTTTTCTGTTTACAGTGGCTGCTTGCAATTGCAGCTGGAAAAGCTAACTGACAAAATTATTCCGAAGTAAAGAAGAATTAAGCCATTTTCATTAATTTGTTCAGGAATAAAGTAGCCTTCATGGAATGTTATGCATGGAGCAGAAAGCCAGTGACATGTCATTGGCACCAATCCGTGCACAATGAATTCCTACATATCCTTTATAGAATAAAAGGTGTGTTCTTCCCCTATTCACTCTCAAAGTTTTCATGTTTTGTTCTTTTTATGGGAAGGAGAGAAACCTGTCAATATGTTTTGGTTTGTTTTTTGGCATCTGTCAATACGGGGCGAAATGAGTGCTTGGTCTACTCTCTCTCTCTCTCTCTCTCTCTGCGCAACCGCCTGCTGCGTGCAGCTGCAAGAAGAACGTGGGCGCCAACCGCCTGGGCAAGGACGGTCAAAAGATAGTTTCCAGTGGCATGCAGTTCATGAACATCATATGCATGTTTCTCCCATGGACCAACTGACAACTCCCACTTCTAATTCAGTTGACCAATGCAATATGTGTGTTCCCCTTTATCTGCCAAGTTCACCAAATATATATATGCACTGCTGCTCAGTAGCTCATACCGTAGTGGACTGACCCTTTACCTCTCTCTTTCAGTAGTAGCCCAATATTCACCATGGAGGTTGGACGTTCTTCCACCGTACTCCTCCTCCTCCTGGCGGCGCTTATGCTCGTCGCCAGCAGCACTATCGCTGCAGCGGCAGTGCACCGTCGCCAGCCGTCCACCAACAGGAGCTACCAGCTCATCACCGTTGAGACCACTCGCGGTGACAAGGCCAAATTAGCCATGAGGGCCGACGACTCGGCCATCGCCGGCTTTGCCAATGAGAAAAACGAGTGGTTCGCCATACAAGGAATTGAGGACCACTACCAGAATCTGGAATAGCCTTGGCGGTCACAAATTTTCTTAAGTGCTAAAATCAAACCGCCAAGGAAAGGGTAGTTTCCTTGGCGGTTCAACACCACACTCAAGGAAACATATATTCCCGCCAAGGAATATGTGTATTTTCTTGGCGGTTTGCAGCAACCTCCAAGGAAATGAATCATTTACTTGAGTGTCATTCCAAACCGCCAAGGAAAATATCAATTTCCTTGGGTGTTACTATTTACCGTCAAGTAAACTATTATTTCCTTGGGGGTTATTGAATTTTCTTGAAGGTTGTCAGTCAAGGAAATACTTATAAGAATTTTTGGTGACCCCTGAGAAAAAATAAAATAATATCTTAATGGTGTCCAAAAATCATAAAATTTGGCATAGGATCATAATATGATTGTAGCATCTTGGTATTAAATTTTAAAGTGATATTAACAAAGTTGGACTATAGATTATTCACAAATGGGTATATCACTTATATATTACATAACTATGTGAGAGATGTTGTTTGTTAACAATGTATAGGGCCACTTTGTATCTTTTAATTTTTTTATGCAAAGATCATACACCAAAAACATGTTGTCATGCAGAAATATCAAACAAAGTGAGATTAACAAAGTTGGACTTTACATTATTCACAAATGGTTTCTCACTTAATTATATGGTTACATAACTGTGTGAGAGATGGTTTGTGTCGATATGCCCTTTGCAGTAGTAAAGATGTAAGAAGGGACAGAGAAAGTCAAAATCAATAGCTTCAATGGCATATCTATATAGTCCATTACATTTATCCTATGCTATTTGTGTTAGTTGCCGGTTGCTATCATGCCCGGCGCCACAAGTTTTGCCTCCTAGGGCACAAGAGACCTTGCGGCAAAGTTTGGCACTGTTTCAGGTCTTTTCGGGGGTGGTCGCAGTTCAACGTATAATTACCGGGAGAAGTCGCGCGGTAATTAAAATAATCAGAGAAAAGTACCAAACAATTCCAGAAAATTCTCAAACTTGGCGGTGCCTTCACACATGCCATGTAGACGCCTCAGAAAAAGTTTGACGCCGATAGCACACTGCAAAGCGCACGGGCCACACAACCATGAGAAACCTAAGTGTATGGATAGGGTTCGTTGAAAGGTTCCCTATACCACTGTGAAGCACGTCTGCTTCGCCTATGTCCAAACTTCGTCAAATTTTTTTTGTGGTCATTTACACCCAAAATATGGCCCCACACAAAATCCTAGGTTTTTTTAGTTATTTTTGGAATTACTGTATTTTTCTACGTGCCGCGTACGACCAAATATGGTGAATTACACTTTGAAAACACAATAATTCCGCACCGGCCTCCACAAGTTTTGCCTCCTAGGGCACAAGAGACCTTGCGGCAAATTTTGACACCGTTTCAGGTCTTTTCGGGGTGGTCGTAGTTCAATGTATAATTACGGGAGAAGTCGCGGTAATTAAAATAATCGAGAGAAAAGTACCAAACAATTCCAGAAAATTCTCAAACTTGGCGGTGCCTTCACACATCCATGTAGACGCCTCAGAAAAAGTTTGAGGCCGATAGCACACTACAAAGCGCTCGGGCCACACAACCATGAGAAACCTAAGTGTAAGGATAGGGTCCGGTGAAAGGTTCCGTATACCACTGTAAAGCACGTCTGCTACGCCTATGTCCAAGCTTCCTCAAATTTTTTTTGTGGTCATTTACACCCAAAATATGGCCCCACGCAAAATCCTAGGGTTTTTTAGTTATTTTTGGAATTACTGTATTTTCCTACGTGCCGCGTGCGACTGCGGCTCTGGTTGACGCAATCTTGGCGAGCTCGTCTGCGGCTTCATTGTACCTCCTCGGGGTGTGCCGGTGTTCTAGGCCGTCGAACTTGTCCTCCAGCTTTCTCACCTCTTGACAGTACGCCTCCATTTTTGGATCGTGGCATGCCGAGGCCTTCATCACCTGATCAATCACGAGCTGCGAATCTCCCCTTGTCTCCAGGCGTCGGATCCCGAGGTCGGCCGCAATGCGGAGTCCGTTGACCAGTGCTTTGTACTCTGCTACATTGTTGGAGGCCGGGAAGTGTAGCCTGATCGCGTAGCGGATATGAACCCCGAGGGGTGAGATGAAGAGTAGGCCGGCACCTGCTCCGGTTTTCATGAGAGACCCATCAAAGAACATTGTCTAACACTCGCCCGGATTGGTGCTGAGGGGAGCTGGGTATCCGTCCACTCGACGACGAAGTCGGCAAGGACTTGAGACTTGATGGCCTTCCGGGGGGCGTATGTCAGTGTTTCGCTCATGAGCTCCACCGCCCACTTGGCTACTCTTCCTGTGGCTTCCTTGTTTTGTATGATTTCCCCGAGGGGAAAAGCCGACACCACCGTGACTGGATGCGCCAGGAAGTAGTGTCGCAGCTTTCTTTGCGTCAATACCACATCATACAGCAATTTCTGCATTTGGGGGTACCTTGTCTTGGTATCGGACAACACTTCACTCATGAAGTAGACTGGTCGTTGGACTGGTAAGGAGTGCCCCTCTTCTTTTCGCTCGACTACAATGGCCACGCTGACCACCTGAGTGGTAGCGGCCACGTAGAGGAGTAGCTGCTCTCCGGGATTTGGTGGTACCAGTACCGGTGGGTTTGTGAGCACCCTCTTCAGATTTCCGAGGGCCTCCTCAGCCTCGGGAGTCCAAGTGAATCGCTCTGATTTCTTCAGGAGCCGATAGAGTGGCAACCCCTTCTCCCCTAGTCGGGAGATGAACCTGCTGAGGGATGCCAGACATCCCATAAGCTTTTGGACTCCCTTAAGGTTCGTGATCGGCTCCATGTTGATTACCGCTGCGACCTTGGTTGGGTTAGCCTCAATTCCCCATTGCGAGACTATGAATCCGAGGAGCATCCCGCGGGGGACCCCGAACACACATTTCTCCGGGTTGAGTTTGACCCCTTGAAGGTTGCCGTCAGATCCTCCACCAAGTTCGACGTCTTTTTCGATTTTACCACGATGTCATCTACATAGGCCTCAACTATTTCTCCTATGAGCATGCCAAATACATGTTGCATGCATCGTTGGTAAGTTGCCCCTGCATTCCTTAGCCCAAAGGGCATGGTGAGGTAGCAGTACATCACGAAGGGTGTGATGAAAGAGGTCGCGAGTTGATCGGACTCCCTCATTTTGATTTGATGGTACCCCGAGTATGCATCAAGGAAGGATAGAGTTTCGCATCCTGCAGTAGAATCAACGATTTGATCGATTCGAGGCAAAGGAAAAGGAACTTTGGGACATGCTTTACTGAGACTAGTGTAGTCAACGCACATCCTCCATTTCCCATTCTTTTTCTCTACTAATACAGGGTTTGCTAGCCACTCTGGGTGGAACACCTCCTTGATGAACCCGTCCGCCATTAGCTTCTGGATCTCCTCCCCGATGATTTTGCGCTTGGCATCATCAAATCGCCGTAGTCGCTGCATCACAGGCTTGGAGCCGGCTCGGATATCTAGGGAGTGCTCGGCGACATCCCTCGGTATGCCTGGCATGTCCGAGGGACTCCACGCAAATGTGCTGGCATTCGCGGGGAGAAAGTCGACGAGCACTGCTTCCTATTTTGGATCGAGCTCCGAGCTAATGGTCAGCAGCTTCTCGCCTGGGCGCTTGGGGTCAAGTGGTATGGTCTTCATTGCCTTAGAGGGCTCAAAGCTGACCGGCGTGGCGCTTGGCCTCGGGCTCGCCACACATCTTGTCAAAGATTTTGGAGATGTCGGTGATGAGAGTCTCAGCTATGACAAGTGCTTCTGCGTACTCGACGCTCTCGACGTCGCAGTCGTATGCATGGCGGTACGTCGGGCCAGTGGTGATGACTCCCTTGGGCCCCGACATCTTCAGCTTGAGGTAGGTGTAGTTCGGGACTGCCATAAACTTGGCGTAGCACGGTCGGCCAAGTACTGCATGGTAGACCCCTCTGAACCTGAGGACCTCAAAGGTCAGAGTCTCCCGACGAAAATTCGAAGGGGTGCCAAAGCATACTGGCAAGTCAATTTGCCCGAGGGGCTTTACTTGCTTTCCTAGAACTGTGCCATGAACTTGGCGTAGCACGGTCGGCCAAGCACTGCATGGTAGACCCTCTCAACCCGAGGACCTCAAAGGTCAGAGTCTCCCGACGAAAATTCGAAGGGGTGCCAAAGCATACTGGCAAGTCAATTTGCCCGAGGGGCTTCACTTGCTTTCCTGGAACTGTTCCGTTAAAGGCCGGTCCCCCTCAGCGAATCTTGGACTTGTCGACTTTGAGTAGGTCAAGCGTCTCCTCGTAGATGAGGTTGAGGCTGCTCCCTCCGTCCATGAGGACCTTGGTCAGTCTCGTATTACCGATGACTGGATCCACCACCAAAGGATAGGCTCCCGGGCTTGGAATGTGATGTGGATGGTCCGTCTAATCGAAGGTGATCGCCTAATCCGACCATTTGCGGAGCTTGGGTGTGGTCGGTTCCATGGAGAAGACTTCGCGACGTTCCTTCTTCCACTGCCGAGAGGTCATGTTGCTCGTCCTGCCCCCAAAGGTCATGAAGCAGTTGTCAATCTTTGGGAACTCTGCGTCTTTCCCGTCCTCCCCCTCGGGTTCTTTCTTTTCTCCCCCCTCCTCTGGAATCGATCCGAGCTTGTTGAAGTGCTTGCGGAGGGTCTTGCATTCCTCGAGGGTGTGCTTGACGGGGAACTTGTGATCGGTGCAGGGTTTCTTGAGCAAGTCATCGAACGTCCCCGGGGGCGCCCGAGGCCCCTTTTGGTCGACAGCGGCGACGAGGTCCTCCTCGGCATCGTTGAGGGCCAGTCCCTTGCCCCACTTGTTCTTGTTCTTCTTCTTCTTCTTGGCGTCTGGGGGGTTGGACCCCTCGGCCTCGTCTTCCTTGCGCTTCCCTTTGTTGGAGACCTGGTCAAAGAGTGCCCCGACGGCCTCCTCGCCACTTGTGAACTTGGTGGCAATGTCCATCAATCGTTGGCCTCGGTCGGGGTCCGACGCCCCAGCTTGCTGACGAGTTCCCGACAGGTGGTGCCTGCTAAGAATGCCCCGATGACGTCGTAGTCCGTTACGTTCGGGAGCTCATTCCTCTACTTAGAGAAGCATCGGATGTAGGCACGCAAGGATTCGTCGGGCTTTTGTCGGCAGTTCCTGGGGTCCTAGGAGTTCCCGGGGCGTAGGTACGTGGCTTGGAAGTTTCCTGTGAAGACTCTCACCAAGTCGCCCCAGTTCACGATCTGGTTGGGAGGCAGGTGTTCGAGCCACGCCCGTGCCGACTCGGACAGGTAGAGAGGCAGGTTGCGGATGATGACCTTGTCATCTTGGGCACCTGCAAATTGACATGCCAAGCGATAATCGTCTAGCCAGACCTTTGGGCACGTTTCGCCGGAGTATTTCTCGATATGATTCGGGGGTCGAAAGTGAGCAGGGAGCGGAGCTCTTCTGATCTCCCTAGTGAAGACTTGTGGTCCTGGGGGGTCAGGCGATCGGCCTCGCTCGTCACGATCATTCCTGTGCTGCTCGATTTCTTCCCTGAGATTAGGGAGTCGGTGGTTTGCCCGCTGGCCTGATTGACTCCTTCGCTGGCTTTGGCCGGGTCGATTTTCTTCGAGGCGCTCCCAGACATCCCGGTTGGAGCAGTTGTCGATCGAAGTTCCCTAACGGGACGCGCCGGGGCTTGGCTTTGTCCGGGCTCGGCATAGGCTTGCCTGCTACCGGTCGACTCCGGACGCCTTGACGTCGCGTAGTTCCTGAAAGCTGAGCTCTCGGCTTGTTGGACTGCAGCCTTGTCACGTAATCTTCTCCCCTCGGTGGTTGAGGGCTCGGGCATCTCCCGAACAAGCATCGCGGCGGCGGCTACGTTGAGGCTAGCGTTGGTTGAAGGGAGCCAGCAACCTCGGGCACTTGGGGCTTGAGGCACTCGCTGGTTCCTCTCGCGTTGTGCTTGTTCCCGACGGATGGTTTGCTCCAACCGTCGCACTCGTGCGGCTTCGGCCTGGAGTCGAGCCTCGATGTCATGCAGCTGTGTGCTTTGCCCGGCGGGGACCGCAGAATCGACGCACAGCGCAGATGTCGCTGGTGCTAGCGGGCGCGTCGTCGGGCGGAACCCTACGCTCACTTCTACACAAAGAAAGATATTATAACACTTTCTTGTAACATATTCATCAATGTGTTCCAACAAAAATTTCACGCAAAGAAACACAAAAATAGAGTGTTACGAGACTTTGGTTGTAACACAAAACACTTTTTTTCTTAACAATGTGTTACTCGATAATGATTTTAGTAACACAAAATTAATGTTACAAGCAAAATGTTACAAATGAGTACTGTTGTAACACATAAATGGAACATATACAATATGTTACAAATATATGCTCTGTAGTAACACAAAATAATGTTACACTCCAAGTGTTACAAAGATTCACGGAGAAATCGCCCCTCTAAACTCTTCACTTTCCTATGCTCGCCAAGACGTGTCTCTACGCGGTGGACCCATACGCCCCAGAATACGCCTCGCTTGCTTGCATTCCCCGGGACAAGAAAATTATTATCGGAGACTTCAATCGTCACGATCTGCAGTATGTATATTTTCTTGCCATTAAAATGTTGGGCACTTGATTTTCTTGCCATTATGTATATTTTCTCCATTTTGTAGTATTTTCCATGTGTTTAACACAGAAACCGACATTTCTGCCTTCTATTCATTTGCACATTGTATTTGTTCTTTTGCATGTTATGTAATATATCATAGCAAGATAGATCGTAACAAGTTCCATAAATTTTAGTGCTCTAGAGTTATTTTATACGAAATACTAAAAATAGGCATCAAAATATAATATACGTGCACTTGCAAATTAGTTGAAAAAGAACTTAAATAATAATTAAAATATTCACTAGTGTAAAAAAAAAACTCAAATGCTAAATAACATCGTGTAGATCTCGTTCAATAATTGAAATAGATATATTATTTGACAAATTCGGAGCTCATTGGAAAAGTTAAAGAAATTTGAAATTAAAGAGATAGTGCAGATGTCAGCTTCACCAAAAGTGAAAACCAGCCGGCATGCAACGTTCAAGCGCGAAACTTGTGAAAAGGTTTTTTTTTTAGCAAATTTGTGAAAGTTGAAACGCTAAACGCATGCAGGCAGAAACAGACTGAAGGGCTCCACGCATCCAAATAAGCACATGCACAGAGGCCAGCCCTGTACCTCGACGAGGCCCAAAAGAAACCACTCACAAGACATAACCGACTGATTCCTCTCCAGATCCCAATCCTCTAACCGTAAATCGACGAGCGGGCGGCGGCGATCTGCCTTCCAAGCGGCGCGCGGCGCTGTGGGGGTGCGAGCAGCTGGCGGCGGCCGATGGCCTTGGCCAGCGGCAGCGGCGGCGGGTGGCCTTGCCGACACGGTGGCTTCTTCCATTCCTCGGCGGGCCGCGGGCGGCAAGGAGAGGAGCGCCTGTGGTTCGCACTCGGCTAGGCGGCAGACACTGGTAATTTTTATTCATTAAGCATGAATGTTAGGGGATTCCCCTGTGAAGTCTGAGAAATGAAATCATTAGTAAGAAAACGGAACTGCAGCCCCCATTCAATTGGTTCTGCATGTGCTTATTTGATTCTTAGCGGTTGATTCTCCATGTGCTTATTTGATTCTTAGCCTGGGATTTTCTTTGTGCAGCCAATAGGAGCAAGGCTGATTAACATGTTTCTGAACATTAAAGCAAATATGAAGATTGTTGCCATTGCCACGCTGAGTCTATCTTGTGCGAAGGTATAGAAAATTCAGTTATTTACCCTTCATCTCTACCTCAGTATTCTAAATATATAGAATAAAAATTTTCCATGTGTATGTATAATTTTTTTAGAAATGGAGTGTATGTATAAGTTGGTACTGTACGGTCAAATAATCCCTGTTTATACATTAGTTTTCCAATCCAGCAAGGGATGATGCTGCAGCTGTCAACAGACATAGATGCAAGTCAGCCAACACCTCAGTCCATTACTGTATAAGTGCATGTATCAAATTTAATCTACAATGTGTCCATCGATCATCCTATAACAAAAGATGAGACATTAGTAAGGCCCATGCTTACAACAATATTATAATTGCTTGGTCTTTCATGTTTGTATGTTCAAACTACCTTTCTTAACCTTACATCAATATACATATGTGGCCTCATTTATATTGTCATAATTTATATTTTCTTTGCAGGTTCAAATGATTAATGGTTGAAATCCCACCTCGATGTGTACAAAGAATAGAAGATGAAGCAATGGCCTTTATGCATCCTAGCTAGTTCTTGGCTTTTTTTTTTTAGCATGGACTATTTGTGTTTGCTCTCTAGAGACATATATCGTTATGTATATAATATATATGAATTGATTTGATCGCAACAAGCACCATGTTTGAAACCATCCTATGTTATGTGAATCTTGCTATGATTATTGAAATATGTCGCTTATGTGATTTTATTTGTAAAGTGTCGTATTTCTATGATTCCATAGTAATTCGTGTGCCACATGTATAGGCAAAATAAATATTTATTTCATAATGTGAATATGTTACTATAGATATAAATAAGTGTTACAAGTCACGTGTTCGTACTCTGCTCCGCTATAATGTAGAAGTGTTACTAGAACAAAAAAAAAGGTGTTACAATAGACATCTCCGTAACACAAGGCAAATGTTCCAATAGATAAATAAATGTGTTGCAAACCATGCTTTCTACCATATTGTAAAGTGTTACTATAGAAAAAAAGTGTTACAACAAAAATTATTGTAACACTAGACAAATGTTCCTATAGACAAGTATATGTGTTACAATAAACCGTCTATAGTAACATAGGCAATTGGAACACAAAAAGACAATATGTTACTAATGTAGCTAGTAACACTTTATCAAACTTATAGTAACACAAGTTGGTGTTACTATATCCCCGCGTTGTAGTAGTGGTTGTTATCGCTTTCCTCGGGATCAGTAAGATGACCATCTACGAACTCAACGTTATAGCATTCCCGAGTGGGATCATAATAATCACTATCATAAGGACCAAGTTCAGGATCTTCAATGTAATATGTAGCCCTAGGGCGATACCCTAAACTAGGATGCATGTCATGAAGCTCCCCGGTAGGCGCCGATCGCCCCCGAGGAGGTGGCACCACTGGTCCGCGGGCGAGCAGGTCGTCCCAGTCCGGGCTGGAGGCGTTGGGGTAGTGGCCGCGCCGTGCCACCGCCATCCACCGCCTCTCCCGGGTACGGGGATCCCGATCTTCGGGAGCGCCCATCGCCGCGGGGTGTCGATGCAGCCCCGCCGCGTGCCCGCCGTCTCCCGGGCGTCGCCTCCGGTAGCCGAGTGGCCGCTGCCACTTGGGCCGCGGGCTCGACGGCCCGGCCCACCACCTATGGGTGCCATCGCAGCCGCCACCCGGCCGCGAGTCTAGCAGCCTCCTCCTCTTCGTCGGTGTCGACGAAGACGGGAAGAGGTCGTAGTAGAAGTTGCGCCCACGTGCCGTCATGGGCGCCGCCTTCCCTGCGTGCGGCGGTCGTGGTGGTGGTTGCGCCGCGACCGAGACCGAGAGCGTTACTCGACGACTCGTTGGGAGTAGGATCGCCTTGTAGTCGTGGCCCAGTGCCACGAACTCAAGGCTGCCGAACTGCAGCAGCGTCCCCTGACGGAGCTCGTGCTCCGGCGAGCAGGACGCGAAGGATGGAGATGCCGCCATCTAAGTTTGTGGGAAGTGGTTTTCACACAGCGCTCCCCTACCTGGCGCGCTAACTGTCGGTGTTTTGAGAACCGGGGAATCCCAATAACCGACAATAATTTATAGGCTGTGCGCTCCCCGTCTAATGGCGTGTGCGAGATAGAAGACGAAGGGTTTATCCTGGTTCAGGCCATGGGGCCCTACGTCCAGCAGCTGTGACTTCTTGTATTACCTCGCACAAAATGTGCACGGAAACCAACGTGGTTACAAGTGATTTGGGGATTGAAAGAGAGATTCAATCCCAGGGGTTGAGATGGCTAAGTGTGAATACCTAGTGTCTCGATCTGTTTTCCTGTGCCATTACTCTCCCTTTTATAGTACAAAGGAGAGATAATGTGTACAATACGTGTCGCATACATATACTAAGGTGTCTATCGTCCGGGGCTGCAAGTGTATCATGCCCGAGCCCAGACCTCAGGTACCCTGGTGGGAGTGCCGTAGCGTGGACGCGCGTCCTTGTGGCTTTTGGGTGCGTGTCCTCCGCCTAAAGGGAGTGTTTCCCGAGGGCCCAATGGGGATCCTCTGGTTCCTGCATGAAATCGGCTTCTCTGGGAAGCGTCGTAGTGGCGTGTCAATACCCCGAGGGTCTCTGGATACGTGGCGGGGAGGTGAAATGTTTAGCGAATGAACAGTGCGACCATGGTTTCCCGTGCGTGGTGGCGTGTGAAGTAATCGCTCCCTTTATGTCCCATCAACGGGGGACGCGAGGAGATAACGGGGCAGGCAAATCGACAGGGCAATCGATTGCCCTGTCATTGCAGCCTGTGAAGCAGAGGCATTTAATGTGGCTACCCCCCACTACCCGGCTGGTATTCCCAAGGTGCGCCTGAGGCCTCCTGCCCTTTGGGTGAGATGGAAACAACTTGTCTAGGGGTTCCTACCCTCGGCGAGACGGAGGCTTCTCGCCCCGGGACCCCTTGGTCCCCGGGCAAGACGGAGATTGCCTCTAGGGGATCCCCCCCTCGGGCGAGGCGGAATTTGAGTCCCGGGGCCTCCGGTCTTCGGGTAAGGAGCACGTCGTGGTGCGAGCGGGCCAGACAGGCTAGTTCTACCTTGTCATGGGCCGAGCTGGGCCGTGTGTTGACAGGTTTTACCAGACCTGTTGTGACACTTGTTCTTGGTCCTTCTTCTCCACACTCTTGATGACTCCGACAGCACCTACATTGAGTAGTTTCGATGTTTTCCTGGACCGTTAAGGGCCGAGCTATGGGATATCGGCCCTCATGTAGCTGGTGTGTCGGGCCCGTTAGTTGAGTGTTTGGAGATGGGCCGTTGCGGGCCGCTTAGCGGTCCAGAAGGTGTTTTGTTCTTTAATTTCTCCAAGCTTGTAGATCAGTGGGCCAGTGGCCGATTTCTTCTTTCTGGCTGGTTGGCAGCCTAGATTTCGTCTTGGGTCTTCTAACCCAAAGATCGTTCTTGGGCCGGACTCCCATTTAAGGTCCACGGGCCACGTCGTTCGCCTTGGGCCGGAATTGTTCGTGGGCCGATTATTTAGGCCCCTGACGGTAGGGAGGGCTCGTGAGTCCACCTCGCCCCCCGAGTCGGGTCCTCGACGAGCCCCTCCTCGCTCCTCCTTGGATCTGCCGGCGGAGGGCATGAAGGGGTCGGCGTCGGGGAGAGGGCTTTCCAGTGGCCACCAAAGCAGCCGTACTCGACGGTCACGGTCGCCGGAGAGGCCTGCGCACGGGGGTGGTGGTGGAGGGAGATGGCGACGAGCTCGGAGCAGATGGGAGCAACGCGCCAGAGGCGAGCGGCGCCCGCCGGGCCGTGCGCGCCGCGCCCCGCGGCGGCGGTGCCCGGTGACGAGGGTGCCCAAGGCGCCCCCGGCGACTTCCGACCGTTGCTTAATTAAGACTGTTTCTTAATTGTTTTTCTTGGGTCCCGCTTTGGGCCTGGCCGCCCAACCCGCCCAACCCAGTCCATGTCTAGCCAGGGCCGAGCTCCTGCATGAGTAGTCGCCGGGTGCTGGCTGGAGTCGACGGTGGCATCAGAAGGAAATCGAATCAATATCCAAGGCGAGGTCTGCCGGGTTGGGCACGAGAACGTGGCAGCGGCAATGGGCTCGAGCTGATACCCACGAGGCGCGGGACGTCGACGCGGCGAGCACCACCACGCCCCACGAGGCCACGATGCTCTGTCGACGCCGACAGAGCACCACCACAATGGTTACCAAATCGTTAGCTAGGAGGAATCCTATTGGCTATCAATGACACCCAGCCTAGATGAGACATACATAAGAAAAAAATAAACACTATAGTCGCACGCCCACGACGACAGCACGCGCATTGGTTGCCAAGTCACCTGCAGCCGCCACCACCATTCTTACTCATCCGCATGCGCTGCGTGGACTTGGCTTCCAATCCCAGAGAAAGACAGAGGGACAAGACATGAACGTCGAACACTACAAAGCTACAGCAAAGCTAGCATGTCTGCACGTAAGGCGTGGCGATGAGTGGCCGGCCGGGGGCAGTGATGATGAGCACAATATGATGGCTACCGCGGGCAGACATGCCGAGACGACGTGATGCCAGCGGCCCCGTCAACTCCATCTCCATGGTCAGGCATATGCGTGCTTCAACCTTTTGCGGTGGGGATGCGTACGTGGCCGTAGAACGAACTAATGGGATCGGAGGGGGATGGAGGTGTCGTCCGCTAGGTCTATCGGCTGCCGCTGTTTGGTCCGCTTGGCGCTGTCTTCCCCAACGTACCCCGGCCGCTCAAACACTACCGGATTAAGAAATGGGTTGGGCTTGGGCTTCGGCGGGCTGGGGCCACGTGGGAACCAACAAAAATAATTAAGAGAATTTTAATTAGTTATATATCTGCTTTGGGATGGGTGTAATTTCTAGAAATTAAAGAGGAGTATTGGAGCAGTTTCCTAGAAACAAACTCTTTAGTCTTTACAAAGCATATGTAAATGCCTATGAAAACATACATCCACATGAAAGCAACTACTCCGACATGATGCTTATCTCCGGGGCAACATTGGGGGGTGCATTACGCATGGATTCGCCCATCAGGTCTTCTAAAGTTTTCACCGGTAACTTCTTGTTGGCACGGTGAGACACGCCGATGTGCGTGGTCAGCGCCCAGAGCACGGTGATGAACTCGCCTCCTTGCACCAGCACGTCCTGGTGCCCCTTGACGCGCTCCTCGTCGCTCGACGGCGCCACGAAGATGATGAGCTCCGTCCACACATCCGCCAACACCTTCCATGCATCAGCTACTCCGACTTCGACCAGCAAGCTCCCCAGCTTTCCACCATTTCTGACAACCCCATTTACCTGATCACTGCTTCTAGCCTTTGCTGCTTGCATGATCTTCTTCGCTCGGGCGCGCTGGAACAACAGGTGGTACTCCCAGCACCAGAAGATGCTGCCCAGCTCTGCCTTCATGTCGTCGACGACGCGCTCCGTCTTCTCCGGACTGTCCGGCAGAAGCTCCGGGTGGAAGGCCACCAGGTACGCGCAGTACTTGGACAGCCTCACCGCCGTCCTCCGCGCCGTCGCCGCTTCGTCTCCCCGCTGCTGCTGCGTCTCCAGGATGCAGGTGGCAATGTGCCATGTGAGGAAGACCTCGGAGACGCTGTCGCTCTGGCACGCCCACGAGAGCTTCTCGAAGAGGAAGTTGCTCTGCAGAGCGGCCTTGCCGTTCGTGAGAGGAGTAAGATACGCAGGACTACCACCAGCGCAATGGCCATGGTCCAGATCCAAGAGGCGTTCTACGATGGACTGCTTCAAGCTCTTGGGCACCAGCTCTGTTCTGAGCACCAAGGAGAGTGTAGAGAACGGAAGTCCGAGTGGCCAGCGATGGTGTAGCACAGAGAACTGCCGGAAGCTGAGGCTGCCATGGTTGAGCTTGCTCCTCAGCCAGATGATCCGGTGGAAGGCGTACCGGATCCACGGGCTGTCACGCCAGTGCGGTTTGGCCTTGTAGCTGCAGACGAGCGAGACCATGAACCAGTTGGAGAGGAGGAAGACGAAGAACTCCCAGATCTCCTCGTAGAAGTAGATGACGAACAGGAGGAGCGTGATGGAGAGGTCCACGATGGAGAAGAAGGCCTCCGGCGAGTTCTTGGCCTTGAGGATGAGGCAGATGGCGATCCTGCCGATGCCGAAGCGAAAGGTGTACTCGTCGCCGATGCTCGTGAACGCGTACACGGCGTCCCCGTTGCCGCAGAGGATGACCGTCATGACGCACAGTGCCGCCACGACCGCGAGGACGAGGAAGTAGTTCACGAAGAGGAAGTAGGGGCTCGCGAGCACGACGGGCACGACGGAGTGGTAGTACTCGCTGAGGAAGACCACCTCTTCGTTCATCACCTGGAACACTTCCTCTGCCGCCGCCGCGCTGCTTCCACCGGCGTTGCGGCTGTGGTGCAGCAGGCCTCTAAAGATAAGGCTCCTGCAGTCCTCTGCCTCTTTGTCGGTCACCGCCGGCAGCCGCTCGAACTTCCGGCGCAGCAGCTTGAAGAGAGCGAACGAGAGGCAGAGCCTCTTCAGCCGCTGCACCTCGCCGGCGGAGGGGAAGATCTCGTCGTTCTCGTTGAGCTCCCAGACTTTGCCGACAGTGACGACGCCACTGTCATCGTCAATGGTGGACATATTCAGCTTGTAGCCGTCTGCGGTTGGCTGCTGCACCAACTTCTCTTCTCCCATGACGATGTAGCTGCAGCTCTTCAGCAAGTCCCGTCCATTTTTGACCTGGCTAGGACTGGGAGCTTGCTCGACGTCGTCATGGCGAGCACCCTCGCCGGCAGCGGCAGCCTGATGCTCCTCATCAGCTTGTTTCAGCCTCTCGGCCATGTACGAGTTGATGAGCCGGGCGTTCTTGCCGTGGGCGTACGAGTTCTTGCCGATCTCAGTGTAGGCGATCCTCTGCACGACCCTGGTAGCACAGAGGATCCAGAGGATGGCGAACAGCGCCTTGCGGCCGGTGCTGCTGATGTTGAAGAAGACGAGGCTCCCCAGCCAGACGACGCGGCCGGCGCGCTGGACGTAGCCGGAGAAGCCGCGCATGCGGATCTCGTCCACCTTCTTGCGGAGGAGCTCCACGAGGAGCATCCACGCGAGGATCAGCCCAGCCCCCGTCGACAGCTCGACCGCCGCACGGCCGCTCGTCGCCGAGGACGAGAAGCTGGCGCCGGCGGCGGCGTTCTTGGCCTCCGAGAAGAGGTAGGACATGACGGGGAGCAGGAGGGAGAGCGCCGAGGAGAGGAAGAGCCGGACTTTCGGGTCCAGCGTGGCGCTCACGTCGGAGATGCCGCTGAAGAGGTTGAGGTTGAAGAAGAGGCCGGCGAGCACGAACATGATGACGGAGGCGGACACCATGCTCGCCTCGTTGCTCTTCTCGATGTAGGACGACGTGAGGTTCTTGATGTACCTGTCGATGGATGGGGGGCAGAAGATCATCGTCTGGTTACTACTGGCGTCCATTGCTCCAAGCTTACTGGTAGCGTACGTCGTAGCTCACAAAAGCTTCAGTTTTTGAGGAATCCTCTCCTGCAGTGTGCTACAAAGTCGCCTTATATAGGTGGCCTGCGAGAACGGGCGCCAAGCCCAGTGGTAGTGTCTCCAGGTGCGAGCGCTGCCCGCCCAGGTTCGATCTCTGATTGGACCTGTGTGTCTCACCCGGGGTTTTATTCCCCAAAGTAATCTTGCTGGTCCTCGACGTACTCTCTCCGTCCCAAAATAGATGTCATTCTCGCTTTCCGAAAAGTGAGCTTTTTAACTTTGGCTAATTGTATATTAAAAAATATTAATATTTGTAATGCATAATTAGTATCATTAGATAGATCATTGAATATACTTTCATAATAAACTTGTTCGGAGATATAAGTGTTGCACACATTTTCTAAAAACTTAGTCAAAGTTGAGAAAGTTTAACCGACACGTATCCTATAATGTCATCTAGCTTTTTCTTGCTTTGCTTCTAATGAAAGCTGGTTGTGGAAGGAAATGAGCTTTGAATTGAAGCGTTGCAATTTGAGTTGTCTCGAACCAGGCCTAAACACTAGAGTGAAACTGGAGTAGGAGCGGAAGCTGACGAAAGCTTTGCCAAGGGGGTCCTATGTTTGCCTGAGTCTTCTTTTTATCCTGTGGTATTTATTTTTGCCTTAATTAAATATAATAATGGTAGTGGTGGATAATAGCGAAGCATATACATTCGGAATTTCTCCCTATCAGCCTTTCTATATTTGAAAAGGAAAAATCCCGGCTTCTATGACGTTTCGACTTCATGTAGCCAAATTATTATATACTCCATTTGTTTCAAATTATAATTCGTTTGACTTTTTTTATCAAATATTTGGCCACTCGCCTTATTCAAAATTTTGTGCAAAATAACATTTCTTTTGTTGTGACTTGCTTTATTAATAAAAGTTCTTCAAGTATAACTTAAATTTACGTATATTTGCACATCTTTTTTGAATAAGACGAGTAGTCAAATTTCCAATCAAAAAAGTCAAATGAATTATAACGTGGAACTGAGGTAGTACTTTTCATTTCATCAGTTGATCACAAATATGGGAAAAGAGGACACCGATGATAGAGGAAAAATCAAAAGCCAAGTGTGGCACGTTGAGCTCCTTCCCGTCGACGGTGATAACGAGCAGGAGCAGCATGTTTCAGCCATGGCGGCCCACTCCCCCTGAGCTCAGTCCTGATGAATAACGGAGTAGTACCATGCAATTCGCTCAGCGTCGTCGTTTAGCTAGTCGCACGTCCTTGGAACTTGCAAGGCAACGACTAATCTGACTGCCTGCAAGGTGTGAGTATTAGAGCAGTCACACTGTTTGAAAGTGGTTGTAATTGAGAGGCAGAATGAATCGAACTCCCTTTTCTATTGAATGATCCCAGTATTTATACACGATGAATAGACGCCATGGGAGTTGGAGACGTCCGTTCGGCAACTGCGTATCCGCGTTCCCGAACGGATACTCCTCCTGGCGATGTCGGTTCCTGGGTGGAGTAGGCCGTACGAAACTACCGTTGTTACATGGAGAATTCTTATTGTGACAAGTCCCTATTCTATTATCTTGGCCTTACACTTGATTTAAAGTATAGTCTTGGGCGTGTTTTGATCATGATATATGAACTAGAATATAGTTTGTGTGTCTTGTTCATCACACGCTCATACTTGTTCATCACGGTTCATAATGTTTACATGATTAGGGGTGGCATAATAGTTCATCGTTCCTTCGGGTTTGCTCGTGTTCTAGTCCGTCCATCCGTAGGGTGGGGATCCTGGGGGGACACGAGTAGTTGCCTTTTATGCGGGCATGGTGTCCGGGTGCTAGGGATATATGTATTTAGTTGAAATATAAAGTAAAGTTATATATGCCCTTATATATTGTACCAATGCATGAGATATCATGAATCTCTATTTTAGCTTTCAGATTTTGATCAAATTGCTACAGTTGTTTTTATCCGTACAATAACTTGAAATTATAATTTTATTCTATCTTTTACTCAAAAAGTTATTTTTTTATTTTATTAGAAGAACTTTCTAGTGACCCCTTCGTTCTTACAATGATAAAACAAGTCATTTCAGCATTCACCATGACACTCAAGATGTTGAATTATTTTATATAAAAAAATTATATGAGTGTTAGTATTGTTTTATTGAATATGAAATGCTTAAAATTAAATTAACCTCATATGATATAGTGCTGCATTTTATGTTTAAATATTTTTAAGACAATGGCTACAAAATTTATTGTAATGGACGATGCACACCTGCTCTCTAGTTCTACTAGTACCACCCACCGGTGATGCGCACCCCTGTTCTCCAGTACTGGTGGAACCCATCTATCAGTGATATTCTACGACAGGAGACAAGACTTTGGGAGATGCAATGGTATGTTCACACAGAACTTTTTTCTATAATACTTAATAGGACTCGAGTTGGTCCCTGTTGCATCTACAGTACCACTAGTATTTTTTTTTTTTTTTGGTTTCATGTCCCCGTTGCATCTAAGAAAGCGTGGCTACAAATCATCAATTTGTAGGGGCGGTCCATTTTCCAGTAATCACGAATCCGGGCCAATTAAGTAGAAAAAAAAACCAGGAGGCCCCACCGGTCAGCCACACGCTTCTATCAAAGCTGGATATATGGAACCCACGAAGCTGCTTCAATCAATCTTTTTATTTTCACGTTTCTAGTGTTTCTGATTTTGGTGTGAACTTTATAATTTATCTTTTTTAGTGGGTGTCGTTTGTAATAACATGGTAGCTCTACTGGGAATCTCTAGTTAGAGCAGCTCCAGTGTATGTGAGAATCGAACCGTAGGAGTGAAAAGTCAAACCGAGCACACCGCAACAACCAAACCATGGGTGTTAGGATTGAAATCGGATGCTACAAATGAGTTGAACCAAGTTGCATAAAAAAAATCTTCTCCCAACAACAAGATAATGCAGGAGCAGCAACGCGATAGATTCGCAGCCTATCTAGAGCTGGCACGTGAAGAGGGAAACAAGAGTAGCCAGCCCCACAAACCGATGCTTATATAGTGGCCATCGCTCTAACACAACAATATTTCAGTAGAGTGAAATCAATTTTCACATTGAAGGTGCTCTTAGGATTTCTAGAATGAATCATTTTTTTCCTAGCACGAGATATATGTGTTTAGTTGAAATATAAAGTTAAGTTATTGTTGACACCTGTTATAGCATAATATTACTAGTCAACTAAACATGAATAAGGGCTTAAAATGAATATCAACATAAGTCTAGGGGCTTTACCAACATAATTCCATGAGCTTTGGTGATTTATATATTTTTAGGGACTTAACAGATAAATGCAGAGAAGAATGGAGAAAGTTCCGGAATATACATCTCATACAATGACAAGACTTGACCGTGAAGTAACTCAACCCAAAATGTGGACTAAAACACTCTAGAAGATACCAGAAGACACCAGAAGAGACGAGAAGCCGAGAGGAGACCATGCCCCGGCGGCCGCCAGGCAATTTTAGGCCGGCCGCCAAGCAATTTTAGGCCGGCCGCCAGGCAATTATGGCCAATCAGCTTCGTCTTTTTATGTCGGTTTGTAACCGACTTTGAGGTTGTATCTACACCGTTGCCAAGGTCGGTTTGATCCAAGGGCTATCGTTCATCGCCAAGGGCTATATAAGAAGACCCCCTGACCCCAGGGCTAAACCCTAACTCATTCTATCTCATTATCTCTTGACCTTTTGGTCAGAGGTGTCCCAATGTGAGGACAACCTCTCCTCTCTAGTTCTAATCTATATTAGAAGATCATGTAGAACTAGAAGGATTAGAGTGAGTTGAGAGCGAATATCAAGTTGATAGATTAGATCCATAGTCCTCTATGAAAGTGACTAGATCTAGTCTTGAGAGCTAAAGAGTGGGTGGAGGAGAAGAAGGGGAAGCACCGGACATGTCGGTGACTCCTCTACGCTTGTACCTCCGGGATCAAGGGCTTATGGCACTTGATCCTGAGACTTCTATGGTGGATCAACTTCTTGTTTGAGTAAGTAATCGTGTTATCTAAAGTGTTAGTATTGTTCTTATTTGTTCATAACTCTTTGAGTACTTTAATCTATGGGAATCTATAGATTAGAGGAGTGACTTAGGTGTAGGCGTGGTGCCTAGATTGTGAGTACTTGTGAATGCACCCTACCTTCCGGAGTATGGTAGTTCGTGGTAGTGACAGTATCATTGATTACTTTGAATTCCATCTCCCATTGGATAAGACTAGTAGGACAATGTTGTTGGAGGAATAGCAAGTTTCGACCTTGTTTTCCTTTGAGTACGTCCCTTTAAGACAATATCAACATAACTTACATGGAGAAGAACTAGACAACCATAGGAATCTTCTTACCTCTTTATCCTCTCCTGTTCCTTGATTGCTGCTCAGGGATTAGTTATATGCCTCAGTTATCCTCACACCATCCTCCCTATGGATTCGATATTAAAACTCTCTCCCAGGTGAAATGCTCACTAGTATCCGTTCACTTGCGGATTATTATAAATATTTATGTAGGCTTATCAAATACCAACAGTTATGCTCTTATATATTGTACCTATCTATGTGATATCTTGAATTTAAATTTTAGCTTTCAGTTTGTGATCTAATTGGTACAATTGTTTTTATCCATACGGTAACTTGAAATTATAATTTTATTGTATCTTTTATTCAAAAAGTTATGTTTTTAATTTGGTAGAAGAACTTTTTAGTAACCCCTTCATTCTTATAATGACAAAACAAGTTATTTCAACATTCACCATGACACTCAAGCTGTTGAATTATTTATATTAAAAAATTATATGAGTGTTAGTATTGTTTTATTGAATATAAAATGCTTAAAATTACATTAATCTCGTATGATATAATGTTGGATTTTATGTTTAAATATTTTTAGTACAATGGCTACAAAATATATTGTAATGGACGATGCACACCTGCTCTCTAGTTCTACTAGTACCACCCACCGGTGATGCGCACCCTGTTCTCTAGTACTGGCAGTACCCATCTATTAGCGACATTCTACGACCGGAGACAAGACTTTGGGAGATTGTCAGAACCCAACTAGATTGGGCCAGAACTGACACCCGATCATCGACCATTGAGGCGGAGAAGATGGCGTAGGGGGCTGCAGTTTTCCGACGACGGCGGCGGCCGGCGGCGGCACGAGCAGTAGCGAGGAGCGGAGGAGCCGCGATGAGGGAGGCGGCCGCCGCTTCCGGCCCTTTAGCCCTTCCCGGGCTGGCCCAATTCTGGGTCATGACATTTCCCCACCGTTCGACGAGGCGGCACGCAACCCACCAGGTGGTGGTGAAGGGCACGCTGATCGGAGAAGTGACAACGCCTGGCCCGAAGTAGAAGACGAGAGGGCCGCACTTGTCGTTGTCGTTGTTGCAGATGCTGGCGTCATTGTCGGAGAAGGAGAAGTCGAGGTGCCGGTCGCCGAAGTAGATGCTGAACTTGTAGCTCAGCGGGGGCTGCACGAAGGGGCGCTCCGCCCATGCACGGCGCATGATGGAGGCACTGAGGGTGCCCGATAGCTTGAGCATCTGACGCATCGGTGGAGGAGACGTGTAGGCGTAGGTCATCGGCACAGTGACCTTCGCATGGAGCTGCCTGCAGTAGACATGTCGAAGCGATGTAGGCGGCGAGGAGGTGAAGTCGAGGAGGCAGCCGTAGAGGAGGTCGCTGGGTGTCTGGACGGGCGGCCCCATCTGGCGCTCCTGCGTCCATGGTGCGCCAACGGTGACATTGTCGATGCGGAAGAAGACGTCGCCGTTGTTGTCGAAGAGGAGGACGGTGGCGCCCTCAACCCCGACGCCGTGGTGTGCTCAGAGTAGGAGGACGCCGCTCGGGAACGCCTGATCTTCCCGTGGGCGGTTGGGAAGGTGGAAGCCCACTGGCACGCCGTGCAGCGGGGCGTTCTCCCCCAGCAGGAAGTCCTAGAGAAGCTCCGAAGCAGCAGGGATGTAGTAACGGTGGAAGTACCTCACGATGCCGTAGTGGAGGCTCCACTCTGGTGCGGTTGCCCGCAACTCAATGGTGTTGGCGATGATCCCAAGCTCCTTGTTGGTCGTCGTGCCCAAGTGCAGCTCAGCAATCATGTCGTTCACAGTCAGCCCGTCGATGTCGTCCATCGCCGCAGCAAGGCGCTGCCGCCGGCTGGTGTGCGGTCAACCGGGTCCACGGCAATGTCGCCAATGCCAATGTCGGTGGGGTCGATGTGGTGGCCCACATGGTCGGCGTCGGCGCCTGGCTCGGCGTCAGCAGGCTCGTCATCGTTGTAGCGGCGGGCAAGGTCGATGGCCTCCTCCATCGAACGAGGCTCGAACCACTCGAGCGTCGTGCGAAGCGTGTCATGCAGGCCTCTGACGAAGAGGCTGACACGGTGGCGCTGTCCCTCAAGATCCATGCGTAATGCATAGTTCTCGAAGGCGGTGATGTAGTCGTCCAGCTTGCCTCCCTGGGAAGGCGGTGCATGCTCCCCCGTAGTGTCGAGGATGGCGGGGGGCCCGAAGTCGCGTCGCAGGCGGCGTGTAAACTCGTCCCACTCGAGCGGGGACCTTCTCCTAGACAGATCGAGGAACCAGACTGCAGCAGGACCAGTCAGATGAAAGGCAGCATACCGCACGTAGTAGTCCGGGTTGATGTCCAAATTGAGCTCGAACAAGAGCTCCATCTTCCGAATCCAGAGGTCGGTGACGTCGCACTCCTCGACCTCCGGGCGCGCCACGAGAGGGGGTGGGATGCCGCGGTGGCGTGGCGGGCGCCCGGTGGCGCCGGGGCGGGGGCGCCCGCAGGTGACGCGTGGTCTCGCCGGGGAGTCCCCGCGCGGTCGCAGGTGTCGGGGGAAGGAGGGTGCAGCCGGTGCTGCGTTGTCGCCGAAGATGACGCCGATGACGGCCGCTAAGGCCACGCACTGGCGTTGTCCTCTCCATCCAACCGGAGGATGGCAGGTCGGAGCCGTCGACGGGGACCGCAGCAGGGGGGCGGCGGCCGGCCCCGCGCGCGCGCGCGGCCGGGCTCTCCTCCGGCATGGTCGCCGAGCTCGGGAAGTCCTCGAGGCGATGCAGACGTACTCCATGCGATGCGGACGCATCTCCATCTCGTCGAAACGCCGACCGATCTTGGCACGATTATCGTCGAGGAGCGCCTTCAACGCCGCGGTGAACTCCTTCATCTCGGAAGCCATGGGTGGTGGGAATCGCCCCGGTCTCCGGATACCAGCCGCCGCGAACCCGACTAGATTGGGCCGAATCGACACCCGATCGTCGACCGTTGAGGCGGAGAAGATGGCGTAGGGGGCTGCGGTTTCCCGACGGCGGCATCGGCGGCGGCACGAGCGCAGCGGCAGCAGCGGAGGAGCCGTGACGAGGGAGGCGGGGGCGGCGGCCCGGCGCTGGGCGGCGGCGATGGCGCGGCGGCGGCGGCCGGGGGCGGCGCGCGGGCTGGGGGCGGCGGTGGAGGGCTGAGAGAGCGAGATAGATACAAACTATTTTTATTGCTTGCTTATCCCCAAAGAGATTACATGCCTCTCGCTTATATAGCCCGGCAAGTGGGACTTGTAATCTAAGCAATCTCTCTATAAGGTTTCCTTATACGAGTGGAATACCTTTTACAAGCAATATTTATTTATTTTCCTAATAAGGGTCTTCCTTATAGATTGGAATATTCCCTTTTACACACCAAAAATCCTAAGATAATCCTAACTTGAAGACGGCGAGCACTGGACTCGAAGGGGAGGGAGGCGGCGGGGGGGGCAGGGGCACGAGCCCCTGCGCCGCGCGCGCCCGCCCCCTCGCGGGCGGCGGCCGGCTCGCCCTTTTAGCCCTTCCCGGGCTGGCCCAATTCTGGGTCACGACTGTTACGAAGCGATCCGTTCCTCAGGAGATGAAGCAATAGGATCACAGAGATCACACCCAATAGGATTAGTGACATGGATTAATCCTAACCTTTAGATCTAATCTAATGATCAATGTAATCTCCTTGTAACAACGGTAGTTATCGTACAAACCGACATCGCCGGGAGGGTTATCCGTTCGGGGAACGCGGATACGCGGATAGGCGGTTCCCGAATGGACGTCTCCGCTCCCATGGCGCCCCTTCATCCTGTATAAGTATCGAAGTCAATCAATGGAAAAAGCCTGGTTCAAATTCATTCTGTTCTCTCGATTGCCCACGCTCAAACACGTTATCAGCACTGCTCTGTGTCGAGAGAGAGAACTCGTCGAGAAGAGCGACTCTTGTCGAGAAAGCGACTTCCGTCGGAGGAAAGGTACGATGAACTCCGACAACGCACCTTCGATTATGACTGCAATCCTCCTCGGCGTCCCGCTCACCCACCGCGCTCCACTGCTCATCAACGCCGCCCGCCGGGCGGAGTCTCGCGCCAAGACCACCCGCGTCTTTCGCCGCCGCCGCCGTGGACGCCCGGCCGTCGCCGCCATCGCCGAGGCCGTGGCACCCGCGCCGCCGCCCAGAATCGCCTCGGGGCGCGCCATCGCGCCCGCGTCGCCGTGCATCGAAACGCCCGACTCCACCGGCGTTGTTCGCGGCTCCAACCGCACGCCGCTGTTCGCCGCAAGTTGCGCCTCCGACTCCACCGGCCCGGCAGCGCCGGCTGCGCCGCCGACTCCTCCCGCTACTCCCTGCACGCCTCCCATCGCCCGACCCGGGGTCCTTCACCGTGGCGGCGGGAAAAAAGGACCGGCCTAGCGCCGCACGCCTCCAAAGAGGCGGCGGACCCACGGTGGGCCTCAACGCCTCCAAAGCCGGCGGGCGGCCGACGCTCAGCAGCCTTCTCGGAAGAACTCCGGCGGAAGCACCGGCAACTCCACCGTCGGTTTGGGGAGCGCGGCGTTCGTCCGCCGGACCACTGCTCCCGTCGCGGAGTACAGCCCGGCCTCCGCCCGGTGCCCCGGGCGGCGACCTTCCAGAGGCTCTCAAATGGAGTCCTCCCCAACCGCTCCAATGGCGAGGCTGGTCCCTCCGGCGAGGGGGCCTACTCTCCTCGCTAAAGCACTGGAGAAAAGATGGAGGCAGCAATGGCAGACGGAAGCGGCCGAACACTGAAACTCTGCAACGATGGATAAGCTCTGAACTTTTATCCCCATTCTATATTTTATTTTATCCGCTCTCTGCTACTGCCACATGCATGGTCACGGGTTACAACACAATGTCGACATCACTAGTATTTTTCTTGTTTTTTTCATGTCCCCGTTGCATCTACGAAAGTGTGGTTATAAATCACCGTTACATAGTTTCAAAAAAAAAAAAAAATCACCGTTACATTATTTCGCACGAAAATCGCGCGCTCAGGCTCGCGCATTCCCTCCTCCAACCACACCTCCCAACACTCACTTGTGTCTATCTTAAATATTCTTTCTACTCATATATATTATGTTGAACCGAACCTGAAATAAGTGTTTGGGACTATAAATGAATTCAAATGAAAATGTTGTCAACTATAAATTTGTATAACTTTTCAAAATCTACAACTTTCGTTTTTGTTGTTTCTCCATCCGAGGCCGTTTGAAAAATTGAATTTCAAATATAGGAAAGTTAGATGTAATTATCCTCAACTAGATGATTACAAATGAAAAAGTTGTCAACTACAAAGTTGCATAACTTTTTGAGATCTATAGCTTTCATTTTTGTTGTTTCTCCATTTGATGTCATTTAAAAATTTCAAATTTCAAATGTGAGAAATTCAAACATAGTTTTCCTGTATAAGATGATTTTAAATGAAAAATTTATCAACTACAAAGTTGTATAACTTTTCAGGATCTACAACTTTTGTTTTGGTTGTTTCTCCATCCGAGATTGTTTGAAAAATTGAAATTTTAAATTTGAGAAATTCAAACTTAGTTTTCCCCGATAAAATGATTTCAAAAGAAAAAGTTGTCAACTACAAAGTTTTACAACTTTTTGAGATCTACAACTTTTATTTTGTTCATTTATCCATCCGAGGTCGTTTGAAAAATTCAAATTTTAGTACTTAATTTTATGATTCGTAGTCTATTTGTAGGGGCGGCTTTATATCCAGCCACCCCTACAAATCAATTTGAGAGCCGCCCTACAAAAGGATTTGTAGAGACGGTGATAACAGAGTCTATTTGTAGGGGCAGCCGATAACACCAGTAGCTCCTCCCCCCGCGCACCTCCCCCCCAAAAAAAGAGGCGTTGCTACAAATCCTTTTTTAAGTAGCGGTAGAGATTGAAACTAACGAACGTGTTCAATAAATGTATTGTTTCCATTGAGCCACAGCCGGCTGCATGCCCGGCTATAGTACTTTATGACGCAAAAAAAAAAAAAGGGGGAGGATTGTCTCCATGAGTGAAGTGTGGGTTATTGGTAGCTGGAGCCCAAAGCATAGGCCGCAGGAACAGTATATCCAGATCCTTTTCGTTCGGCATTCATTTACCGTGTGTTTGGTTGAGAGTTGGGTGGGTTGGGTTGGATCCAACCCAGTTTTTTGGGTTGGGTTGAACCCATCTCGTTGTTTGGTTGCAGCTCTGAATTTGGGGACGGAGTCAACCCATCTCATGTTTGGTTGAAGAGATTGGGAATATGGGTTGGATGGCAAGATAACACCGTTAGTGAGGGTGTTTTTACATTAGGACCCTGAACTATTCAGAAATCAGTGAAGCCTATACCAAGTAAATCTTTCTCTCGGCATTTTTATATCGGGAACCTTGTAAGAGAAATCAAATTGAATTTTCATCCTTCCTTGTCTTCTTCCTTCGCCGCATGGGGCGCCGCCGCCGCCGCCAGACCGCCACGCCGTGGCGGCCGGATTCGTGGCTCATGGCGGCCGGATTCATGGGCCGAGCTTCGTGGCGGCCGGATTCGCGCTCGCGGCGGCCGGATTCACAGCGGTGGCAGCCGGATTCGCAGCGTGGCGACCGGATTCGTGGCTCGATGCGGGGGATTCGCGGTGACGACGGAGCGCGGGCGGCGTCGCCGCCGCTTATCAGAATAACACCGGTTTTAAGAACAAAACCAGATGAAGCCATATGTGAGCCCCGGAAGTCAAATCTCACATATAGTTTACAAATGAATGGTAATCAATTCACAATGCTTAAAATAAAACAAACCTAACAAGAAATACATAACCTCAGCTAGCAGACAGCGGAAAGACTCTCTGTTCTTCTCGATGTAGGCACCACAAGGAACGACCGACCGGTTGATCACAAGCCTAACTTCTTCCCGAGGTGTGGGGGAATAGCAAGAGTGAGTCCATGTCGAACTCCGCAAATATAGCTAGGCAATATCTACCCTAAAACCCATGATCATTATAACATAAATAATGAATAGCATGAAACGATAAATCATGAACAATTTAATAAGCATGTATAGCCAACAGCTTATAAACATCAAGTTAATTATCAACATAATAAGCATGTGATTCTATTCATAGATGTCTCCAAGGCCGTTCATGACCGCGAACACGGCTGTTATAACAGTTTTTAACTCAAGGCAGAGGTGTACACTTTCACTACGGGTCATGGTTTCCACGAGTAGGTTCATGACTCCCCAAACAAATGAAAACCATATAAAGTCGTTCAAAGGCCCTCCTAAAAATATTAAGTGGCCAACAGAGCTACAACCCCATTTCTCCCAATTCTGGCAAACCACCAACAAAGTTAGGTAAAACCCTTGAACAACTAGAGCCAGAGCCATGTGGCCCCCATAGTCAGATCAGTATATCCCGGATGATCACAAATGAATAAGTCCTTATGGAGAGCTAAGAGCTTCATAAACAAAACATAGCTCTTTAAGCCCTATGAACCATGTTATCAACAATTCATATTTAACGTTCGATGCATAAACATTAAGCAAGTCATAAGATCATGGTTTAAAGATAGCATATCCCAAAACTATACTTGCCTTAAATATAGATCCTTTCTTCAAGTCCAAAGCTTTCCCAAAAACACCTTCTTTATCAACTTCTTATAGATCACCAGTTAGGTAACCAACGTAACGCTGACCGACCTACTCGATTCCAATCAAGAACACACAAACACATGGATCCAATCATGCATGGCAAACAAGACTACCATTAGAACAGTACACCAACAGTGGGAAAACAATTTAAAAAGTACATAAAACTATTCTACACGTCTCTATGATCACACAGACGTAAAGATCACCGAAATCGAGCTAAAACGGCGTAGATATGAATTTTACAAGTTTATTAGCAATAAAATAATAAACTAAATTCAAATTCGAAATTTAAAAGTTTGAAACCTGAACAACAGTGATACTAACATGTAGATTACGAAATTATGAACCTAACGAAAGTTGAACGGTTCAAAACGGATTTAAAACGAGAAAGATATGATGATTTGAAGCTGAGTGGCAAAACTGTAAATACTTGATACTTGATTTCGAAATAAAATAAACAAAAAGGAAAATCAGATGCCGAAGGATGATGAGAAGAAGTATAAGAAAAATCTAGGGTCTCCTTAGGAAGATAACCCATGAAGAAGTATGTTCTAATCTGGTCCGTTGATTAAAACAATGGAGGGCTCAGAAGATTGGATGCATATGTGTATTTCCTTTGTATTTCTAGATTTACTTTTGTAAAGAAAAACGGCAAGGAAATCAAGTGATGTCATCGTGATGTCATGGAAGCTAAGAACGATGTCATCAAGTAAGCTAGATATGAGGAGTTCCTCCATCGGGGTATAAGATGAATTTTCTTGAATTGAGTAATAAATAGACAATAGTGATTTTTGATGACATATACATGGCATCAACATAAAGTAAAATCAATAGAATAATGTGACAAAGAACTAATGTGGTCGCTGACCTTCACTTGATCATGGGGCACGGTTTGGATGCTGCACGAGATAGCTTTGCTAGACAAGGACAGGAAGCTGCTACACATGTATACGGAACAATTGTACTCCAGCACACCGTTGAAGGTAAGCATGCTGTACAGTCTGGAGGGCCTCGATGATAACATCAGATAAAAGTGCACTTCATTAGGGGAAGAGCAACTCGATTTGTTGCCTGCTGTAACAGAAACGATGAGGAGCTAGCAATCGAGTAGATGAGAGATAGATAGAGAGAGCAACGCTCAGGCAATGAAACGAGAGAACGATCGATGGACGACTTACCGACCGATCTCGAGAAGATGATGAACACGGCAGGCTGCTAGGGCACACACGGCCGGTATTGATGAAGTTGCGCGCTCGGCTTTCACGCATAGGCTGGCGTTGTTGTGCTGCTGATCAGGCGACGATAGACACGCGCGAACCAGCAGCGTTGGAGATGAGCTTCACGTGGACAGAAAACACGTACTCCGGCCAGCGGCAGATCGACGGCGGCACGAAACTTAGGATTAAGAGGCGGCGGCGCTTTGACGAGCGTTAGGGTAGATGCAATACAAGTCGGCGGTGGCAGATTGCGTGGGTTTGATCGATTGGATTAAAAGTGCACCAGGGTTCAGAAAAAGATACGATGCTTGCTATATATATAGACAAGAGATGGTCATATGCATGGCAAATGTGTCGATGCATGGAGATTGACATGGAGTCCTTCACGTGTACGACTTATACAAATCAATAATCCCAATGTAAAAAGAACACAAAGATTATTGAGATAGAAAATGATTGATGGCCGGCCAGAGAAGGATGGGCCAAGAAACACTCGGCTGGATCAAAGCAGGCCGGGCAACGAGATATTGGCCATCGACCAGATTGGAAAGAAGTGAGATTAAAACCCTTTTTTTTACTTTTATTCAAATAGATTTCAAATAACTTTTCAAACCAATTTGAAATACTTTTCTGTTTCGAGCAAAACCAGTCATCACAAAAAAAAAAAAACATAATGCAGCAGCATGAGTGCACAAGAACAATGTTTCTAAACCCTATGATAAATTTTAATTTAATGAAAATATCATTTTTCCTAAATTTAATGAGCACACAATTGCATAAATAAATCATTTTATTCTATTTTCAAAAGAGACAAAATTTGGGGTGTTACAAAATTTGGGGATGCAGAGGTACAGGATTGGACTTCTTCTCCCAACCAAACCAAACACGGATCTTAAATATTTGCTGGGTTGGCTCCGACTCTTCATCCAAACACTTGAAAAATGGGTCGGACCCGTCCAGGTTGGACTTCTTCTCCCAACCAAACACACGGTTAAATATTTGCTGGGACTCTTCTGGCTAGAGCATCATGGGAACCAATGCAACTCCGGTACGTTTTTTCTGATGTCATCTCGGATGCATGTCACTTGCTTTCAATAATGTGACGTATGTATATCATACTACGTACGTGTCCTCGCTTCCTTTGACGGCAGGCACAATATGGAGGGATCAAGTTATTTTAGCCTAAAAATTTTGATAATGCCACCTGGTTATAGAAACAGTAAAACTGTAGATTCCTCTTTGTTATTCAACATTTTATTCATTGTAAAGAAGTAGCTCTGCTTTGGTTTTTTATGACTTCCCGACTTCGGTGTTTAGAGACGTGGTTGAGTGCTTCCTGCAAATAACATAACGGCTTCGGCTTTAGATCTCCATGTCACAGAGAACAGTAGCTTCATAGGCTGCCAGGAGCTCTTGCAGAAGCAACGGTGGCTTCCTCTCACAAAAGACTGAAGTAACAATTGGGGAATGTGCTATGGCGAGGAGTGGCTTTAAACTGATGTTTGCTCCCTCGGGACCTTGCTCCTGCGTTCTCAATCTCCGTACACGCAAAAATTAGCAATACCTTTTAAAGTAAGCTATTAAAAACTAGCAACTACTCCTATAGACCTATGATCTAAACACACAATTACCCCCTCTCTTTTGCCTAACGTACGCACATGGATGTTGGCCTTGCTCCCTCCAATAACGTTGCCTGGCTTTGTACTACTGTAGACATGAATTGGCCAACCAATGTTATTGCTGACTGTTGACACCTGTTATGATATACTTTTATATGTCAACAAGACTTCAAATAAGGGCATAAAATGAACAAACACCTAGTTTAGAAGTTTATACTAATAAGTTCCATGAGTTTTGGTGATTTATATATTTTTAGGGACTTAATAGATAAATGCAGATAAGAACAGTGAAAAACCTAAGAGTTTACATCCCATACGATGACAAGACTTGACCGTGAGGCAACTCAATCTAAAAAGTGGACTAAAACATTCTAGAAGACACCAGAAGACACCAGGAGGAAGGAGATGTCGTTGTGGCACAGGACACTAGCGATCGCCGGCCAAGTTCATGGCGACCACCAGGGTGGGTCGATCTGTCAGCCTCTCCTTTCTATGGCGGTTTACCACCGACATTGAGATTGTATCTATACCGTTATTGAAGGTCGGTTTGATCCAATGGTCATCGTTCATCGCCAAGGCCTATATAAGCATACATCTACCCCCAGGGTTAAACCCTAATGGAGATGAATTCAATTCTAATTCATTTGTAACTCAGAGTTAGCTACTTGTCTAGTTCTAATTCATCTCGTTCTAGTTCGTCTAGTTGATTAGCAAGTCAGATTCAAGTAGAGCTCAGTGTGCCAACTCAGAGTTCTAGATCTTCAAGTCCTACGGTACGGATATTGTCTTGTATCTATGACTTTGCTCTATTATAATATTATGTGTTGCTTTGCTATGTTCTTACTTTATTCTAATAGTATATTTGATATAGCTATGATTCATGATAGATTTATGTATCTATTCGTAGAAAACCTAATTCAATTCTCGAGTGGGTTAGGTGGTAGAAATAATTATATAAGCGTGGTGCTTATATATGATTTACCTGCGAGTGCACCTTATATTTCGGGACGTGTGGTAGATCGCGGGAGTGATAGTCCTGTTGAGTCCTTTGGAGTCCACCCTCCGTCTATAAGCTAAGTGGATAATGATTATGGGGAATATCTTGTTTCGCTCTTGATTTTCCTTGATAGTCTTTCGGATACATGATCTAGAGTTTATTATGCTATATATGATAATGTATGCCTTAGAGTAGATGTAATGACTTAGTAGATTTAATGCTACATAAGAATTATGTCTCTTAAAGTTGTCCAATGTTAAGTCTAACCTGTAGTAGTCTATTCCTATCTTTGTGTGTGATGCCTATGCCTTTATTTATCATTATCATATTCTATCATTATTGGCTTACCCCTGCTAAAGTTAGCACTAATGATAGATTGTCTCATAAGTATGCCACCTATCAATAGTATATCAGCCCAACTTCAATTGTTCCTCCCTGTGGTAGAATATAAATGACAAACCTGGATTACTCTCGGTGAAATGCTACAAGTGGTGTTGTTATCTGTGCGCTTGCAGATAGACCTTTTCTATATTTACTTCCTAGAGTTTGCAATCAACACATTATGAGTATCACCTATGCATTTCATAGCATTACTGCTAGGGATGACAACCTAACCTATGGTAGTGCTAAGAGATGAAACCACACTGAGTGTTCCTGGCGGCATATAGCCTAAGGTGAGATTAACTCCACCTTTTGTTATAGTGACATTAGAAATACCAACAAGCATTTCTGGCGCCGTTGCCGGGAAATAGAGGCCAACTAGATATCTTGATAGATGGAAATTTATGATGAGAATCCAAACTAGGAAATGTGGCCCAAGGGGGGGTCTATGAGTGCGGCGTGCTTTAGTACCACCTTGCCCTTGTTTGTCTTTTTGTTTATATTTTATTGCCCTCGGAAGGGCGTGCGGTGGGTTTATCAAATTGGAAATTGATTGTGATTCACTCCACTTCATTCATTAGAATCAAATCAATCAAGAGCAAGCATATACATATTTAGTACCACCTTCTTGAAGCTATGGCCTTTGCCATCCTGAAAAGTCCCCTTTTACGAGAGTTCAAGGTCTATGTGTGCGGCGTGCTCCAAGCAATGAGAACATTTGCACAGGACCAACACTTCAACTTAATGATCTTGAATTTGAGCTCAAGCCAAGCCTCATCAACATGGTACAAGCTACTCCAAGCAATGGAAGGATACATGAAGATGCAGGACCAACACTTCAACTTAATGATCTTGAATTTGAGCTCAAGCCAAGCCTCATCAACATGGTACAAGCTACTCCATTCTGTGGAAGGATACATGAAGATGCACGCTTACATCTGCAAAATTTTCTAGAGATTGCCAACACCTTCACACCCAAGGATGTTCCCCATGATATCATATTACTCCGCCTATTCCCATTCTCATTGAAGGAAAAAGCGAAGTTATGGTTCTACTCCAATAAAGAAGAAATCAAGACATGGGATGAATGTTCTAAAACCTTCCTATCAAAGTTCTTCCCTACGGGTAAAACCAATGCCCTACGAGGAAAAATCACCAACTTCCAACAGCAGAAAGGAGAATCAATTCCAGGTGCTTGGGAACGTTTACAAGAATACATATCAGATTGCCCTCATCATGGAATAGAAGATTGATTGTTCATGCAAGGATTCTATCATGGATTAGCACAAAGAGCACGAGAGCAACTAGATGCAACTGCTGAAGGATTATTTTTCTCACTCACTCTTGACAAAGTTGAAGCACTCATGAACAAGATATCAGAAAATCAAGGCTGGATTCAAGAGAACACTCAACACTACCATCAGATTGAAGAAGTTCTAGAAGAAGTAAAAGCAATATCAACCAAGATGGATGTGTTATTGAATTGGCTTGAACAACGAGCCAATTACAAAAAGGATCGACATGCTTTACAAGATTATATTGATTCAGCATCAGATTCAAGCCTGGCTGTTAACAATTCAACATCAACTCAATCAAGACAAGGATGGAATTCACAACAGCGATCCAACTACCCAGGTAAGTACCAAGGTAATATTCCTAGAAACCCATTTTTAAGAGAGTTAATTGAGGAGCAAGCTAAGTTAAATGATATCCTTTCTAAGAAGCTTGTTGCTAATGACAAAGTTTTAGAAGACATAAATCTTAAGATGGATAATTTCTCTGTTGCTTTAAAAGATCAACTTGCTTTTAATAAAAAGATAGAAACTCAAATAGCAAAGTTATCTGCTACAAAACTTGTTACTACTAGCCCTGAAGGTACATAATGTTACTACAAGAAGAGGTAAATCTACACGTGATCCCGTTGATCCAAGAAGAATAATAGAAACATCAGTAAGGACACCAATTACGGCACTAGCAGCAACAACAACAACAACAAGACCTATGGTTCAACCAATTAGAGAAGAGGAAAATGATGACATAGAAGATTTGACTCAAGAACCTCAAATGACACAAGACTTTCATGATGCAAGTCTCTTACCATATCCTAGAAGAAACCGTGGACCCCAAGTGGATGAGCAGTTTGGAAAGTTTGTGGAGGTAATTCAAAAATTATACATCAACATACCTCTACTAGACGCCATTCAAGCCCCTACCTATGCAAGGTATCTCAGGGATATCTTAAATAAGAAGAGACCATTGCCCACTATGGAGGTAATCAAACTAACAGAAGAATGCAACGCGGCTATCCTTAATATATTGCCCCACAAGATGAAAGATCCAGGATGTCCCGCCATTGATTGCTTGATTGGAGATCAACACTTCAATGCACTTTGTGACCTTGGAGCAAGTGTTAGTGTGATGCCCAATTCTGTTTTCGACAAACTCAAGCACACAACCTTGGAGCCAACTTCAATATCATTACAACTGGCAGACCAATCGATCAGATACCCCTCAGGAATTGCAGAGAACGTACCAGTCAATATCAGAGGATTCTTTGTACCTGTGGACTTTGTAGTTTTGGACATGCCACTAGACTCCAGAGTATCAATCATTCTCGGACGACCTTTCCTAAGCATAGCCAATGCACACATCAATGTCACGGCTGGAGAGATTACATTCAACCTAAATGGATAGGAAGAGAAGTTCGCATTCAAACCCAGATCAGAGTTCAGCTCAATAGCAAACAAGATTGAACCAGAAAAAGAAGAGTCATCATCGGTACCACCTCCGGAAACGGAGAATGCATCTGATAACTAATAATATTGGGAAGTCCCAGTTTGAGGACTTTAACTACGAACCCTCGCCAAGAGGTAAGTTGGTAATTATCCATATTTACTTTACCATATTATACATTTAGTTGCATCAGAAAATTTATGACCCATATAAATAATTTTACGGTGTGTCACAACCCGTGAAGGTATTTATTGTGGTGGCTCAAAAACATTTATTCTTACATTATCATATTTATTCCTACATTTATATTTTGAAAATACAAAAATATGATCACTATGTGATGGGTCCTACATGTCATACACTAAATTCCATATCTCACCTAACTTGGACATGACTCTTGCCACTCACACCTCAGCTACCACCATCCACCTCTCTCTGCCATTCTTTTCCACCGAAAACTCCACTGATTACCATGGCATTGGGACAAGCAGTATGCTGGATGGAGGAGAGTGGGAGAGGACCCACCACCACGGCGGTCGCCGCCACCAATCCTGGCGATCGCCAGCTCCTCGGATCCCCTATAAAAAGCCCTTCATCCCTCGGTTGTTCTCCACACCTTCATTGCGTTGCTCAACATTCTAGCCTGTAATACGAAGTTCTAGTATCCAGAAAGCTTCAAGCTTTGTAGGAAGGAAAAGGAGAAGTGAGAAGGAGAGAAGAAGTTCTTAGTAGTAATAAAAAAATTTCTTGAGAGAGGAGAAGTTCTTGAGAGTAGTAGACTAATCAAGAGTGATTAGTGGAGGTGCTGTCCAGATGAAGTAATCAAGATAAAACTTTGTTAGCGGGAACTCTATCAAAATAAAAATCACCTTGTAATCTTTCTTTCGGACGACTAACCCCTGGACGATTAACTTTGGACGGCTAACTTCTAACTTTTTATTCTAACCCCTCCAATAGTTTCTTTTGTTTCTCTATGTGCTAACATTTTGCAGGATGAGTTTTTGGAAGTCTCTCAGTGGTAGAAGATCGTCAAGACGGCTTCAACAACATGGAGAGTCATCTTCCATGCCTCCCTTAGAGACGAGCTATGAGACGGAGCAAGATGTGCCACCACATCGAGCTCCTGCTGCAACAAGGAGGTTGACATCCGATTCACATCTCAAGTTCTATGGAGAGTATGAGAAGACAAGGTATGAACAGCTGAAGAACCGTAAGTTCACTCACACTCCTATGATCGACCCCGTACTTCTAGCACAAATAGGTATAGATACTGAATTTGCTCAGATTTTCCGCTTTTTGGGGTGGGAAACTTTTGTAAACATCACAGAGTAGAGTTCTAAGTTTTTAACCATGGAGTTCCTTTGCACCCTTCGTTGCACAAATGAGGGGGTGACATTTAGATTCTTTCAGGAAGAGTATTCTCTTTCTTGGAGAAGCCTAAGTGATGCACTTGGTTTTCTACACTCTTGCACCATGGACTTAGACATAGCCCTAGAAGATTTCAACCACGCAACTGTTTGGAAAGACTTGTCCAACGTAGACACTTTTCTAGAAGCAAAGGCCAGTGACTTACATTTACCCACCTTTCATTTTTTCCACAAATGGATACTTTTTACTCTTTTTCCCAAGAAGGAAGGACATAATGTTAGGGTGGGAGAGTTACAGTTGATCTATGTAGCTGTAAAAGGATGACAAGTTTCACCTGTGTACCTATTAGTTCAGCACGGGATAGGTATGCCAACAATTCTGGGACCGGTTAGTTTCACATCTCTCATCACAAGAATTGCAACCCACCTAGGTGTTTTGGACCACAATACTCGTTTAGCATATATACGGGAAGATAGGCCTGTCATTGGTTTCGATTTCTTTAGCAATGGACATATTTTGAAGAAAAGAGGAAGTATTTATATCATGACCCATGCTACTGTTGGGGAGATTCGGTTGCCTAACCCCGATCTCTCCATTTATCGTGTGCAATCCTATCTATTGAATGTGCAGGCACATCCAATAAACATGTAGAGAGCCATGCCAACTCGTCAGACACGTGGCCATGATCCATTTTGGACAGGTGCAGATCCACGACCACAAGAGCCAGCATTTGGAGGGTACCAGCAGTGGACCTACCCCCCACCTTCACAAGCCGATTATAGTCGAGCTGAACACTCACCCCAGTTTTCACAAGGAGGCCCAAGTGAGCAGGATGATGATGCACACATTCGTCGAGAAACCTATCGTGGAAGTGGATACTTTTACGATACCCCAGATACTTCACAACCTACTCCCGAACCAGCTCGCAATTCTTTTGCAGGTTATGGACAGCAAGATGTGTACTCATTCCAAGGAATGTACACCACCATTCAAGGCATGAGGCATGACCAGGTCAACTTTTATCAAGACCAGAGAGATTGGAATGCCCGAACAGATCAAAACATCACCGAGATAAGAGAGACCCTTGAACAATGAGCCCGATGAGATAAGTGCCCTGTTCGGATGCGCCGTCGCGGGCATCGTTGAACCACTACGTCAACATTTAGCTTGGGGAGCTACTCCCACTTAAGCCAGGTAAGTCTCTATGACCTGGCAGTTATCTACTTATTATGTTTATTTATTTATTTATTTATTTATATATATATTTATAAGTTTGTTTAAGTTTGCTTTGCTTTGTTTTGTTAAAAAAAATGAATAATCATGAAAAACCAAATAAAAAGAGTGTGTATAATTAGTTTGTTTTAAGTTTGTTGTCTAAATAAAATAGTAGCTATCCTTTGTGTTTGGAGATGATGAATAGTTGCTCTTTTTTATTTTCTTACAAGTTCCTATCATTGGTTTAGAATTCTCCCATGTTATGGATAAAACTGTTTTTAGACTTGAAAATTTGCTTTGAGCTTAAAAATTTTGTGGGAGCATACATCTAAGATAATCTAGGTAATTGACGGATATGATATGAGATAGTCCGAGCTGCTATTTATCTTACTCCTAGTTGCACTAAATTCGGAGATTTAATTTGCGAAAATTTGAAAATTGCATGATGAGTTTCCTATATGATAGAGAGTTCCAAATTCCTACATGCTTTTAGAATAGGAAAACTCTTTTGTTATTCACTACTTGCTTAGTGTTGAGTTTTTTCAACCTTTGAGACCCTCGGGAACTTGTCATACAATTCCACATATATCTCCACATATTCCACACCATATACAAACCCTTCATCCATTTTGCTAGCCATAAAAAATGTTTCACTCCTACCCTGGGAGTAAATGCCAAAAATATTTCTTACCCTCGTAATTATTTCTCAAATCCCCATTTATGCTCCATGTGTTTCATTTATTATCTCTCAAATATTCGTTTGACAAAAAAGAAGAAACTTGGGGCAATGCTAAAAAAAAAAAAAAAAAAAGAAAAGGGGAGATGAAAAATGGACAAGTGTCCTACGAGGCGAGTAGAGCCTACCTCCCTAAGAAGAAAAAGAAAAAAGAAAGAGAGTTAAAAAAATGGACAAGTGTCCAAATGAAAACAATGGGTACTTAGATGCCCGCCTCTCTAAAAAAAAATAAAGAAAGAAAGAAAGAAAAGCTAGCCCAAGTTCTCTTTTATGTCTTCTTAAATTTCCAAAAAGAGAGATCAATTTCTTCAAGAAGGAGCATAGTAGAATTAGGATCATTATATCCCATTACCATCATCCACCTCACAAATATATTCCATACACCCACATTGTATGACTTGTTCCTTTGGATCCGTTGTTTGACTTTACGATATATGCTTTGCAAATATGTATACACCGTCTCCCACCAATGAGCTCCAGATATAAGCCTTAGAAGATAGATTGAGAGAAGGCATGATACACTTGCCATGTTCCACAAATACCACAACTTTGAGAGAAGGCACAACATCATTGCCTTGGAGAGGATCCAAAATACCACATATGAGAGACATGAAAGGTTCATACAATGGGAACCCTGAGTTTTATTTTGAAAAAATTTATAAAAACTCCAGAATAGAGGTGAAATAAAGAGTTTGAGACATAGTGCTTGACTTGATTGTTCTATCTTTCAATCACCCAAGATCTAAGTACAGGTAAAAGCCCTATATTTTTCAGGTAATATAGGTGAGTTGGAAGGTCAGAATGGTTCCACTCTTCTTTGGAGAAGAATTCTAATTGATGACATGTGTATTTGTGAGAGAATAAACCATTGTAGCAACCCTTGATCCACTCTGGTGAAAAGCTTTACTAGGGACTAGCAAAGGTTAAGCTTGGGGGAGCTTCTTGACACCTGTTATGATATACTTTTATATGTCAACAAGACTTGAAATAAGGGCATAAAATGAACAAACACCAAGTTTAGAGGTTTATACTGATAAGTTCCATGAGTTTTGGTGATTTATATATTTTCAGGGACTTAACAGATAAATGCAGATAAGAACGGTGAAAACCCTAAGAGTTTACATCCCATACGATGACAAGACTTGACCGTGAGGCAACTCAATCCAAAAAGTGGACTAGAACATTCTAGAAGACACCAGAAGACACCAGGAGAAAGGAGATGTCATTGTGGCAAAGGACACTGGCGATCGCCGGCCAAATTCATGGCGACCGCCAGGGTGGGTCGACCTGTTAGCCTCTCCTTTCTATGGCGGTTTACCATCGACATTGAGGTTGTATCTATACCGTTATTGAAGGTCGGTTTGATCCAATGGTCATCGTTCATCGCCAAGGCCTATATAAGCATACCTCTACCCCCAGGGTTAAACCCTAATGGAGATGAATTCAGTTCCAATTCATTTGTAACTCATTATCAGCAAAGTCAGGCAGAAGTAGAAGAGAGTATCTCCACCAGAGATCAGGGTTAGCTACTTGTCTAGTTCTAATTCACCAAGTTCTAGTTCGTCTAGTTGATTAGCAAGTCAGATTCAAGTAGAGCCGAGTGTGCCAACTCGGAGTTCTAGATCTTCAAGTCCTACGGTACAGATATTGTCTTGTATCTATGACTTTGCTCTATTATAATATTATGTGTTGCTTTGCTATGTTCTTACATTATTCTAATAGTATATTTGATATAGCTATGATTCATGATAGATTTATGTATCTATTCATAGAAAACCTAATTCAATTCGCGAGTGGGTTAGGTGGTAGAAATAATTATGTAAGCGTGGTGCTTATATATGATTTACCTGCGAGTGCACCTTATATTCCGGGACATGTGATAGATCGCGGGAGTGACAGTCCTGTTGAGTCCTTTGGAGTCCACCCTCCGTCTATAAGCCAAGTGGATAATGATTATGGGGAATATCTTGTTTCGCTCTTGATTTTCCTTGATAGTCTTCCGGATACATGATCTAGAGTTTATTATGCTATATATGATAATGTATGCCTTAGAGTAGATATAATGACTTAGTAGATTTAATGCTCCACAAGAATTATGTCTCTTAAAGTAGTCCAATGTTAAGTCTAACTTGTAGTAGTCTATTCCTATCTCTGTGTGTGATGCCTCTGTCTTTATTTATCATTATCATATTCTACCATTATTGGCTTTCCCCTGCTAAAGTTAGCACTAATGATAGATTCTCTCATAAATAGGCCACCTATCAATAGTATATCAGCCCAACTTCAATTGTTTATAAATGACAAACCTGGATTACTCCCGGTGAAATGCTACAAGTGGTATTGTTATCTGTGCGCTTGCGGATAGACCTTTTCTATATGTACTTCCTAGAGTTTGCAAACAACACATTACGAGTATCACCTATGCATTTCTTAGCATTACTACTGGGGATGACAACCTAGCGTATGGTAGTGCTAAGAGATGAAACCACACTGAGTGTTCCTGGCGGCATATAGCCTAAGGTGAGATTAACTCCACCTTTTGTTATAGTGACATTAGAAATACCAACACTGACATTACTATTCCAGGTGTTTGGCATGCCAGAGCACTTGCAGTTCGTGGGCATTTTTGGCTTTGTGCCAAAGTGCAAAATGTGAGGATACAAATCTTGGCAGGGTCTGTTCGATGCAAGAGGGCACGAGGGCTTAGGGAATCACAGGAAGTAGAAAGGATGTACGTAGGGTTTTCATTTTCCATTGTCCCATTAATTACATGACAATAGCGCTCCTATTTACAGAAAAGCTGAGGGGTCACTTTACTTCATAATTACAAATTGTCCCTAAGGCCATCGCTATGTTTCTACAATGTCCATATAGGTCATAAATAATATTTAGAGCATCGGCGAACACCGGCGAACTTAGATGCAAGAGTAAATTTCCCTCCCGCAACTATGAGTCTTACTACAACAGTAAAGTTTCCACCCGCAATCGTAAGTATTACTACCCGAGTGATCCCGCAATAGTAAAGTTATAACCCGCAACCGTAAGTATTACTACAGCTTCGTCCTGGGCCCGAAGATGATCCATCCCAAGAGTAAGTATTACTACCGACTGGACATCTAGTTCCGTCTCCAAATGAGTAACTATTACTACCGCAACAGTATATTTACTCCCGTAACCGTAAAAGTTTTGCTGCAACCGTAAAAGTTCTCGAAGTTCTCCTCTGCGTGAGTGAAAAGGAAGTTAATGATTTTTTCATTTTTGAACCACTTGAACCGTGATTCTCGCACGTGGGTATGCGGAATATGCATTGTGTCTTGGTAGTAACTTTTACTTTCATGTACCAACAACTTGGTAGTAAGATTTGAAGTAGTAAGTTTTTTGAATTTAAGTATTAGTATTATAACAGCGGCGACTTGGTAGTAAGATTCTTCTCTCTCGTAACCGTGATTAATTCCTTTTCAAAATTCAGAAAAGTATGTCACCATTTGTTAAGATTGTTTATTAAGTAATTTACCACCATTTAGGATTATTTATTAGGTAAGAATCAAGTAGTAACTTAAGGAATTAGTCTCTGCAATTTTTTTTAAAAGATCTCTGTGCATCCTCGTACTAGTATAGTAGTAAAAGTTACGTAGCCTGCTGGACATGAATTAGTAGTAAGATGTTTTTTTAGACCGTGGTAAGATTCTTTGTATTTTTTCATCCAACAGATAGAAGTAAAGATTCCTTACAACGTTCTTTTTCTCCCTTGGAACCGTACACCCATACATACACCAGTACACTACAACATCCTTGTTCTCCCTTGCATTTGATAGCCACTGACTGCAAGAAAGCAAGATACTACTAAAATCAACATGCCACCTTCACACACACTACACTAGTTATGCTATGACCAAAATCCATCCGATTCCCCTTCCCTCTCGCCTAGTTTGAAACAAGTGACACTCTAGCAAGACACATTTGGCAGCCATTTACAGAAATGGACAAGAACAGCACGCCTCGCACATCTACATGTTATCATCCCCAGCCTATTCCAATATAAGGCTTTTCCTGATCCAAAAAAAGAACAACAAAAGACCATGAATGATGAGAAAGACAGTAAATGAATTCAGAACGGAAATGGGAAACAGAGTAGGACTGACTACGTCTGACATGGAATTCCACTTCTCCCCTCCCTCCTTTGCAACCTTCAAACCATAGATAGATCGACTGATTCAGTCAGCCAGTCAATAAATAAGATTAACAGGGCAACAACTAAACTAGATGAAATTGGGTGGGATGAAGGAAACGACCGAACGCATGAAAGTATATGCAAGTAGCACATGCAAACAGTATTACTACCAAAAGATGCAGGCAACTATTATAGTAGTACTAAGAACGAATCTCCCAGATAAAATTGATCTAAAAAAATCTCCTGGAGATAGCAGACGCTATGGCACCTTGTTGAGGCCTGAGGCCGCTTACCTTGTGCAATGCCACTGTCAACGACGGATCCATTAGAGAGGACTTGGTGAATTCGTCGGTGGACATCTACCCTCGTTGTGGTTAGAGAAGGTCACCATCACTCGATCTGATATGACCATAAATCATTATCAAATGCATTGAAAAAAAGGAAATTGGAGGTATGGTGGAGAGGCTTAACATCCAGATCACGGAAGAAGGACGAGGATGCACCAGGCGTTACCGCCGCTGCTGCCACACTGGTGCCGTTGACGAGGCGCTGCTGTTAAATGATGTGTAATCTCATGTATTCGTGCATATCTTGTATAGGCGCCTAGACCGGTAGTTGGTTGGATAGGTCAGCCTAGTCTTGTAGCATAAGTTACTTGTAACACAAGATGTAAACCAATCTATGTACATGCTACGGTAGGGGCACTGCAGTGTTTACACAGACTAGGGGGCAACATAATCAATTCCAAATGAGCTTTAAAACCCTAGAAGTTTAAGCCTTTGGTAGTTTCTTATGTCGCTTCATGTTAATTTTGTCATTGTTTGACTATAGAAATTTTTTTTGATTGTCTCTTGCGAGTTATCCTTTTAATTGTACTAGTTGGTTGTCTAAGATTGTTGACTGAAAATTTAGACACCCAAAATATTGCAACTCACAATCTTTCTTCGCGTGAAGCTAAATCAGTTGTTAAAGGAAATGTTGGCGAAGAAAGTTTTACGGACGAGTGTGTGGTTGAGAAAACTTATGGTCCAAAACACTCCAAAGGTTGGTCGCATCACTAATAGTGTGGTGATTGGTGACCTTAAATAGTGAAGCTAGCGACGACTTTACTTGCGAAAGTGGCATCCAGACTTGTGAATAGTGATGGGGCAAAATTTTGAGAACATTTGCTTTCCACAATAAGAGCTTTAAGACAAGACCCCTCTCATATATATTTGCATGACATCACGAAGCTAGGATATTTTCTTTTTATTGAGAGGGGCGATGTACTAGGTCCGGTGGACAAATTGTTCTACATTCACACGAAAAATGGCCCCAGAGATTATTGTTCTAGCTTGATGAGATAATTGTTTTATATTTAAGAGAGAAATGCCCTGACTCCATGAGAAAATTGTTCTAGGTTCATCAGAAATTTGGTCTAGATTTGGATAAAAATGCTCCATTTCAGGACAAAAAGTTATTTCTTGTTCAAGAGAATTTTTTTTTTTTTTTTTTTTTTTTTTTTTGCAATTTCATGACAAATGTTTGTCTCTTCACAAGAAAATGTTCGAGATTCATGAAAAAGTAAAATGTTCTGAGCAAGTTGGAAATATAAATGATAAATATACAAATGAATAAAAACAGGAAGGAATAAAATATAAAATAAAGGAAATAAATAAAAATAAGGAAAGCAAAGCAAAAAAGACAAAGAGAGAGAGAGAGAGAAGTCAGAAAAAGAATGGGGGAAAATATCTTTCTGATTGGCAAGGGCCCTGATGTAGCTAGCAGCGCAGACGCAGAGTCAGCAAGGCCTAGATTACATGGGATGAAGATGCATTCACTCAGCCCAACGCGGAGGAAAAAAAAAGATGAAAGAAGCCCGAATCAAAGGAAATCTAGTGTGAGCCAACATAAACGGCCGGCTACAGCTGCTGAAACGATGCATGTAAAGTTTAGTTTTTGCAATTGCTAACTGGCCGCTTGTGTGTAGCGGATGATCGATACACGGCCTAAACACAGTAATACTACCTACATTTTGTACATGCACTTCTTTTATTGTAGATAAACCAATTTTATTCCAACCTCTATAAGAATTTTCATTCAACCTCTCATTCAACCATCTGTTTTTTTATTAAAAAGTTTCAACCTTCAGCTGGTGAATAAAATTGTCATAAACCGGTTAGATTGGGCCGGTTGTGACACATCAGCGGCGGGCTCCGAGGTGTTGGCGATGGCATATGCGGCGGTGCGGGCGGCAGCTCCGGCGTTGGGGGCGGCAGCAGAGGTAGGAGAGGCGGCGGTGAAGACGGCGATCAACGGCGTGATGACGTAAGCTGACGGCGAACGGCGAAGTAGAAGGCGTTGGTGATGACGAACAGCTGCACCGGGCGGTGATGGGAACGGGCGGCGGCGCGCGCTGGCAGCGTGGGTGGGCTGGGCAGCAGTGCGCCCGAGGGCGCGCGTGCGTCGGGGGGGCAGGCGGGCGGCGCGGGTAGGGTTGGGAGAGCGAGAGAGCTGGAGAGATAAGAATTGTTTGGGGAGCTACCCCTTTAATTTTCTGCTTAAGCGCAAACGATTACATGCCCCTTGTATTTATAGTCCGAGGGAGACTTGCTCGCTAAGAAAAGGTCTAGAGGTTTTATTATAGATTGGAATACCTCTTTTACAAGTAATCTTATTCTTTTCCTATTTTATTCTTATCCTTTATTCCCTAAATATTCTTTACTTAACGAAGAAGCTGATGACGATGGCGTGCTCACAGCGGCGGCGGCGGCGCTCAGCCCTCAGGCTGCAAGGCTCGGGCCTTGGGCCCTGGGCGGCGCTACGTTCCCCCTTGTTGGGCCCTATTCCAGCGATCACGTTTCGGTTCATGACAAAAATCTTTCAAAGAGGGATAAAAGCGTGAGAGACCATCGGTTCATGGCGAAAATCTCCGTTGCTGTACTATCCATCTCACTCTTAAGTCTTAATCACAAATACGGTATGCAGTTACGTTCAAGTTCAAAAATTATACTCGTAATCACAAACCAATTCAAGCAAAATCAATCTTCCATTGCACATTGATGGATCGAATCACAAATTCACAATACAACACACAACAGTGGCACAAGTTGTGCCGTCGAAATGCATCAGCCACTGACTAGCTAGACGCATCTGACCGGCAGGCCAGATGCGCCGGCGGCGGTGGCGGCACCGGCCGGTTTAACTTTCGCGGGAAAGGTGACGGGGTTGCAGGACACCTTGATGTCGTAGAGCCGCGTCCACGCAAAGCCGACCCTGAACCTGGCCTGCGCGGTGACCATCACGGAGAAGCGCATGTTCCCGGTGAAGGCCTGGATCCAGGGTGCGTCCACCAGGGGCACCGTCACGTTGATGGCCGCGGTGCGCCCCGGCTGCCACAGCGGCATGGTCGTCGTCACCTTCGCCCGCACCCAGTTGTCCCACGGGGCTCCCGGCGCCGTGCTGTTGCTCACGTCCACGAACATGCTCTCGTACCTCACCTTGGCGCGCTGGCTGGGGTTGTCGGCGACGAGGATGATGTTGAGCTCCAGGCTGCCGCCGCCGCCTGCGGTCCCGGACATGTTGTCGCTGCTGCCCGTGCGCGCGACGGAGAAGGTGATGCGCGCCGGGCACAGCACCACGAAGAAGGCGGTCACGATGGCCGCCACCGCGAGCGTCGCGAGGAGAGCCACCAGGGTGTAGCGCTTGCCGTTCACGGCCATCAGGCCGGCCGCAGCCTCTGGTGGTGCAGGCGCCATTGCGCACGCTTTCTGCTCGAGTTAAGGTGATGTGCAGTGTGCTATCTACTTTCCAATACTCAGCTCCTATATAGTTGATTGCTTGCACGCGCTCGGGCAGAAGAGAATTATTGAAGAAGCCAATGGACGGTATCCAAGATTGCGTACATTTATGCAGTAAATGATATATACTCCTACAAACCATAATGTCACTTTGGGCAACATATATCTTTTTTTAATCATATATGTACCCGAAAAATGCATTGTATATGGATGGCTACGAACTGCTGCTGTAATGTATCATTTTTTTTAGCAATGCAATAAGATGTGCTCCATGGAAGTCACAATCAAACAAATAATGAAAACAATTTAAAAATGTTTTGCATAAAAATTCCAAATATTATAATTAAAGAGCTAGCTAACTGTCGGACTCAGTCAATGAGTCGCCCGGAATAAGCGGAGTAGCTGAATATTTAATTATTATTTAGCTTTATTATTATAATTATTAGATTAAATTAAAGTGAGCTAGAAAAAGACTAATGGATCTGGCCCGTTAGCAATTGTAAACCCCTCATATAAATATGGGGGCAACTATCGTGAGACAATTAAGAAAGAAATAATTTAGGGTTTATCCCGGGGTTCAAATGCTCTCGCACCCTTGGGATTTTGCGGGATTTTCCCTAGCGGCGTTCCGCCCCGACGCACGCCAATGGTGACCGAATCTCCGGATCTCGGTGCTCGGTCGCCGGAGGTGCTCATAGGGGTAGGGTTTTGCGTATGTGTGTTCATAGGGATGAGTGTACGTGCGTATTGTGAGCGTCCGCGTTGCCTTGTGTCATTCTCAAAAAAAAAAAAACTATCGCGGAGACAATTAAGAAAGAAATAATTTAGGGTTTATCCCTATGCTCTCCTGCCCCAGCGCCGCCGCCGCGCCGCCGCCGCCGCCGCGCCCGCCCGCGCCCGCGAGCGCCAGCGCCCGCCGCGCGCCGCCTTCTTCGCCCGTCGCCCTCGTCAATTTTCGCCTTCCACCGTCACCTCTCTCGTTCTTCCTCTCGCGTTGACCGGAAAACGGGTTGTGACACCAACTGTACTATATGCCTGGGCCACCTTGATAGCTAACTGTAGTGTTGCTCCACGCATGCATATCACATGTGTCTGAAAAACGCATTGCATATGGTTGGCAGCCACGAAATGTTGTAGAATTATTTATTATTATTTTTAGCAATGTGACACATATCAATCATATCTAGATGGAAACCTCGAGCTTCGTGCAGGAGGAGTGTAACGATCCCAATTTCCACGAAGGGAAATCCACATATTTGCATTATAATATGATAGTCTCCGAAGGTCATCTCATCACATTATCCAAATTACAGTAGAGTGCATGCATCGAAATAAGAGAGTACAATAGAGGTTTAAACATTTATTACATCGCCACTTGGCGGAGTCATCAGTGTCTAAAACATGCAGAACAACATCGATAGAGCGGAAGCGACTTCAGGAACATCTCCACCAAGCTTGAGCGTAGAACGAGACTCTAGTCCTCCCAAGTCAAAGTCGTACTCAGCCTCCTCACCCAAACAATAATTTTCAGTACGGTTTGTACTGGCCACGATCCCACCCTATGCGCCATTGCTTTGTGGAAAGTGGAATGCAATAAAACGTATAGCAAAAGGCCTAATATTTGGCTGTAGTTTCCTATGCATGATTAATTAAATAATAATAATAATCAAGTTTTCATCCATCTCATTATCTCATGTCACACCCCAAAATTTTTATTTTGGGTTGTGAATAGAAAACACTAAATAAAATAAATGGTTTCATGAATTTTCTAAAATTTCCCAAGATTTAATTATATTGCATATAATATAAATAGTGAAAAATGTGTTTTCTCTAAATATTTGGAATTCAATTTGATATGTTTTGTTCCATTCATGCTGAGCTCATATATTTTAATGTGTGGAAAATGGTTTATTAAAAATCCTTATTAAGTTATGGAAATCTTCCACTACTACAGATTTGCTCATCACTACCGCCGGCATCCTTTGCGGAATTTAATCCACCGGCAGTGTTGAACCTCGCCCGGCAGTGATGAACCGTTCAGGCACGGAAAACTCAGAAACTCCACGGATTCGACCAATTCCGGCAGTGAAGACTCAGATTACCACCGGGTTGAATCGTTCCCCGGCAGTGGTCTTGATGGACACAGATCACTCGCGGGTTTGAATTAGAACCGAAAGCGATTTGAAGATTGACACAACCGGGTTGAATTAGAACCGATAGCGATTTGAAAGGGGAAGCAAAAATACGATGACAAGGAACCGATAGATCGGGTTGAATGAAGAAGGAACAAATAAAAGCAAACGATAGAAACAAAAAGATTGCACACGGAGACGAATTAAAACGATCGGTTCATTATATATTACTAGATAATATATTTACAAAACGAAAAAATAAAAAGAAAGCGGCGGCCGCCGCCTAGGCCTCGTCATCACTGTCGGCCTCATCCTCACCGCCGGCCGCGTTCCCGCCGCCGGCCTCGCCGGTATCCCCGTAGCGAGGATGTCGGCGATGGCATCGACCTTGAAGGCGTAGAAGTTGGCCTTCTCCACCAACGGCCAAGGCACCGTTGGGGGCCGGCCGCGCCGGCCGGTGGGTGAGCTTGTGGAGGGCCTCATGGAGGCGCGCGACGGTGAACTGAAGCTCCTCCATGGTGTAGACGCCGACCATCTCGTACGCTCGTCGATGAAGCTAGCTGCCTAGTGTTTATGGAAAGAGAGAGGTTAGCGATGGAGATGGTACGAAATCAGAGCGTTCTGTGTACAATTATATAGTAACAAGCCATGTAATGCATACAGTCGATTGTCATTCCCCAAGACGCGGCGCCATGAAAACAGTCAACAACGACCGGCTCATCCAATGGTCGCCGCGATCGGCCTGTCTCCCCATGAAGGCCGACTAGCGGCTGCGCGCACGCGTTTTGATCTCCAATCCCCACGCTTAGGCGGGAACCAAGGGCGAACGGCTACGCATTTGCGCGCATTTCCAATGGCCGCTTCCTCGGCTGTGCCACGGCGTTTCCCAACACCCAATCCCGATCCCTGGTTCGATCCCCAACGAGCCAGTTTTTGACAGACTTTATCCCCAGTACAATGGCTAGAAACAGCACTTAGCTGGTTCTCTATCTCTGGTTTTGTGGAGACCATGACATCTAGAGCATCGTCACATGGTCATCAACTATATACGTGTGAAATTAGTTTTTACATCTCTTCGAGGATGCCAGGACACAACAGCCACCTAATCCACGAGAGGGGAAACAAGAGAATGTCCGTGCAAAACGCCGAGTACCATGCCGTTTCCTTGTGCTTAGATGCACTTCGACGTGTTTGCTACATTGTGCCTGATTTCTCGCACTTCAAGATATTTGCTTTGTCTTCTCAGAATATCCCCCATGGCAATATAGCGAATATGTTGGGAGTTACAACCATGATGATGTGGTAATAAATTAAATTCATCATTTTGACAATACATATTAGATATAGATTCACATCATCCTCATTCATTTTGATTCTCCCACTTGCAGATTTTGCTCCACGATCTTACTTATGCTGCATGTGGCTTGACGGCCGTTCTCGACCAAGCTACAAACTGACTCGGGTACGATTGGGACTTCTGTGCACACCTCGGCCAGCAAACTATGAAAGGGCGACAATACTACATAAGGTTTACTAACTTAGACAGTGGTCGTTCAGTAGGTTATATCTATGGTCGAGCATTTTTACGGCCTTGTGAGGGACGAGAGAGTGCAATCATAAGGGCATTGACCTTCATTGACTCAAGCGGATACTTAATCCGTGACATCAATTACCCGATATTTTTATAATCCTACATTCGTGTGCATGGATCACAAGCTGGACCCAATATTGATCCCGGCGGCGATGATGATGATTAGTGTGTTTAATTACTATGTTAATTATTAGTAAGGTTGTAGTTTAACCGGTTCCTAATTAATTTGTAATGTTCTTGTGGCCCATGTGGTCTCAATTTTTTTTCGAGCCTTTCACATGCAAATGGGGAAGCACCCACAAAGTTTGAGATTTTTCGGAGTTGGTTTGGTACTTTTTCTAGTTTTTTTGAATTTCAGCGCGACGCCACCGTGTAATTATAGTTTGAACTAAGCATACCGACGAAAAGAGCCGGAATGCTGCTAGACTTTTCCACGGGGTCTCATGTGCCCTAGGAGGCAAATCACCATGGAGGTCCAAGAAAAATTCTTATGTTTCCATGGTTTAATTAGCCTTCTTGTCGCGGTTTAGCTCAAAGAAAATCGTAGTAATTAAAATATTTATCAGAAAAACCTAAGAACTTGTGTGGGGTCATATTTTAGGTGTACATGACTGGAAAAAAATTCAAGCCATTTCCACCAAGGAGGATTACACATCCTTCACAGAGGCACATGATCCCTACCATCGAACCAGGACTATAAAATGTAGTTCTTGTGCTCCATGTGGTTCATATGTTTGCCGGTGTTGTAGTGGTCTCAAACTTTTTTGAGCCTTTCACATGCAAATGGGGAAGCACCCACAAAGTTTGAGATTTTTCAGAGTTGGTTTGGTACTTTTCCCAGTTTATTTGAATTTCTACGCGACGCCGTGCCGTGTAATTATAGTTTGAACCGAAAGCGTACCCTACCGAAAAAGAGCCGGAATCTTTGCTAGACTTTTCCACGAGGGTCTCATGTGCCCTCGAGGGGGCAAATCACTGTGGAGGTCCAAGAAAAATTCTTGTGTTTCCATGGTTTAATTAGCCTTCTTGTCGCCGGTTTGGCTTGAAGAAAATCATAGTAATTAAAATATTTATCGGAAAAACCTAAGAACTTGTGTGGGGGGTCATGTTTTGGGTGTACATGACTAGCAAAAAAAAAATACTAACCATTTCCACCAAGGAGGATTACACGTCCTTCACAGAGGCACATGATCCCTACCATCGAACCAAGACTATACAGCGTAGTTCTTGTGCTCCATGTGGTTCATATGTTTGCCGGTATTGTAGTGGTCCCAAACTTTTTCTGAGCCTTTCACATGCAAATGGGGAAGCACCCACAAAGTTTGAGATTTTTCGGAGTTGGTTTGATACTTTTTCCAGTTTATTTGAATTTCTGCGCGACACCACCGTGTAATTATAGTTTGAACCGAGCGTACCCACGAAAAGAGCCGGAATGCTGCTAGACTTTTCCACAGGGTCTCATGTGCCCTAGGGGGCAAATCACCGTGGAGGTCCAAGAAAAAATCTTGTGTTTCCATGGTTTAATTAGCCTTCTTGTCGCCAGTTTAGCTCGAAGAAAATCATAGTAATTAAAATATTTATCAGAAAAACCTAAGAACTTGTGTGGGGTCATATTTTGGGTGTACATGACTGGAAAAAAAATTTAAGCCATTTCCACCAAGGAGGATTATACATCCTTCACAGAGGCACATGATCCCTACCATCGAACCAGGACTATAAAATGTAGTTCTTGTGCTCCATGTGGTTCATATGTTTGCCAGTGTTGTAGGGGTCTCAAACTTTTTTTGAGCCTTTCACAGGCAAATGGGGAAGCACCCACAAAGTTTGAGATTTTTCGGAGTTGGTTTGGTACTTTTCCCGGTTTATTTGAATTTTGCGCGACACCACCGTGTAATTATAGTTTGAACCGAAGCGCGTACCCACAAAAAGAGCCGGAATCTTTGCTAGACTTTTCGGAGGGTCTCATGTGCCCTAGGGGCAAATCACCATGGAGGTCCAAGAAAAATTCTTGTGTTTCCATGGTTTAATTAGCCTTCTTGTTGCCGGTTTAGCTCGAAGAAAATCATAGTAATTAAAATATTTATCAGAAAAACCTAAGAACTTGTGTGGGGTCATGTTTTGGGTGTACATGACTAGAAAAAAAATTCAACCCATTTCCACCAAGGAGGATTACACATCCTTCACAGAGGCACATAATCCCTACCATCGAACAAGGACTATACAGTGTAGTTCTTGTGCTCCATGTGGTTCATATGTTTGCCTGTGTTGTAGTGGTCCCAAACTTTTTCTGATCCTTTCACATGCAAATGGGGAAGCACCCACAAAGTTTGAAATTTTTCGGAGTTGGTTTGGTACTTTTTCCAGTTTATTTGAATTTCTACGCGACACCACCGTGTAATTATAGTTTGAACTGAGCGTACCCACGAAAAGAGCCGGAATGCTGCTAGACTTTTCCACAGGGTCTCATGTGCCCTAGGGGGCAAATCACCATGGAGGTCCAAGAAAAAATCTTGTGTTTCCATGGTTTAATTAGCCTTCTTGTCGCCAGTTTAGCTCGAAGAAAATCATAGTAATGAAAATATTTATCAGAAAAACCCAAGAACTTGTGTGGGGTCATATTTTGGGTGTACATGACTGGAAAAAAATTCAAGCCATTTCCACCAAGGAGGATTACACATCCTTCACAGAGGTACATGATCCCTACTATCGAACCAGGAATATACAGTGTAGTTCTTGTGCTCCATGTGGTTCATATGTTTCTTTGGTGTTGTAGTGGTCTCAAACTTTTTCTGAGCCTTTCACATGCAAATGGGGAAGCACCCACTAAGTTTGAGATTTTTCGAGTTGGTTTGGTACTTTTCCCAGTTTATTTGAATTTCTGCGCGACGCCACCATGTAATTATAGTTTGAACTGAGCGTACCCCCGAAAAGAGCCAGAATGCTGCTAGACTTTTCCACAGGGTCTCATGTGCCCTAGGGGGCAAATCACCGTGGAGGTCCAAGAAAAATTCTTATGTTTCCATGGTTTAGTTAGCCTTCTTGTCGTCAGTTTAGCTCGAAGAAAATCATAGGAATTAAAATATTTATCAGAAAAACCTAAGAACTTATGTGGGGTCATATTTTGGGTGTACATGACTGGAAAAAAATTCAAGCATTTTCACCAAGGAGGATTACACATCCTTCACAGAGGCACATGATCCCTACCATCGAACCAGGACTATACAGTGTAGTTCTTGTGCACCATGTGGTTCATATGTTTGCCGGTGTTGTAGTGGTCTCAAACTTTTTCTAAGCCTTTCACATGCAAATGGGGAAGCACCCATGAAGTTTGACATTTTTCGGAGTTGGTTTGGTACTTTTTCCAGTTTATTTGAATTTCTACGCAAGGCCACCTTGTAATTATAGCTTGAACTGAGCGTACCCACGAAAAGAGTCGGAATGCTGCTAGACTTTTCCACAGGGTCTCATGTGCAATAGGAGGCAAATCACCGTGGGGGTCCAAGAAAAATTCTTATGTTTCCATGGTTTAATTAGCCTTCTTGTCGCCAGTTTAGCTCGAAGAAAATCATAGTAATAAAAATATTTATCAGAAAAACCTAAGAACTTGTGTGGGGTCATATTTTGGGTGTACATGACTGGAAAAAAATTCAAGCCATTTCCACCAAGGAGGATTACACATCCTTCACGGAGGTACATGATCCCTACTATCGAAACGAGGGAATATACTGATTGTAGTTCTTGTGCTCCATGTGGTTCATATGTTTCCGGTGTTGTAGTGGTCTCAAACTTTTTCTCGAGTCTTTCACATGCAAATGGGGAAGCACCCACTAAGTTTGAGATTTTTCGGAGTTGGTTTGGTACTTTTCGGTTTATTTGAATTTTCGCGACGCCACCATGTAATTATAGTTTGAAGTTGGCGTGGTCGAAAAGAGCCGAATCTTTGCTAGACTTTTCCACAGGGTCTCATGTGCCCTAGGGGGCAAATCACCGTGGAGGTCCAAGAAAAATTCTTATGTTTCCATGGTTTAGTTAGCCTTCTTGTCGCCAGTTTAGCTCGAAGAAAATCATAGGAATTAAAATATTTATCAGAAAAACCTAAGAACTTATGTGGGGTCATATTTTGGGTGTACATGACTGGAAAAAATTCAAGCATTTTCACCAAGGAGGATTACACATCCTTCACGAGGCACATGATCCCTACCATCGAACCAGGACTATACATGTAGTTCTTGTGCGCCATGTGGTTCATATGTTTTGCGGTGTTGTAGTGGTCTCAAACTTTTTCTAAGCCTTTCACATGCAAATGGGGAAGCACCCATGAAGTTTGACATTTTTCGGAGTTGGTTTGGTACTTTTTTCGGTTTATTTGAATTTCTACGCAAGGCCACCTTGTAATTATAGCTTTGAGCCGTACCCACCTACGAAAAGAGTCGGAATCTTTGCTAGACTTTTCCACAGGGTCTCATGTGCAATAGGAGGCAAATCACCGTGGAGGTCCAAGAAAAATTCTTATGTTTCCATGGTTTAATTAGCCTTCTTGTCGCCAGTTTAGCTCGAAGAAAATCATAGTAATTAAAATATTTATCAGAAAAACCTAAGAACTTATGTGGGGTCATATTTTGGGTGTACATGACTGGAAAAAAAATTCAAGCCATTTTCACCAAGGAGGATTACACATCCTTCACAGAGGCACATGATCCCTACCATCGAACCAGGACTATATAGTGTAGTTCTTGTGCTCCATGTGGTTCATATGTTTGCCGGTGTTGTAGTGGTCTCAAACTTTTTCTGAGCCTTTCACATGCAAATGGGGAAGCACCCATGAAGTTTGAGATTTTTCAAAGTTGGTTTGGTACTTTTCCCAGTTTATTTGAATTTCTGCGCAAGGCCACCGTGTAATTATAGCTTGAACTGAGCGTACCCATGAAAAGAGTCGGAATGCTGCTAGACTTTTCCACAGGGTCTCATGTGCCCTAGGAGGCAAATCACCGTGGAGGTCCAAGAAAAATTCTTGTGTTTTCATGGTTTAATTAGCCTTCTCGCCGGTTTAGCTCGAAGAAAATCATAGTAATTAAAATATTTATCAGAAAACTAAGAACTTGTGTGGGGTCATATTTTGGGTGTACATGAATAGAAAAAAAAATTCAAGCCATTTCCACCAAGGAGGATTACACATCCTTCACAGAGGTACATGATTATCCATGAAGTGGCAGCATTTCTATTGCACTGCCGGTTGCGGGTAATAACCGGCAGTGAATAGGATTGAGGTGAAATTTTCCAAATCTATCTGAACCTCCCGCCATTTCGTTCCTCACCGCGCCGAAACCAGCCTTGCCTATATGTGTGTGTGTGTGTGTGTGTGTGTGTGTGTGTGTGTGTGTGTGTGAGTGGTTCGGAGCGAAATTTTGGCAAGTCATTTGAACACCGCGCCATTCTCGTTCCCCACCAGCGCCGAAAGAGCACCAGATTCGCCGACGGAGCACCACCAACTCCAACGTCGCCGTTCGTCGTCCCCTATGCCACCTGGGCCGTCCGTTCGCGCATCCCCGGTCGTTCCTCTCCAGCGGAATCGAGGCTTGACGGCGTTCTCCCACGCCGCGCTCCTCCACTCCGACGTCCGCAACGCCGCGCCGACATCCTCTGCCCTTCGGCCCCTTCCACGGTGAGAACTAATTATCCCTTTAGGTGTTCGAGTTTTTACCTATGAGAATGAGAACTAATTCGTCGCTGTCCTAGCCTCGCGTCACCCGCTTGGTCTTCCTCCACGCCGATGGAGGACCGCCGCCACACCTCTTTGCCGTCCGCAGCCTCACGCTGTCTTCCTCTTCACTGCTCGACGCTGTACCGTCCGCGACCTTGTCCTCCTCGAATCCTCCAAGACAAGATAGGAGCGCACGAGGCGCACGAAAGTTTGGTGAGTGCGTCGGTCACTACCCTTGAGGTGTTCGTTGAAATGCCCGTGTGGATAACTGCAACCTGTGCTCGAATTGTGATTGGAATTCTAGTGTTGTTTGAAGTCCAGTTTGGATATTTTAAATATATGTCTGTGCTTACTGTACAACACTTATGAATAACATAACATTATCATCCTATTTTGGTTACATGTATCGGCAAGCATGGCGTGGTACTTAGTGTTTGTTGGTCGCGTGCTGGGGATCTATCTAACCTGGGAAGATTGCTATGCTCAAGTCCAAGGCTACGCTAACAATTGTTACAGAAACACTAGTACAGAATTGTCCATCACTGTCGGGCTCCAACCCCCTTCACCTTTGCCGAAAAACCGAACCGCGAGAACCATAGCGGTAGTGATGTGGGGTTTGAAACACTATCGGGTCAAAACACCGGCGGTGATGCGAGGAGAGACCGCCGGTTTGATATCGAACCGGGCAAGATCGTCATCGAACACCGTCGGGTGTTCCACGACCGGCGGCATTTTTGATCCAAGCAATGCGGGTTCGGAAGTCAGCCGGCGAGTTGATATTGGGAGCACCTTTGTCGGGCTTTAACGAACCGACGGGCGTGGGGATAACACTATCGGGTTAGATCGAGCCGACCAGTGTATCGAAGAGCTAACAATGGCGGCTTACTTTGAACCCGTCGGTGAACTTTACGTGAACGCCGTCGGCTGATTTCAACCCGACAACGGCGTTATTAGAGTGAAGACTATCGGTTGGTTAGTGCGGCCCGGCGGTGATGTTTCGTCATCGATGACGGTTTGTAATTCAAACCGATAGTGTTTTGGTGTAGTTACACTACCGGTTTGTATGTCATTCCTTTGTCGGGCCCATGCCACCCGGCATTTTTGTTTAAAATTTTTATAATTTATGAATTTTTCCGAAAATTAGCTATTTTTAAACCCATAAAAGTATCATAGATACATTACATGGTTCAAAAGTTACATACAACTAACTCCACCTAATGTTCTATGAAATTCAGCCTAGGACATCAACTTCCAAATAAGGAAAACAATGACAATAGCCATGACGTAAATCAAAACATCTTTCATAGGCCAAGTCGCAATTCTCCTAATCTTCATATCTATGGAGAGAGGCTTCTCATCGATCTCCGGGGCTGGTTGATAGTGAAAGTTTTCACCATAGTAGGCCCCGAAAGCTTCAACTTCAGTCTTGTATTTTTGTAACAATTACGGGGTAGCGAGAGACTTGAGCGAGCAATCTTCCCAGGTTCGATAGATCCCCGACACTTGACCAACATGCACTACATACCACGCCATGGTTTGCCTATACATGCAGCCAAAATAGGATGTTAATGCTATGTCATTCGAAATGTTGTACAAGCAAGATTTTGAACACCACGAAACTCATGAATTTCAACATCTATCTCATTTCAATCACAATTCGAGCATTAGAATATCTTCAATCATTCTTTGTAAATGACCACAATGTTTAAATCTAATTTGTTCACCATAGACCAATTAAAATACTTTTGGCACTATATTAGGATCCCTGAACTGTTTGAAAGCAAAATCTAAATAGAAAAAGGAAATAGCAGGTTGGATTTATCAACACGGGCATTTCAACGAACAACTCAAAGGCGTGGACCGACGCACTCACGAGCTTTTTCGTGCGGTCCGCGCGCTCCGTCTGTCTCGGCGGTGCGAGACGCAGCGTCCTAGAAGGAAGCGAGAGGGCACGGACGGGGGCGTTCTTCCGGCGGAATCGAGCTCGAGGTCGCGCGGTGCGGTGTCGGGCGTGACGGGGGACGGCGGGAGGGCAAACGGCGGTGCGGTGTAGCGGCGGTCCCCGTCGACGTGGACGAAGAACAAGCGGGCGAGGTGAGGCGAGAACAACGGCGAATTAGATCTCATTCTCATAGGCAAAATCTCGAGGAACTAAATGGCTAATTAGTTCTCACCGTGGAAGGGCGCAGGACGCCGGCGCGGCGTTGGGGACGTCGGAGAAGAAGAGAATGGAGGGGGCGCTGTAGGGGGCGATGGACGACTGCGGCGTGTGTGGTGGTGGTGCTCCGTCGGCGACGCTGGTGGGGAACGATTGGGGCGCGGGGTTGAAATGACCTGGGAAAATTTCAGCTCGCCGCGCCAGCTATTATATATCGTCGAGACTGGAACAAATGGCGCGGGGTTCAAATGACTCGTGAAATTTTCACCTCGCGCGCCCATTTCTATAGTTAATCACTGCCGGTTTAACAATAGCCCGGCAGTGTTAAATTACAGGTTCACTGCCGGGTATAAACGTCGGCTGACCCGACAGTGATCAGACACTGTTGCCACCTGCCACACGGTACCATCACTCACGGTGATAAGATCACATTGTTGCCACCTACCACCGCTCACAGTGATAAGATCACACTGTTGCCACCTACCACCGCTCATTCCCACCTACCACCGCCTATAAAAAACAGCCCCGCGTAGAGAGAGCCATGTATGGCGAACCGTGCGCCGGCTGACCTCTTCTGTTATTTGCCAATTCTCCTATCCACATATATGGCCTCTATTTGGGAGAAATCCCTCCACATAAACATTTTATCATGGGTAGACAGTGTATACAGCAGGTATTAGAAGGGTGTTTTTGAAGATTAAGCTACAACGTTGCTTACAGAAGCTGGGTGTGATGCTCGTGCAACGTCATTGTTGCATGGACTGCCGAAAGACGGAAAGCAGGAGCCAAGTAGCGTGCATTCTTGTGCTTCGTCGCCGGGAGATGAGAGCCCCGTCTCCTGTCGGGCCTTTGCCGGCATGGAGAGACATTGGTTCTTCACAGAGGTCCCATCCGCCTTACTTAGATCAGTAAGCATAACGTGTAGCATTGTAACCACCTCGGGCATAGGTGCTAGAAGGGTGTTTTTGAGGTGGTTATTTCTTAATGTGTTTGTACACTTTGATTATTGTACTGTGTCAATTGTAATCAATTAATTGTAATGCTTTTGTGAAGTATGTATAATCCTAGTTCAACCTGTAATTACTCGGGGTCGTCGCGTAGAAATTCAATTTAATTGAAAAAAATACCAAACCTTGTCCGAAAAATCTCAAACATCGTGCTTCCATCACACGTGGCATGTGTACGTCTAAGAAAAAGTTTGAGGCCGAGACCACACCGGAACAAAGATGACCCAGCATAGCTTATGGATGTAATTGTCAGTCATGCTTCCGATGAAAGGGGTCATGTACCTTTGTGAAGCATGTGTACTCCCACAATGTAGAAATGTCTTGATTTTTTTTTACAACCTTGTACACCCAAATTATGCCCCCACACAAGATCTTAGGTCTTTTTCGATCCATATTTTTATTTTTTATTATTAGATTTTTCTACTAGGACACATGATAAACGCGATAGAAGGAGGTTAATTAAAGCTTGAAAACTTATGAATTTTGCACCAACCTACACTTTGAATTGCCTCCTAGGACACATGAGACCATGTGGGAAATTTTGGCACCACTACGGCTCTGTTAGTGGGTAACCCCCAGTTCAACCTCTGTAATTACTCGAGGTCGTCGCGTAGAAATTCAATTTAATTGAAAAAATACCAAAAACCTTGTCCGAAAAATCTCAAACATCGTGCTTCCTTCACACGTGGCATGTGCACGTCTAAGAAAAAGTTTGAGGCCGAGACCACACCGGAACGAAGATGACCCAGCATAGCTTATGGATGTAATTGTCAGTCATGCTTCCGATGAAAGGGGTCATGTACCTTTGTGAAGCATGTGTACTCCCACAATGTAGAAATGTCTTGAATTTTTTTTACAACCTTGTACACCCAAATTATGCCCCCACACAAGATCTTAGGTCTTTTCTCGATCCATATTTTTATTATTAGATTTTCCTACGTGATAAACGCGATAGAAGGAGGTTAATTAAAGCTTGAAAACTTATGAATTTTGCACCAACCTACACACCGAATTGCCTCCCGGGACACATGAGACCATGTGGGAAATTTTGGCACCACTCGGCTTTGTTAGTGGGTAACCCCAGTTCAACTTTGTAATTACTCGGGGTCGTCGCGTAGAAATTCAATTTAATTGAAAAAAATACCAAACCTTGTCCGAAAAATCTCAAACATCGTGCTTCCTTCACACGTGGCATGTGCACGTCTAAGAAAAAGTTTGAGGCCGAGACCACACCGGAACGAAGATGACCCAAAGATAGCTTATGGATGTAATTGTCAGTCATGCTTCCGATGAAAGGGGTCATGTACCTTTGTGAAGCATGTCTACTCCCACAATGTAGAAATGTCTTGAATTTTTTTTACAACCTTGTACACCCAAATTATGCCCCCACACAAGATCTTAGGTCTTTCTGATCCATATTTTTATTATTAGATTTTCCTACGTGATAAACGCGATAGAAGGAGGTTAATTAAAGCTTGAAAACTTATGAATTTTGCACCAACCTACACACTGAATTGCCTCCTAGGACACATGAGACCATGTGGGAAATTTTGGCACCACTCTGGCTCTGTTAGTGGGTAACCCCAGTTCAACCTGTAATTACTCGGGGTCGTCGCGTAGAAATTCAATTTAATTGAAAAAAATACCAAACCTTGTCCGAAAAATCTCAAACATCGTGCTTCCTTCACACGTGGCATGTGCACGTCTAAGAAAAAGTTTGAGGCCGAGACCACACCGGAACGAAGATGACCCAGCATAGCTTATGGATGTAATTGTCAGTCATGCTTCCGATGAAAGGGGTCATGTACCTTTGTGAAGCATGTCTACTCCCACAATGTAGAAATGTCTTGAATTTTTTTTACAACCTTGTACACCCAAATTATGCCCCCACACAAGATCTTAGGTCTTTCTGATCCATATTTTTATTATTAGATTTTCCTACGTGATAAACGCGATAGAAGGCTGATCACTATCGGTTTCGTATTTGCAAACCGGTAGTGTTGTCTCTTTTACTGCCGGGGCTCTTTTAAAACCCGGCAGTGATATATTTCAAACCGACAGTTATCTTTCACCGCCGTGAGATTACTTGGACCTTTCTTTTTTTCACCGAAGTTGTGCGTTTCAATGATGTTTACCAACTTTTCGGTTAGTACATAGAGCATTTATATATTTATGTTCGTCCATGAAAGATAAGAAGGGCGTCGAAAAAAAAATAAGAACTGCGCCCGTATTATGCAAACATCCATTGGAAAGGAACACACGATTACATATATATATATATATATATATATATATATATATATATATATATATATATATATATATATATATATATATAGAGAGAGAGAGAGAGAGAGAGAGAGAGAGAGAGAGAGAGGAGCAAACCGATTACAATATCCGATTACATATATGATAACAAAGACCTTGAAAAAAAGTTACATATATGATAACAAAGACCTTTCCACGAATAGATCAATGTTCTCATCAAAGTGTACAAACACATTTAAAATAAAAAACGCCGAAGGTAATGTGATTCTTGCCGATGAAATTCCGATGGGATTTTGAAAGCCCATCGGTGCCCGTTGAGGTCCCATCGGTGCTCTCTGAGGTTTCTTGTGCTCGATCTTATAAGGAGGGCATAACTCGATTTACATTGAATCCACGGCAAGGATACCTTACGCTTAATTATCTTTGCAATGGCCAAAAGTTGTGGTTGTGTCCAATGACAAGATGCATAGGCATTCGCAAGAGAAGATCATGTTAATTTATGAAAATCTGCTTTGATCACCAAAGGAGATTTTCATTGAAGCAGATTTTCATAAATCGATATGATCTTATCCGGAGAATGCCATGTCTCTCATATGGACATGTAAATCCAGCTGTCCAGCCTCTCAAGCACACAGAACCGGATGGCTCCGTGAATCTCACAAACTGTTCTAACCTTCGATTTTGCTCAATCTTGAAGAAGACTCTTGTAGCACCTCTTGTGTGTGAACCATTTTGGTGGCCTAAGATGCATAAGAACGATATATCGTGACGTGGAGGGCTTTCTCCCATAGAGAGGCCATAGATATGTATGTGCAGAGTAGCAAAGAAGATCGAGGAAGAAGAACAGCAAATCGAATCAAGAGTATCAAGAAAGAGGACGAAGAGAACTGAATTGCAAACCTAAGGGCCGCACTAGCCGTTTTTATAGGCCAGATGCCGTGGTACGGACTGATCACTGCCGGTTTCAACCCTAAACCACGGCGGTGAACCCCGCTGATGATATGGAAGTTCACTTGCCGGATAATTGGCACCGGCATAAACCAAGCACCGTGGGTCGTGGTACGGAGAACGAGGCAACAAGTGCTCCTTCCCCGCAATGGTGCGGTCGGGCCATCGGCGCATCGTTCGCCCGTTGACAATGCAAAATACTACCGGTTCTTAGTTTTAACCCGGCGGTGATACTCCATAACACCGCCGCGTAGTGGTACAACCGGCAAAGTGATATATGTGATCACCGCCGGGCCGAAAGTGCACCAGGGTGTTATTATCGACATTGATATAACCCGCCAACAGCAGGCGGCCAGGTGCTCAGCCTTTTCTCATGGGAAGCAGAGACACTGTCGGTTTAATTAAGCAGAACCGGTAGTGAAGACTAGAGCAACACGATTCTCAAGCTGCAGCCGTGACGTATGTTGGCATTTGTTAAGTGCTAAAAGAATATGAAGGATTCTGCAAGCGCACAGAACACCTACCATTGTAGCTTTTCCCTAGGATGAGTATTCTAGAGTATCGTATCCACAGGGAAGCTTTGGTTAAAGAATTCTAATAAGTCACAATCATGTATCCACTAACTTAGCAAACAACTAGACTATAGTGAGGGGGTAATTGTTAAAGCATAAGTAAATGTCAAAGTATAAAATAATAACCTACCTAATATATCAAAGACTATCTAAACTAATCAAGAGGTCAAAGGGAGAGATCAAGGTTCCTGGGTACTTCTCTATTAGTTAGGTTCTATGATAGCAATTACACTACTGCACTTTGGAGCAACAGTTCCTTTCTAACTCTCGAGAAAGACTGGGAAGAAGGTAGTTGGGAGAAGGCTGCCTAAAGCTCTATGAAACACCAACCCATACGTGGTGGACTACAAAGGCCCGACAGGCTGTCACCCAGGGGGCTACCACAACTATCCGTAGGTTTGGGCGCAACCTCAGGTAATCTATAGCCTAGACACCAAGTCTACACTATAAATTACTACTCTAGCTACCTAGAATAACTAGAGCACTCAATACGAGCGGAGATCCCATGCAAAACCATAACAACTATACTTAACCATATATGAAAGGCTTGGAAATGAATAGAGAAGATAAATATATGAATCATAAGTCTTGTAGAGAAGATACAAAGACATACCATACTCAGAAGACATCTCCAGAACAGGAGCATAGCTCCGCTCTCCTTTACTCTTGATTAGATCTAAGTTAGATCTAATCTAGTTCTAATTACACGGCTAATCTATCTCTAATTACATGACTAATCTTCTTCTAATCTACTTCTAATTCACTAATCCCAGAGAGAGGTTATCCTTACATTGGGACACCTCTACAACTGAGAGATAATGAATAGAATGAGATAGAATGAATTAGGGTTTTACCCTGGGGTCAGGGGGTCTTCTTATATAGGCCTTGGCGATGAACGATGACCATTGGATCAAACCGACCTTCAATAACGGTGTAGATACAACCTCAAGGTCGGTGGTAAACCGACATACAAAGCTGAGGCTGACATGTGGGCCCACCTAGCGGCGGCCTAGTTTGCACCGGGGCGCCGCCGAGGGGGTGGCTTGCCACCTCGACTTCCCCGTTTCTTCCGGTGTCCTCTCGGTACCTTCTAGAATGTTTTAGTCCACTTTTCGGGTCGAGTTACTTCACGGTTAAGTCTTGTCATCGTATGTGAGATATATTTCGGAACTTTCTCCATTCTTCTCTCTGCATTTATCCGTTAAGTCCCCGAAAAGATATAAATCACCAAATCTCGTGGAATTATGTTAGTTAGACCCTAGTCTATGTTGATATTCATTTTACGCCCTTATTTCATGTTTAGTTGACTATTAATATTATGCTATAACAGGTGTCAACAAGTTCCCCCAAGCTTACCCTTTGCTAGTCCCTAGCAAAGCCAAACTTAGCAATGGATCAGGAGTTGCTACAACGCTTTCACACCTCAAAAGTACACATACTTTCAAACAAAATTTCTCCTCTAGATAAGAATAAATTATTCAACCTTCAACTTACCCATATTACCTTTAACCATGGAGCTTACAGCTTTTTCTTTGATCTTGGGCAATTGAAAGATAGAACAATCAAGTCAAGCACCATATCACAAACTCTTTGTTCAACCTTCATTCTGGAGTTTTTGCAGGGTTTTCAAAATAAAACTCAAAGTTCCTTGTATGACTCTCTCAAGTCTCTCATTTGTGGTATTAGTGGATCCTCACTAAGGCAATAATGTTGTGTTGCCTTTCTCTCATAGTATGTGGTATTTTTGGAATAAGGCAGTAGGACACTATGCCTTCTTCTCTCTCACCCTATATCTAAGGTTTATATCTGGAGCTCATAGGTGGGAGAAGACTACATCTACTTACTAAGCATGTATTGTAAGTTCAAGCAATGGATCCAAAGTTACGAGTCACACCGATCAAATGATGCATGTGTATGGTGAAATATGATGGTAGATGTGTGAGGTGAGTGTAATGAATGCAATGAGGGGAAAGCCTAATTCTACTTTGCTCCTTGAGGAAACATATCTCTCTTTGGAATTTGGAAACTTTATGAGAACTTGGGTTGTATCTTTTTCTTTCTTTCTTTTAGAGAGATGGGTCCTACTCACCCTCGGACTTGTGTCCATTTTTCTCTCTCTTTTATTATTTTAGAGATGTGGGCTCTACTCACCCTCGAACACTTGTTCATTTTTCATCTCTTCTCTTTAGGGAGGTAGGCTCTTCTCGCCCGTAGGACACTTGTCCATTTTTCATCTTCCCTTCTTTTTTTTTTCTTTTTTCTTTTTTTTCTTAGGGAGGTAGGCTCTACTCGCCCGTAGGACACTTGTCCATTTTTCATCTCCCTTTTTTTTTTTTAAATACAACCCAAATATCTTTTGAAATAACTTTTGAGAGATAGACAAATATGTAATGGAGCTTTTGATATTGGCTAGCAATGTGTGAGTGAATGGGTGTAGGGAATATTTTTGGTTGTTCTCTCCCAGGGTAGGAATAGAACATTTTTTGGTGGATATTTGGTGGATGCTTTGTGGATGCGTACTTCCTGGATAGAAGTAGCATAAATGCAAGTGGGGTAGAGTGGAATGGAATAGAGTGTGGTGGAGTGGAGTGTGCATGATCAGCATGACAAGTTTCTAAGGGTCGACAAAGATTGAACAAACTCAATGCAAAGCAAGCAGCCTATATATATTAAAGGTTTTCCTAATCTAAATAGCATGTATATATGGCTGTGGTAGGAGGTTCAACACTCTTGTCACACAGGAACTTATCATGTGCACTTTAATTTTCAAAAGATAAATCTCCAGAAATCTAGTATCACTAGGAGTAAGATAAATAGCAGCTCAGACTCTCATATATCATATCCGTCAATTACCTAGACTTTAGAGCAAGCATTTGCTACCCACAGGTTTCAGGTTCAAAGCAAATCTCAAGTCAAAGCAGTTGCATTTAAAAGCTCGAGAGAAATTAAGCTTGAAAGGTAGGTACTTGAAAGGAATTACGACGGAGCAACTATTCATCATCTCCAAGGCTAGAGATTATCTTCAGAGTTTATTTTATTCTCACACTCTAATTAAGACTCTTTAATAAAGACTAGATAGACTCTATTTATTTAGTTTCCTTAGTTATGCATCTTTTTATTTCTTTCTAATAAAGCAAACATATCTAGCTAGTAGTAAATAATTAAGATAAAGGGATACTTATCTGGATACATGGGGGTTGCACTCCCCCAAGCTGGATGTTGACATAGTCTTCGATGTTCTTGATGGTTGGAAGTAGAGATAGATAGTGATGGTGGGCTGATCTTCTTTGATGATGGACGCCATGTGTATCATGTCTCTCTTCCTTGAGATCCTGCTGAACTCAAATAGACAACAAAGCTAGTGGAACTTAATTAAGCGTTAGGGGTTAGCCACTTTGCTTCTTGTTGCCAAAGATTAAGATTATTCCTTTTAAAGACAGTAGTTCAGCAATATTAATATTTTTTTTTGGATTTTCTATGCAAATAAAGATGATGATGCATGCATATTTATTTTATTTTTATGCCACCACAGTAAATATCCTTATGGGTTGTTACACACCACAAAATTACTCACATGGGGCTTAGAGTTTTTCAAAGTATATGCAACAAACAAATATTTATTTTCTTTTCTAATGCAAGGCTAGTGCTATAATGTAAATATGCTAAAGGAAAACAATTATGCAACGTAATAAAGTAAATATGGATAACTTCCGATCTTACCTTTTCGGTGAGGATTTAGTGTTTTAAGTCTTCTGAACGTGACTTCTTACCTTGTTGTTTCCTTGAGTGTATTATCTGATCTTGATGGTTGTGCTCCTTGAGATGGTGAAGGATAGCATCACCCATGTTCTTTGCGTTATGAGTTGGAGTGAAACATTGATGTAGGCAGCGTCTTGTTTAATGTGCATGCTTGTAAGACATTCACTCGTTGAATTTTGGAGAGATCGAAAGGCTTCTCCACCATTTTGTTCAAAGTGTGTCCTGCTTGCAAAGTCATGGTAGAGATCAAGTGCATGGGCTCTGTTGGTGGGAACAACTTAATGAAACATGTTGAGCTAATGAAGATGGATCAAGCAAGGGTGCTGCTCTAACATGTTTGGCTCTTTGTTTATAAACATGCCATAGTTAAGGGAAAGCTTATTTATTGACAACTTACCTCAAGATATTACCTTAATTGTTGAAGCATGCCGGCACCGTAACACCTCGTGGTGGACCTTTCCATCTTGAAGCTTTCCTTGTTTGGCTTCTTTGTGTATCTTGTTCCTCACTTGTCTCCTTTATTGCATCGTGTTTTCTTTCTTGTTCTTTAAATTGTGCTTGAACCTTTTTGCTCCTCTCATGATTTTATTCCTACAGTATTGGTTGACAACATATACCCGAAGGAATATACAAGTAATTGTAAATAAGGGTAGAAATGTCATGGAGCTTAAGGTTGCTTTTATGCTAGAAAGAGTTTGGATTAGATATTTTAATTAGCATATGTTTACTATTACTTTTTCTCTAGTGGGAAATTTTATTATATCTTAAGTTTGATTTTGATGTATGACATTTTATTAACCAATCAAACTTAGAGAGACAAAGTAATAGTGAGTAAGGGGATTGCAAACCAGCATGTCAGAGCGACGGGAGCTTGAGAAGAGGAAGAGTAATGTCAGATGATCTTTAGAGGAATCGACCTTCCTCCCCCATGCTCGAGCCTTCCTGTCACTCGACACTTTAAGTGTGAATGCTGAACCGTCCCTAATCGTGTGTTGCAATCACCATGTCCTTAGATGTTGTTCATCCTGTCTTAGATGTTCTTATGGTCCGTAGCTTTGTCCATCCACTTCTTTAGAGTGATTACTTTTCTAGATTGTGTTATATGGCACTCTTCTCCATTGAATAGACATAGCACATACTCTTTTTCTGCAAAATATTACTGAACACATACCCGAGGAAATATACAACATGTTTGAACATCATGATTGAAGCAGGGGTTATTGTCCAAGGTTTATATGATTTTATCTATGCTAATGAAAAGATGGTTCTTTATTTAAGTTTTAGCACAGATTTTATTCATCTTGTCTTATGGCAAATTTTATTTAAATAGCTGCACTTTAGTATGTGGATCAAGGTAAAGGTAACTTGTAGCAAAAGACAAAGTGAATGATATTTGATACTTACAATTCTTCCATTGATAAATGAACCATGTCTTTTGCACAAGGTCAGAGTTCATCATATGCCTTGCTTCATCTCTAATCTGAGTTCATCTCTTGACTTACCCGAATTGGATTTGCGAGTTTTCTACATGGGTTAGTCCAATACAATAACCAATGTCTACGCAAGCAATTCTTAGTTCAATAACCAAACTAGGCTCCATGTCTAATTCAATTAAGGAAGGCTATTTAACCTAAGCACCACGTTTAATTTAAAAGCCTATGGAAATACCTTATTTGCACAAATAGAAGAATTTCCAAACCAAAGCATACTATAGCAGACAAAGATAGCATCAAAGCACTATAGAGATTTATCCAATTAGAGATGAAAGAGCATGATCATGGTGAGGATTTTTTTTTAGATGCAAAAATACATTGTTGGCATTTGTTAAGTGCTAAAAGAATATGAAGGATTCTGCAAGCGCACAGAACACCTACCATTGTAGCTTTTCCCTAGGATGAGTATTCTAGAGTATCGTATCCACAGGGAAGCTTTGGCTAAAGAATTCTAATAAGTCACAATCATGTATCCACTAACTTAGCAAACCACTAAACTATAGTGAGGGGTAATTGTTAGAGGATAAGTAATATCAAAGCATAAAATAATAAGCTAACTAAGATGTCAAAGAAAAACTAAACTAATCAAGAGGTCAAAGGGAGAGATCAAGGTTCCTGGGTAATTCTCTATTAGTTAGGTTTTATGATAGCAATTATACTAATGCACTTTGGAGCAACAGATCCGTCCCAACTCTCGAGAAAGACTGGGAAGAAGGTAGTTGGGAGAAGGCTGCCAAAAGCTCTACGAAACACCAATCCGAACGTGGTGGACTACAAAGGCCTTACAGAGCTGTCACCCCTGGGGCTACCACAACTATCCGTGAGATTGGGCGCAACCTCAGGTAACCTATAGCCTAGACACCATGTCTATACTATCGATTACTACTCTAGCTACCATGAATAACTAGAGCCCTCAATACGAGCGGAGATCCCATGCAATAGCATAACAACTATACTTAACCATATATGTAAAACATGGAAGTAAATAGAGAAGATAAATATGTGAATCATAAGTCTTATAGAGAAGATACAAAGACATACCATACTCTGAAGACATCTCCAGAACAGGAGCATAGCTCCTCTCTCCTTTACTCTTGATTAGATCTAAGTTAGATCTAATCTAGTTCTAATTACATGGCTAATCTATCTCTAATTACATGACTAATCTTCTTCTAATCTACTTCTAATTCACTAATCCCAGAGAGAGGTTATCCTTACATTGGGACACCTCTACAACTGAGAGATAATGAATAGAATAAGATAGAATGAATTAGGGTTTAACCCTGGGGTCAGGGGTCTTCTTATATAGGCCTTGGCGATGAACGATGACCATTGGATCAAACCGACCTTGGCAACGGTGTAGATACAACCTCAAAGTCGGTTACAAACCGACATAAAAAAGACGATGTGATTGGCCAAAAATGCCCGGCGGCCGGCATAAAATTACTGGGCGCCGCCGGTCATGTTCTCCTCTCGGCTTCCCTGTTTGTTCTCGGTGTCTTACGGTATCTTCCGAGTGTTTTAGTCCACTTTTCGGGTTGAGTTACTTCACGGTCAAGTCTTGTCATCGTATGTGAGATATATTCTGGAACTTTCTCCATTCTTCTCTGCATTTATCTGTTAAGTCCCTAAAAAGATATAAATCACCAAAGCTCATGGAATTATGTTAGTTAGACCCCTAGTCTATGTTGATATTCATTTTACGTCCTTATTTCATGTTTAGTTGACTATTAATATTATACTATAACAGGTGTCGACATACATGAATGGATGTATGCAAAGGAACTAATCATGCAATGGATCTACTATGAGAAAACATAAACTAAGCGGAGTGAATGCATGAGTTAATCAAGTAAACATGTAATGCAATGCAATAGATTAAATGATAACTACTCAATTAATTTATAGTCCATGAGCAAGACTTTCTCACCTTTATTGATCATACTTACCGTGATGTGCAGCTTCTATGTACGTCACTTGGGATGTGTGCATTGAATTCTTGTGACGGCGACTGTTGGGTGATTGCTCAACACAACATATTATTGATGATGATATGGTTTACAAAGTGGCCATTCAACATGGCGATTACAAAGGATGTCAGGGGGTATTTATAGGCCCCCCCTGACTTCGTAGTTGTACAAAAATGTTAAGAATTTTGAAATGAACTTCTATAATATCCTTTCTCCCGCGAAGATGCATGCTTCATCTTCGCGCCTCTTTTAATCTTCCATCTTCGCAATGCTTTTCGTTTCTTCCGACGATGGTATTTTGGCTTTGGCCCGAAGTCGTTGTGGCCATCTTCGCTTGGATCTTCTGACCTTAGTTTTCCTTTTTCAACCAAGTTGCTCTTCCGCGAAGCCAAAATTCTGCGAAGCTATCTTCGAAGTAGGACTTAGCTCCCATTCCGATTCATCCTAAAATCTTCAAAGTTTGGGATGAAAGTTTAAACGTAAATCAAAGTTAGATCCCAACAATGGCCCCTCGTGGGCTTAAGGCCGACTTCAAAGGCATGAAACCCACGAATCATAAGTTTTCTCAAAACTTTGTTTCGATCCAAAACGTCGTCCCGGACTTTGAAGTTGGACTTTTTATTTGGTTTGTGACTTTGCGAATATCTTATTTTTTTCTCGATTTTTTTTTTTTTTACAACGGCTAGTTTGACCGTTTGACCGAAGGGGTCTATAAATAGCGAAGCACCCCCTCCCTTTTTTCTTCATCTTTTCGAAGAGGGGCCACCTTTTTGAAATTTTTCCTGGTGACGCGAAGCTAATCTTGCGAAGTCGAATTTTTCGTGAAGTTTGTAGCGGAGTTCTGCAATTCCTTTAAGTCGTATATTTTCTATCGAAGTCTAAGAATTTCCTATCTTCCAATCTTTTCAACGAAGTTTATTATGACTTTGATGTTATCTTTTCTTTTAGTTTAGAATGGCACTTGTCGAAGATGTTCCGATTGATTCTCAAGGTCAAGATATTGGTGAAGAAGCTAACTTCGCAACAAGATAACTCGGATGAGGGTCTTTCAGAAGTTTCTGCTTCAGAGTCTGAGTTGTTGCCTGATGATAGAGTTTCACTAACATTTGGTCGTAGCAAAATGACTGCAGAAGATTTTACGCAAATGGTTAAGGATGGAATCCTGAGAGAAGGACAGTATAGGCCAGCGGAGCCAAATGAGAAGGTTCCCAAACCTAAGCCTGATGAGTGCATTGTGTTTAAAGATTTGTTTACTGCAGGTCTTCGCATGCCTCCTCAGAATTTTCTCGAAGAGGTTTTCAAGAAATTCAACATTGAGATGCATCATTTGACTCCTAATGCAATAGTCAAGTTGTCTGTTTTCTTATGGGCTATCGCGAAGTCGAATGTGAAGCCGGATATTGATGCTTTTTGTTCTATGTACGAGCTTCATACTCAATTTAAGTCAAAGAAAATTGAGCAGCCGCTGATGAAGTTGTATTTTGGATGTTGCGGTTTTAAGACTACTCGAGGTCAAAAGCAGATTTCTCCTGCTATGAAGAATAAATGGGCAGACGGGTGGACTAATTATTGGTTTTACCATAAGGTTCCCATGATTGAAGAGAATCGTGGTAAAAAAGGGATTGTTAAAATTTACCCCTTAGCTTCGCGGCTGCACAGGGAGCGTTTTGAGTGCAAGCCTGAGCCCTCGAAGTCCAAGTCTTGTTCTGAATGTTTGAAAGCTTTCAAGAGAGTTATTTCTCAACAATCAACTCGAGACCTTGTTGAAGAATATTTGGTAGCTGGTATCTGGCCACTAAGGCTTGGATGGGATTTCCTTTGATACCATACAAAGAAGATCAGGGACAAGGATTACATTTTTCCTGACAGGGATACTGTGATGCCTTCACGATTTAAGAATGAGGAGGATTTTGTTGCTGATGTTGAAAGTAGGGCTGTGGATTTGCTTGGTAAGTATCTTCATACTGAAAGAAAGCAGATGGATGAGATCATTGGTAAGGATTATGTTAGGCTAAATCAATTTTTGATTTAGCCAATGTTGGCGTTTCTTAGCGCAATTACTAGAAACAGGTTTAGAACCCATCCCCGGCAACGGCGCCATAAATGCTTGCTGACATTTCTTAACGCAATCACTAAGAATAAATATTATCCTTAATGATAACGTCGAGAGAGTGTCAGGTGATAGATAAATTGAATATTGCAAGGGTCAACCCGCAAGCGCACGGATCTATCATCGTAGCATTTCACCCGGGAGTATTCGGGTATCGTTCATTTATATTTTCCCATGGGAAGGCAGGTTTAGATTTAATATGATGATGATAGCCCACAATGTATGTATGGATAGCCACTAATCATATACAGGGGTAAGTGACGATAATATTGGAGATAGTGGTGACACACACACTTCTTGAGCACTAGAAGGAATAAATAGAAAATAACATTAAAGGGAAAATCTATGTTGAGTTGGCTTATTCTAATATCGCCAATGCGTCAGACTATAGTCTACATATGTCATTCATGGTTCATAGCGAGAGATGGGCTAAAGTGATGAGGAGATGCCCGCGCTGGTATATGCCGCCCCGGTGACACTTGATAAGACTCCAACCCGACACCGGACGTGGAGGAGTGCGAAGGACGAAACGAGTTGTCACCCTCTCGCCGCCTACCTCACTACCGTGGGATGCCGGCATTTCCCGGATGATTCTCTATAGACCTAAGCACCACGCTTACGTTTATAGAAAACTACCTAAACCCCCCTCGGTACCCCGACCCTACGGATCGACAGGCAAGAGTAAAGGTAAACCCGAAGGTACACCAGACCATCACTCGAACTTAGTTCTACTACGTTCCAAGAATAAAATATGATTCAATTAGCCTAAAGTTAGTCATGTTAATTATCACATTATACTAACTATACTCTAGTTGGCATAATATGAATATAACATGAGGATAACTATACTCTAGTTCATATGCATTGCGATATAAATAATGAGACTTGAATAAAGGAAAGAACTTCATAGTAAATTACCAAAAGATCCTTCCAAGGAGACAAGCCCTCCTTGAAGCTTTGCCTAACTCGAATCCTACTACTAAACTAATGAAGGGGAGAGAGTGGTGCTCAAGGTGAGAATGTAACAATGTGATGTGTAGTGTGTTGTGTGTTTTGTGTGTGAGGAGTGCCTCTCTCTTTATATAGTGGAGAGGAGGAGGGAATGGAGGGCTCTCCTTGCTTCGAGCTATTCTTGGCGGGAACGAAACTTTGCACCGCATGCAACCGCCGCTTGAAGATCGCTCCAAACCGCCAGAGAAAGGGCGGGAACTTTGGCCGAAATAATGCGCCGCCGCCGCGAGTGGGCCGGCCGGCCGCCCTGGCCTGGGCCTCCCGGCCCGGCCTTCTCTTGTCGCGCGTTTTGTCATTCACATGTTGGGCCTATGGTGGTGCATGGGCCAAATTGTGCGCTGGGTTTGGTCCTCTTGATTGATCCACTCCTTGGCGTCTTTTATTCAATACGCTTTCTAATTTATTTGGCGACTTTTTGTACTGTTTCCACTTTTTATACCGCAAAACATAATTTCTACGAATACAAGTGGAACTAGGTTAGAAGTAAAGGTATATGTAACATAAGTTTGCCCCTTTCTCATGAATTGGATAAAGGTTGGCGGTATAATATACTCGATAATGACCGCCAACAGCCAACATAACTTACAAAGTTCGCCCACCGCCTGCTTATTCCCGTGGGAAGAAAGATCAAGATGGTGATAAGGGAGCTGAGAAAAAATTAAAACGGAAGAGGAATGATGCCTCAAGGACTTCTACTTCTACTAAAGTTGTGACGAAGGCTCCTACCGCTCCATCGAAAAAGTCTTTGCTTCCCGAAGCCTCGAGAAGAAGAAGGCTAAGAAAAAAAGTGGCATCCTTGCTTGAAAACTTGGATTTAACCGATAGCGAAGTTGATGCTTCGGAGCCTAAAGCTCCGTTTTTGGGAACTTCTCTTCAAGATTTGGAGGTGAGAGAGATCATCAAAACTTTTGCTCCTACCGGACTGACTCCGGATTTGCTTACTCCGCTAGCTAGGGTACTTACAAAGTTTTGGGTCTTCGAGAAATTGGGTGCCTTAGGCATCGCCGGGCGAGGATGATGCGGTGATGCTTACGTGATGGAAGCTTCGCCATCGGTAACTTGCATCTCCCTCTTCCCCTAGACTTAGGGACCCAACTCCAGATTTTCCTGTGAAGTTGGCTGATTCCACTTCTGCTTTAAGTGATGAGTGTAATTGTCTTAACTTAGCTGAAGTTAGCCAAAAATATTCATATAAGTCATTTGCTAGTGAATCCAGAAATTCCTTCTTCGGTTCGTAACGCCGAAGTTTCTGAAAAAAATGAAGGTGCTGATGCTGTTGCGAAATCATTTATGAGTTTGTTTTGAGCTTTGTTAAGGTTTCAAACTATTGCCGATAAAACAATTGGTACGTATGGCGAAGATTTTTATGTCATTTTGTGTTATCTAATATGTTTTGCTCCATTATCTTGGACTTTGTTGTATTTTGCATTTACTTCTCCCCCCTTTTTTGTAGAACAATCTTTGAAAGATAGGGCTGATAATGCTGTGAAAGTTGTTAAAGAGAAACTTCACAAGAGAGGGACAAGAATTGCCCAATTCTCTGTTGATGATTTTGACGATGTGGTAGATGATGCAGCAGAAGCTGACCAGCGAAGCCGTTTATCAGAATCCTTGGTTGATGTTGAAGCTCAGCAGAAGATCCCTTGTCCTTTAAAAGAGGGTGAAAAGATTTGTAAGTTTCTTTGGCTTCGCTTGTCTTTTGTAAGTTTATTTAGACGAACTCTTTTTGTTGATTTATTATTATTTTGTTGTTTGTTTCAGCTCAATTTTTCCCTGATGCTTCGACTTTGTCTAAAGAAAAGGTTATTGATGTTGGAATGATGAAAGGTGTCATAGAAGACCATCCAACTCCGCAAATAGCTGTTGAGACACATGAAATTTCTTCCGCAGATATCCAAAAGTCTCTAGATAACACTTTGAAGTTTTGTTTTGATAGCGGAGTCAATCTCGACTCTTATAAGTTTGTAGGGGTTGGTATAGATAAGCTTCGCGTGCTTCCGAAGAAGCCGGAAAAGCAATTGTCTAAGTGTATAGATGATGCTTTTTTGGTTCCAGATGCTGAGGCTGAGTTGGCGAAGATGAACCCTTTGGAGTTGGCTGATGCTGGGATAAATCTGATGTATAAGGTAATTATGTTTATTTGTGATTGTGATTTTGTTCACGGGGGTTTCTTTGTTTACATACTTTTTGACTGAAAATTTTTTTTGTATATACAGGGTGCTCTTGTCAATCGTGGTCTTAGGAAATCACTTGAGGATAGTGCAGCTGCTTTTGCTGTCCGTGAGAAGTCGCTCTTGGGTGAGATTGAGTCCTTGATGGCTCAACTTGCTGAAAAAGAGTTGGAAAGGGGCAAAGCTGTTGATGATTGGCATGTTCTTGACAGATTATATCATGGAGCTTCGGATATTATTAAGGAAAAAGAAAATGAACTTTCTGTTGCGAAGTCTACCATTGATACTCTTAGAAGAGAAAAGGCATCTTTAGAAAAGAAGAAAGTTGAAGCTGATGAACTCTTGAAGTGAAGGTTTGATAGGACTTGGGAGTTATGTCAGAAGGCCTATGAGAGATGGGGAGCTACACCTGAAGATCCTTGTTGGGATCTTGGAGAATACGACCCATTCTTCAGCTGGCTTTGTAGGCAATATGAAGATCTTGGTGTTGTTGTGCAAGCAGCTGCTGACACTAGTGTCATGTATTCCACTCGTGCCCTTTTGCACCTGATGAAGGAAGCCAACGACCCACTATATGATGCTTTCGCTGATCCTTCCTTCAAGTTCCCTGGTGATGCAATCAACCAAATTTCTCCACGTACTCATCTTCTTTGCAAGAAATTCTTCAACGAGTCTTGGTGCAAATGTGGTCGTGAACATTGCCTTGAGAAGGTTAAGGAAAAACTGAAGAAGGTATTTTAGTAACCATTTTTTTTTTTTGAGTTTTAGCTGTCTTTGATTTTGTTTACATGCTGACTTGTGCTTCTTACCAGCTTGAATTTGATATCTTACGGGAAGAGGAGGCTCTTAGGAAGCAGCAAATGGAAGAGGAAAAGAGGATTCTTGAGGAGGAAGAGAAAAATCACGATGATGTTAGTGGTCGAAGGGCTTGAATGAATTGATTAGTTTTATTTTGTCTGTTTTCTGAGGAGGGAGTGAGAAAACATGGTGACAAGGAGTGTTGTAAAAAATTTGTTAAGTTAATAGCTTTATGTGATCTATGTTTTTATTATTTAGCGAAGTTGTTATTTTTGCGAAGTTTATATTTTGTTCTCGATTCTTGTTTTGGCGAATTTTGACTTTGGAAAATCTTGCGCAGGTTTCTCATGCGAAGCCTGCGCAAGATATTGTTGTCGCGATGCCTCTCATGATTGCGAAGGGTGATTTTGTTTTTGAAGCTTCGGAGTTTTTTGAGGCTTCTGGTAGTGCTAATGTTGATGAGTTTGTGGATAAGTGTCTTGGGAAGTCCCAAGCTAAGGATTCTTATAGGATGCCTAGGGTTGTTGATTTCAAAGCAATGTTGGACGTGTAAAATTTTTGTTATTTGGGTTCTTTTCTTTTTGATCTATTTTTTGCTCTTTTTTAATGTATTTAAGGTTTTTGTTTTCGTCTTCTTGCTCAAGTGCATCCCCCGAGTTTTATCTTTGGGGATGGTTTGCAAGATACAAATGGATAAAATAATCAGCGAAGTTGTCGAAGACATTTTGAGCTGAAGCAAGCAACTAGTGTTGCTTCGAAGAATTTTGAGTGTTTTAAGCTTTGTATGTGTTGTATGTAAACTTGAATAAGTGCCTTGCATGATGTTGTAACTTTGGATATATGTTTTTATAATAAATTATTATTTTTATTTAGAAAACGTTGTTCTCCCTCTTTTTGGAGAAGTTAGAGCAAAGATTTTGATTTGAAGTCAAAAATTCTTCTTAGAGAATTTTGAAAACGTCGTCCCCTTCTTTTTTTGTGAAGTGGGAGCGAAGACTTGGATTTGAAGTCAAAACTTCTCTTTAGAGCATTTTGAAAACGTCGTCCCCTTCTTTTTTTGCGAAGTGGGAGCGAAAACTTCGTTTTGAAGTCAAAACTTCTCCTTAGAGAATTTTGAAAACGCCGTCCCCTTCTTTTTTGCGAAGTAGGAGCGAAGACTTCGTTTTGAAGTCAAAACTTCTCCTTAGAGAATTTTGAAAACGTCGTCCCCCTTTTTTTTGCGAAGTGGGAGCTTAAAACTTCGATTTGAAGTCAAAACTTCTCCTTAGAGAATTTTGAAAACGTCGTCCCCTTTTTTTTTGTGAAGTGGGAGCGAAGACTTCGATTTGAAGTCAAAACTTCTCCTTAGAGAATTTTGAAAATGTCGTCCCCTTCTTTTTTTGCGGAAGTGGGAGCGAAGACTTCGTTTTGAAGTCAAAACTTCTCCTTAGAGAATTTTGAAAACGCCGTCCCCTTTTTTTTGCGAAGTGGGAGCTTAAGACTTCGTTTTGAAGTCAAGACTTCTCCTTAGAGAATTTTGAAAACGTCGTCCCCTTTTTTTTTTTTGCGAAGTGGGAGCGAAGACTTCGATTTGAAGTCAAAACTTCTCCTTAGAGAATCTTGTAGGTAATAATTTTAGTTTTGTACTTAAATTATACCTACTTGTTTCTATATTTTGTGAAAACTTTTAGCCGATGTTAAAGCGTTTTTGCTTTTTGGCTTTGTAATAAGAGTAAGAAAAATTAAAAGATGCACAAGCTTGGGGAAACTACTTTCTCATTTATATTTGATATGAGAATTTACAATAGAGTCTGCCTCGTTAAAAACCACTCACCCCGCGCGAAGGGCTTCCCCGAGTGGAAAAAGAGTGCAGCTCTTGATTGAAATGATAAAATGCTTCTAAGAGATTGAATCTAACTTGCTTCTTTACAAAACTTGAAAAAAAAGGAAAATTCTAGGGATAGTACTTGCGAAGATCCTTGATGTTCCAAGTGTGGCTCAATTCTTCTCCCTTGAGATTCTCTAAGTGATAGGATCCTTGCACGCTTGATTTTGTTATGATGAAAGGTCCTTCCCACTTTTTCTTTGGAACTTTCCGACGGTGTCTTCGTTTCTTTTTTCCTCTTGAGTACGAAGTCTCCTGGCTATAATTCTCTTTTACTACTTTCTTGTTGTACCATTTGCTTGTTTCTTCTTGGTATTTCCCGAGATTCATCACAGCTTGGTTTCTTTCTTCTTCAAGCAAATCTTTGCTTATCTTACGATCTTCTTCGCTTGAGACTTCGACATTTGTTCTTGGACCTTGAATTGTATTTCTTCTCGAGTCATTGCTTCATCCCCATATAACAACTTGAAAGGCGTAAATTTCGTTGATCTTGTTGTGGTTGTGTTGTGACTCCAAACAATCCTTGGTAATTCTTCAACCCATTTTCCTTTTGGGAGTCCTACTAGATTTTTTGAAATTCCCACACATATAATGCCATTTGCTCTTTTCGGACGGCTCCATTGGATTGAGGATACTTGACTGATGCGAAGCAAAGTTGGATTCCCATACTTTCACAATAGCTTCTGAAATCTTCGCTATCAAATTGAGTTCCATTATCCAAAGTTATGTGCCTTGGGACTCCGAATCTGCAAATTATATTTTGCCAAAGGAACTTCTTCATTGTTGTTGATGATATGTTTGTGATTGGCTTTGCTTCTATCCATTTTGTGAAATATTCTACCGCAACAACTGCATATTGATGATTGCCTTGAGCTGGTGGAAGTTTTCCAATTATGTCTATTCCCCATCTTGCAAGTGGCCAAGTAGGTTCAATGTCTTTGAATTGGATTGGTGGGGCATTTGACTTGTTTGCTGAGATTTGGCAATTGTGACATGTTTTTACTATTTCCTTGCTATCTTTTCAGTTTGTTGGCCAATAGAATCCTTGTCTAAATGCCTTTCCCGCTATGGCTCTAGGGCTAGCATGATTTCCACATGCTCCATGTGTATTTCTTGCAACAATTCTTTTGCCTTTTTGGCTTGAAATGCATTTGAGTAGTGGTTCACAAATGCCGTGCTTGAAAAGTTGATTGTTGATGAGCTTGTAGTTTCTTGTTTTGTGCTTCATTCTTATTTCTTCAGCTTTGCTTTCTGGTTCATAAAATCCTTTTAGGAATGCTATTATTTCTGATCTCCAATCTTCGCTCTCAATGATGTGGATGTACTTTGGCTCTTTAATTTTTGCTTTTATCGAAGATTCGATAACACTTGATAAAACACATCCGTGGCAACTTTACTTTTTGAGCCTTTGCCTTCGCAATTTCATCCGCTTCTTCGTTATTTGTTCTTGAAATGCTTCGCACCGTGAATCCTTCGAAGTGTTTTTCTTGATCCCTCACACTTTGTAGGTACTTTGCCGCTCCGGATCTTTTGCCTTGTAATTTTTTTCTCAACATGGCCTCGCTATGACTTGAGAGTCCTGTTTTTATCAAGATTTTTCGTACACCCATTGCTCTTGCCTTGCGAAGCCCCAAAGAATCTTGCTTCATACTCCGCAATGTTGTTAGTGCATCAAAATTCAAGTCTTCTTTGCATATTTCATTTTGACACCGGATGGCGAAGTGATTATTGCCGCTACGCCGAGCCCCTGCGGAGCCCCATGCTCCATCGCAATTCATTATCCATTCTTGACGGGACAAAGTCCACTCTTGATGATCTTTTTGATCTTCGCAACCCGTTCTTTGGTGTCCAATCCGAGATGGAATCGCCAATACTTGTGACTTTATTGTTGTTCTCTTCTCAAATTCAATGAAGTATTGTGAAATTTCGGTGGCCCATTTGCCAAGTCTTCTTGAGGTTTTGAAGCTTTGCGGGACATCTTTGAGAGGTTGATTTGTTGGGATTCTTCACTTTGTGTGCCAAGAAATAATGTTTCAATTTTCTTGTTGCCATAAAGTATCTAGCGTGACGCTATTTTCTCAATTTTCGAGTAAAACATTTTTGAACCGAGAGGGCTTAGGAGACAAAGTATATTGGTTCTTGTTTCTTCGCGTGGTCTTTTCTCTCTTTCTTGCACTAGCACCGCACTTACTTTGCTTTCTCGGATCTTTGAGATATATAAAAGTAGTTCTTGATCAACATTCGGTGTTGTTAATGTTGAAGGACTTGAAAGATACTTCTTTATTTCTTTGAAAGCTTTTTGTTGTTCTTCTCCCCATGTAAAGTTTGTCTTCGCCCTTTGAGTGCTTGAAAGATTGGAAAGCTTTTTTCGCTGATTTTGATATGAACCGGTTCGTGAAGCTAATCTCCCCTGTCAACTTTTGGATATCCTTGATATTCTTTGGAACTTCGTTTGCATGATTGCTTTTATTTTCTCTCGGATTTGGGTCGATGCCTTTTGCTAAAACTATGCATCCGAGGATCTTGCCTTTCTGCACTCCGAAGGTGCATTTTTTCAGGATTGAGTTTAAGGTTTGACTTTCTCAAGTTCTCAAATGTTTGCTTCAAATCTTTCAGATGGTCTTCACGTTTCTTGCTTTTCACTATTATGTCATCAACATATGCCCAACAAATTGTCTCCGATTTGATCTTTGAGTGCTCTTGAAGTCATTCGATGAAGCTTGAACCAAGCATTGCGAAGCCCCTCTCGCCATTCTTTGGAAACAAGTAAGTCCCAAATGGTGTGATGAAACTTTTTTTTTCTTCATCTTCTTTCTTCATGTAAATTTGATGATATCCACGAGAAGCAATCGAGGAAGCTTAGCATTTCACTTCCTGCAGCTTGGTCGACTAATGTGTCGATTCTTGGTAAGGGGAAGTTGTCCTTAGGGCAAGCTTTGTTGAGATCTGTAAAACCTATGCACATTCTCCATTTTCCATTGCTTTTCTTTACCATTACAATGTTTGCCAGCCAAGTTGTAAATTGAACTTCTCTTATAACTTTTGCATCTAGCAGTCTTTGTACCTCAGCCTTTGCGGCCATTGTTCTGTCTTCGGAAATCTTTCATAATTTTTGTTTCTTTGGCTTGATATTTGGGTCGATGTTCAGGCGGTGTTCAATGATGTCTCTGCTGACCCCTTCTAGATCTTTTGCTGACCATGCGAAGACGTCTTGATTGCTTCTTAGGAAACTTATAAGTTCTTCTTCTTCTTCTTTTACTAGATTGGTGCCAATGATGACTTTCTTGTCTATTACCATCGGATCTAGCAAGACTTCCTTAGTTTCTACCTTTTGACATGTCTTCACTTTCTTTTTGTGACTTCGCATTTTTACGCTTCATCTTCGTCTTCGATTTCTTCAATGGCTAAAACATTTCTTTTGGGCTGGAGTTGAGTCTTTCTCAATGTTTCTTGCTTCGTTTGATTTCCATGAATTGATATTGGTCCATTGATTCTTTGGAACTTTCATGCACGGTAAGAGTAGTTGATCACGGCTTCAAGATATTTAGACTTCCTCTTCCAAAGATTGCATTGTCTTGGCTATGCATTTCAACAACATCAAATGCCACTTGTTCTCGTTTCTTGCATTGTTTTGTGTCTTGAATGATACTTGGTAGTACAATTCTTCCGATTGAGTTTATCCTTTTTCCACCGAAGCCAACTAATGGAGATATCCTGCTCTTCCCAAGTTTTGTCTTTTGATTCCCATTGCATCTAATGTTGATGCGAAGAGTATGTCAGCGGAGCTTCCTCCATCTACTAATATTTTCGTGACATCCCATCCATCAATATTTGCTTCTATGACCATGGCATCCATGTGTGGGTAATCTTTGAGCTTCATGTCTTGTTTACGTGAAAATGATTGGTTGGTGTGACCATCTTGTCTTCTTGAAGGGTCCCTCCATTGTTATTGCATTGACTCTCCGGAAGTAATTTCTTCTTTCGTTGTTTGTTGCATGTTCTATCTTTGTTACCTCCGCAAATTGTCATTATTCTCGCCTCTCGCTTGCGGTTGATACAGAAGGTGATGCATTATTTTGAACATTTTGTGTGTTGTTCGCCACGAAGCTTTCGTGTAGACTTTGTATTTGTCCCCATTGTGGCGGAGCCATTGCCAATGGTTGACAATTGTATATTGGTGGAGGTCCTGGTAGCACTTGTTGGTTGCAACTTGGATCAAGTATGCTTGATTATGTGAAGTGCTTGCTTGGGACAAAAAGTTTATTGATCTTTGATTTTCCAAATGATTTGCCTTCTTGTTGTAATTGTTCTATGCTTTTCTTCACCATTGGGCACATCTTCAAGTGTGGCCAGCCCCTTTGCCATGGATGATCAAAGTACATTTCTTCGGGTTTTAGAATTCTTCTTTCCCCAAATCTTTGATTGAAACCTCCTCTTTGATTTGTTATTGAAGTTTCGTTGTTCTCTTCGGCCATTTGGTTATTTTGTGCCTGGATGTTATCTTCGCTATGCTCGTTGTTGATTTGGTTTACGCGAAGTGGTGGTTGATACTGATGGTAATATGGTCTTCGATCAAAATTTTGTGGTTTGAATTGATTGTTTGTCTTCGCTTGATTTCTCTCGTGCATTCTCTTCTTCGGTCTTTTTCCCGAAATCATCGTCGATCTTGCATATTTTTGGATTTCTTCATATAATTGAGCGACGGTTGTTGGTCTTTCCCTCTTTAGGTGCGAAGACAATTGTCCAGCTCTGAGGCCCCTGATTGCAGCAATAATGACGACTTCGTCTGATACTTCTGGAATTTGGGTCTTCATTTGGATGAATCTTTTATAGTATTGGATTATTGGCTCCTTTGGATACTGCTTGATATCAAACAGATCATCACTTGTTAAGCCTGTGTGTTGGAATCCTTGGAAATCAACTAGCAAAGTTGTTCTGAGTTGTTCCCAACTTTTGAGGGATCTTGGCTTGAGCGAAGCATACCACTTTTGGGCTGGTCCTTTCATTGCCATGATAAGTGCTTTTGCTAATGTTTTATCATCTCCTCCTCCTGATTCAACAGCTGCTTCAAAACTCATCAAGAATTATCTTGGATCTGTCAAACCTTCATAAGTTGGTATGACGTTGAACTTGAACCCCTTCGGCCATTTTGCCATTTGTAAGTCCACTGATAGTGGAGACTCTGGGTCGATTGTGACTATTGCCTTCTCATTGTTTTGATTTGACTTGGCTTCGCTTGTTATGACGACTTCGCGATCTTGATCATTGATTTCTTCGCTTAGTCTTTTCAGCTCTGCTTCAGCTTCCTCTATTCTTTGTTTCAATGTCTTCTCTCTGGTTCTGGCTTTGCAAGCCTCTAATTCTTTCTTCTTTTTGATCACTTCTTCTTCTAGTTCTTGCAACTTTCTTGCCTCTTCGCTTTGATCTTCGTGAGGAATGACTTCTTTGGAGACGTTGTCTCCGCTTGTTCTTGGTGCTTCATTCTCTGCTGTTGTTGTGTCCTCGGCAGCGCTTGCTGACTTGTTCTTGGGAGGTCTTTCCATGATTTCTTGATGGTCGTGGGATAGATCGTTGCTCACACAAACGGTGGGCGCCAAGATGTTGGGTGATTGCTCAACACAACATATTATTGATGATGATATGGTTTACAAAGTGGCCATTCAACATGGCGATTACAAAGGATGTCAGGGGGTATTTATAGGCCCCCCTGACTTCGTAGTTGTACAAAAACGTTAAGAATTTTGAAATGAACTTCTATAATATCCTTTCTCCCGCGAAGATGCATCTTTGCATCTTTTGCGCCTTTTTTAATCTTCCATCTTCGCAATGCTTTTCGTTTCTTTTGACGATGGTATTTTGGCTTCACAGTGAAGTCGTTGTGGCCATCTTCGCTTGGATCTTCTGACCTTAGTTTTCATTTTTCAACCAAGTTGCTCTTCCGCGAAGCCAAAATTCTCGGAAGCTATCTTGAAGTAGGACTTAGCTCCCATTCCGATTCATCCTAAAATCTTCAAAGTTTGGGACGAAAGTTTAAACAGAAATCAAAGTTAGATCCCAACAGCGACTTCTTTTTCCAATCTACATATGGTTAGAATAATATATATATTTAAATACATACCTTTGAGATGGCAGGGGGTTCCAATGTTGATGAATCTTGAATGATCGGGCACCACGGGTTCTTTAATCTTTTCTTTTCTCGTGGAATCTTGTGGGAAGATCACAAGCGACATCTTTTGTCTGTCTATTCCACAATTCAACGTAACAAGGATAATCCTACTAAAGCTAGTAATACACTAAATTAGCAGACATCATGATCATTATTAAAATCTTTACGCCAATTGCTTCCCGCAAGAACGGCGCAAAAAAAAAAGCTTGTTGGCATTTATTAAGTGCTAAAAGAATATGAAGGATTCTCGCAGTTTACGTAACACCTACCATTGTAGCTTTTCCCTAGGATGAGTATTCTAGAGTATCGTATCCACAGGGAAGCTTTGGTTAAAGAATTCTAATAAGTCACAATCATGTATCCACTAACTTAGCAAACCACTAGACTATAGTGAGGGGGTAATTGTTAAAGCATAAGTAAATGTCAAAGTATAAAATAATAACCTACCTAATATATCAAAGACTATCTAAACTAATCAAGAGGTCAAAGGGAGAGATCAAGGTTCCTGGGTACTTCTCTATTAGTTAGGTTCTATGATAGCAATTACACTACTGCACTTTGGAGCAACAGTTCCTTTCCAACTCTCGAGAAAGACTGGGAAGAAGGTAGTTGGGAGAAGGCTGCCTAAAGCTCTACGAAACACCAACCCATACGTGGTGGACTACAAAGGCCCCGACAGTGGCTGTCACCCCCTGGGGCTACCACAACTATCCGTAGGTTTGGGCGCAACCTCAGGTAATCTATAGCCTAGACACCAAGTCTACACTATAAATTACTACTCTAGCTACCTAGAATAACTAGAGCACTCAATACGAGCGGAGATCCCATGCAAAACCATAACAACTATACTTAACCATATATGAAAGGCATGGAAATGAATAGAGAAGATAAATATATGAATCATAAGTCTTGTAGAGAAGATACAAAGACATACCATACTCTGAAGACATCTCCAGAACAGGAGCATAGCTCCTCTCTCCTTTACTCTTGATTAGATCTAAGTTAGATCTAGTCTAGTTCTAATTACATGGCTAATCTATCTCTAATTACATGACTAATCTTCTTCTAATCTACTTCTAATTCACTAATCCCAGAGAGAGGTTATCCTTACATTGGGACACCTCTACAACTGAGAGATAATGAATAGAATGAGATAGAATGAATTAGGGTTTTACCCTGGGGTCAGGGGGTCTTCTTATATAGGCCTTGGCGATGAACGATGACCATTGGATCAAACCGACCTTCAATAACGGTGTAGATACAACCTCAAGGTCGGTGGTAAACCGACATACAAAGCTGAGGGCGACATGTGGGCCCGACCGGTGGCCGGCCTAGTTTGCACCGGGCGCCGCCCGGTGGCATGCCACCTCGACTTCCCGTTTCTTCGGTGTCCTCTCGGTACCTTCTAGAATGTTTTAGTCCACTTTTTCGGGTCGAGTTACTTCACTTTTAAGTCTTGTCATCGTATGTGAGATATATTCGGAACTTTCTCCATTCTTCTCTGCATTTATTATCGTTAAGTCCCCGAAAAAGATATAAATCACCAAAGCTCGTGGAATTATGTTAGTTAGACCCCTAGTCTATGTTGATATTCATTTTACGCCCTTATTTCATGTTTAGTTGACTATTAATATTATGCTATAATAGGTGTCAACAACGTATCACATGCCATGACCTACTCGGCAGCCTATATACGTACTACTAAAATGAAAATTTATAATACAGAGTGTACGTGGCTGGCGAACGGGGTTAATTGAAATCTCAATGCATTAACGCTGAGATAAAATTAATGATTTCAATAAATCGATTTTTTACAGATATAACTATTTGTTTCACCGATTTGTTAATCACGCCGGTTCATTTGTGGGCCCGACGGTGATCAATGAAGGTGGAGACTCGTTGTCGTCCGCGCGCCATTGGAAACACGGCCTAGGAATTCGGCGCGCAAAACCGTGCGGCGCGGGAAACGCCGGCCAGCGAGAGAGATCGTCGCGAATTCCAACCGGCGATCGTGGGAATTCCAAGCGGTTGCTTTGACGCCGCTTGATCGTGGGGAAGTGGACCAGCCGGCTAACTCTCTATTTAAGCACACCCTCCGATCATGGCGTTCATCCATTCCGGTTTTCGATCATCCGGCCACATTCTCTTTGCATTCTTCAGCGCCATGGCTGCCTCGGGCTCGGGATCCAACAAGCGCACTGGGGAGGAGATGGAGGCGGCGGAGGACAAGGGCAAGGAACCGGTGGTGGAGGCGCCGGCGGCCGACGCCCCCGACTCGACTCGACTCCGACTCACGCCCCCGCCAAAAGCGGGACCGCCGCATGGACCTTTGGCCCACCGGCTAGAGGCGCGCCGATGACCTTGCTGGTCGCCGCCGCATGCGGGAGGTGATCGAGAGGGATTTCACCCTCGATCGTCTCCGCCCCGCCTTTAGGATTGAAGAAGGAGCCGGGCGGACGGCCATGGTCTTCTTCCAAGGGTGGATCCACCCCCGGAAGAGAAGATGAACCACTACGCCCCCAAGGTGGAGCGGTGGCCGGGATCGTCCTCAAGGCCTTGGCCAAGAAGGACGACGCCGCCGCCGAGGAGGAGGAGGAGGAGGGCGAGGATGAGGCGGCGGCCTTCCTTTTTTTTTGTTTTTATCATTTTTATTATATGTTCTGTTTTTTTTGTTTTTATATATTAATAAAATAAAAAAATTATATATATTATTGCTATGTGTTGCTCCCTCGTCCCCTCGAATGCTTTTCGTTTGCGGTTCAAAGAGCGATTAAAATTAAAATTTGATTTGAATCTTAACTTGTTCTTTGGAAAATAATTAAGTTGTCGGTTGTGCTTTGGAAAATACGGTCGGCGTTGAGTGCCGAGGAGACGGCCATTGGGCGCAGCGATCGCCGATTTACGTTTTTCCGAGGAACCGTCTTTTGAAACGCCACATTTATACCCCGCCCCGGCACCCCCCCCCGTTATCCAACACCAACTTCTCTTTCGTGCCCCTCTCGGGGAAAGCCGGACTCGCCGCCCACGATCGTCGACATGGCCGCCACCGGGAGGAGATGAAGTTATTTGTGGACCTCCTCCGCGCCGCCCTCACCAAGCTGAACGGCCTGGCCGACGACGTTGGCCTGCCAAAGGTGAATCTGCCCCTCGAGGAGAGGGCCAACTTCTACGCCCTCCAGATCGACTCTCTGGCCGATACCCTCGCCGAGGGGATTCCGCCAAACGGAGGAGGAGGCCGGGAAGGCGGCCGCTAGGAAGCCGGCCAGCGCGGCCCAAGAAGGCCAAGAAGGCGGCCTAGGTTCTCTTCTTTTATTTGTTCATGTTTATTTTTCGTTGTCCGATGCGTGTGGATGTGTAAGATACAATGATACGTGTGGTTAATTTGCTAATGGTTCAGTTGTTGGTTAACATTTGCATGGCAATCTCTTTATCTTTTCGTTAATTTGGGTTCTACTATTTCCTTGAGTAACTAAATTATTTATTATGATGCGTGTCAATCTTAATTTTCTATCATTTGTGTTCAACTGTTTCCTCGTGAAACCGCGGGCCGAGTCCTATTTATACGTACATAACCCCCTGTCTCCGGTCCGCTCTCCAACACTCCGCTCTCCAAACACACTCCCCTCTCTACCCCGTTTTCACAGTAAGCCGGCCGGGTCGGTGACGCCGCCGACGATCGACATGGCTGCCGACCGGGCGGAGAAGTCCATCCTGCATCGCCTCAGCGCCGCCGCAACAAGCTCAACACCTGGCCGACCAACTTGGCACGCCAACGGTGAATCACCACTTGGAGGAGAAGTCCATCATCGCCCTCCCGGTCGAGTACTTGGCCGATAACCTCGCCGAGGGGATACCGGCGACCAAAGCGGAGGAGATGGCGGCCAAGGAGGCCGGGGAAGAAGGCGGGCGGGCGGCCAAGAAGGCCAAGAAGAAGGCCAAGAAGGCGGCTTAATTAGGCCAGCCGCTTTCTTTTTATGTTAATTTATTGTATCAGTTGTTTCTATGACAGTTTAATTTGGTTTGTGTCGTTTGTTAATGGATCGGTCGTTTGTTAATCGATGCGTGTTAATCTTCGGATTTCGATTTTTTGTTTTATTGTTCCTTTGCTTCCCCTCCCAAATCGCTATCGGTTCCAATCAACCCGGTTGTGTCAATCGTCGAATCGCTATCGGTTCTAATTCAAACCGCGAGTGATCTGCAGGTCCATCAAGACCACAGTAGGGGAATGATTCAAACCGGTAGAGATATAAATCTTCACCGCCGGTATTGGTCGAGTCCGTGGAGATTTTTGGTTTGTCAGCGCTGGGACGGTTCATCACTCGCCGGGCGCGGCGGTTCATCGCTACCCGGTGGACTAAATTTCGGCAAGTGATACCGGTGGTAGTGATGAGCGAATCGTAGTAGTGAAAATACAACATCGAAGGTGAAGCTGTCATCGCCTACAATGGTGCAAACTAGCCGGCCCTGGAGATTGAAGAGAAGCCACCCCACATACTTATGAAGATTGCGAGAATTGCTGCTTAATTGGTTTTGGAAAGATGTCTTGCTTTTATTTATGTCTATGACTCTATGGTCATTGGTCTTCTTATTTTAGAAGTTGATGTAGGCTTAGTTTCTAGAACATTTGGTGGATTTTGTTGTATGTAACCATTAAATCCTGTAATGTTTTGACGATATTAATGTATGAGCTCTGTAAGTTCATCCTCGAGATTGTCTAGCCATTCATGTGATGCATGTACGTATGCCTTAATTAGGGTATAGACATGCAGGCCAATGTACGAGCGCCGCCCCTGGGTATGCATGCTGCTGGCGCTCGTTCCTATGATCCGGACGACCTTCGATCTAGGCGGCGCGGCGCGACGAACGATCGTCCTGGCGGCGGCGTTTTTTTTTGTTGGAAACGCCGCGGCGATCGACGGAACGGCGGGCAAACGAACGTCAGTCGCCTGAGATTAGTTGTCTCTTTTTGTTAGCAAAAGTAATGGTGGGAGGGTTTAAGTGTTAAAGTTTCCCACCTCTCAAACTAGCCATCAGATCAAGATCTAGTGATTGTGGTTGGGAGTTGCAAACGTTGCACACGAATCACAATTGCACATGATACGCTCCTTATTATTTATACCTCAATTTGAATATATCCTTATTCTAATCTTTTATCCTTCTTTGATCTTGCCTCGCCATTAAAATTCCAACATAATTTCCTTTCTTCTCGTCATTTTCCTTTGCATGTAATTTCTTTTCATGCCTTCATCAACCATCAAGCCACTAGCATTCATAGAAAGCAGCCTTGTCGCACATACATGCAAGAAGCACTAACGACCACCGCATAACCAAATTGATTGTCCACCGTTCCATTCTCCCTCAGCCAATTGCTTGCATGCTTATTTAATTTATTCATCTTCTTCAACTGACGTCGGTTGCATGCTGCTCAAAATGTCCAATGCCGAGAGCTCATTCACCTCCCCATCAGTTTCCACCGGATCTATCAATTTCCATCACCAGGTGAATGAAACGCTACCACTTTACCACTAGCACCAGCTCCACCGTCATACATAATTAAATTCAAGCAGGCTGCTACTCTCCTTCCTTGCGCCTATAAAGGAGGGGCCAGGTAGTTCTACTCTTCCATTTTCACGGAGGCAAGTTGCTGGGCGTCCTCCTGGGCTACCAGCTTGGTCACTGTATTGACACCTTGGTGAGGGTCCTACTAGATAGTCTATTCATGGTTGTTGCAACTCCTGAATATACTGATCTTTTCTTTCATTTATCTTGCCTTCCCGTGAGCTGTGTACACTGCTGCGGGAACATCGGGGCTGGCACGTCTGACCGAGGGACCTGTGCATAGTTGGACCAGAACCATGCATCATGGTAGCATCGTCATCCTCTCTGACGGCTATCCACATCAGTGCCATCGTCGTCACACATTGGTGAGAAGCATCCTCATATATAGCATTTTCTTTTCTGTAATACCTAGCCCGCCGCTACATATATCAGCATGGGTTAATCATCTAGTACGGATATTCCTAATAAACATGCTCATGATCCCTACATTTTTTATTCTTCAACCCACAGAAATGAATCTGCTATCACGGTTTCCGGCTGAATCGTTCTTGTTGCCATACATGAACAGCAGCAACCTTTCGGTTATCTTGATCAAGCATGTTGCCGTAGGTACATTCTTCCCAAGTTCACAAGCTAATAAGGAATACGTTTGATTATTCCTTGATGATGTTTTAGCGCCTTAACAAACATCAACAAGCTTTTTGGCGCCGTTATCGGGAAGCATTCATAGCTTTATTTATCATTTATCACTTACCCCTATTTAGTCTAGTTGGTTTGCTAAGTTAGCGTATACATGATTGTGAGTTATTAGAATTCTTTACCATTAGCTTCCTTGTAGATACGATAAACTAGGATACTCCCTAGAAAAAGCTATATGATGGTGTTCTATTGGTGCTTGCGAATCCTTCATATTCTTTTAGCAGTTAACAAACATCAACAAGCTTTTTGGCGCCGTTGTCGGGAAGCATTCGGGCGTAAAGATTTTAATAATGATCTTGATGTCTCAGAATTTAGTATATCACTAGCTTTAGTAGGATTACATTTGTTCTGTTGAGTTGAGGAATAGACAGACACAAGATGCCGTTATGAAGTTTCCGATGAACTTCCACAAAGAAGAAGAAACGTTGAAGAACTCAGGATTGAAGAAGAAGTTGTCGTCACAAGAATTCAATGCACACATCTCAAGTGAGGTACATAGAAGCCGCACATCATGGTAAGTATGATCAATAAAAGGTGAGAAAGTCCTGCTCATGGACTTTAAATTTATTGAGTAGTTATCATTTAATTTCTTGTATTATATTGCATATTTACTTTTATTATTTCATGCATTCCCTCCATTTAGTTTATGTTTTCTTAAACCATTGCATATTCAGTTCCTTGCATATATTCATGTCATTTGCATCTAAAAAAAAAAAAACTCTCTCACCATGATCATGCTCTTTTATCTTCATTTGAGTAAATCTACATTTGTGCTTTCATGCTACCTTTGTTTATTATAGTATGCTTTGGTTTAGAAGTACTTCGACATACTTCTATTGGCTTTTAAATTAAGCATGGTGCTTAGGTTAAATAGCCTTCCTTAATTAAATTAGACATAGAGTCTAGTTTGGTTATTGAACTAAATATTGCTTGCGTAGACACGGATATTTTGTTGGACTAACCCATGCGAGAAAAATCTCAAATTCAATTGAGGGTAAGTCAAGAGATGAACTCTTATAGGAGATGAAGCAAGATGTTTGATAAACCCAATAACTTCACGCAATGAACAATATCTAAGGACATGGGAGTTACAACGCACTCTAAGGGATGATTCAACAAATCACACTTGACTTCGAGTGTCAAGTGATGGCAAGGTGCTAGCTTGGGGAGGAAGGCCGACTCCAATAAGATATTCGGACGTGCGCCTCCGCATGCTCCTATCACTACGACATCACCGGGTTTACAATCCCTCTACTCATTATTATTGAATGCTTTCATAAATGCTATATAAAATATTAATTTTGGTTAATTCCTATTAAAACTTAATCTTTAATATTTAACCTATAGTTATTAAGAAGCTCTAGACAATTAAAGTTTAAAATATCCAACCGCTAATGCTTAATCAATTCCACAAGCCGTGTTGTCTATTTGAGTTTCACAGATTTAATGCATCGATGAGCCACGATTTAAAAGGAGGCATTCGACCACTTGGTAGAGCATCAATTCAACTTATCACCATCATCATCAATGCTCCATCAAGGAAGGACGACATCACCTCCATTTGTTTACCCAATATCAGCACCTACACATCAACCTAGCTTGGGGAGACCACCCCAAGTTAGCAAGATAAGTATCTCTCTATTATCCTTATTATTACTAGCTTATATTTTTGCTTGCTTTAAAAAGTCATAAAAAGATGCATAATGTTTTAAAATGAAATAAATGTTTGTCTTAGTTATATGCATGTTTTTAAGGTGCGGTTAATAAGTTTAGTGTTAGAATAAAGTTTGCTTTAGAAATGATGAATAGTTGCTCTGCTCTAATTCTTTTTAGTACCTTAATTTTAATCTGAAATTCCACCGATGTTTTGGATATGTTTGTCCCTGTTTTTTAAATTTGCTCTATACCTGACTTGTGGGTAGCATACCCTTGATCTAAGTCTGGGTAATTGGGGGATATGATATAAGAGAGTCTCGAGCTCTTTGTTTATCTCGGTCCTTTGTGAAACTATATCCGGAGATTTATTTTTGAAAAGTTAAAATCTTTCATGATGAGCTCTTGTTTGGCAGTGTTAAATTTCTACCAAAGCCATATTTATGATATTTAGATTAGAAAAAACTTTCCAGTTACATATGTTGTTTGCGTTGGAATGAGTAGTTCAAGCTTTGCGATACCGTGAGAGTTCAGTTATGAAAAGATATGTTTTATCAACCCACCTTCCACTTACATACATATGCATTGTTCCTACACTTTGGGGATGATTGCAATACCATTTTTTTTTTTCATCTTTATCCACTTGCAAATGTTTCATTCCTACACTGGGAATAAACAATCCATAAAACTATAGGAAGCCCATGTTTATTTACTCCAAATATCTTTGTTGTTATCTCTCAAAAAGTTTATCGAGTGGAAAGAGAGTTGGGTTTGCTAAAAAAAAAAAAAAAAAAAAAAGAAGAGAAGAGAGTAAAAAGGACAAGTGTCCACAATAAAACAATGGGTATTTAGATGCCCGCCTCTCTGAAAAAGAAAAGAAAAGAAAAAGAAAAAAAAAAAGAAAAGTGTGCAGACCCCAAAGTTCTCTCAAAGTTTCCAAGTTTAAAAGAGAGATTTGTTCATATCTTTAGAGGAGTAAAAATATAATTAGTTTTAGCCACCAAATATACACATATCCATCATATTCTCTGCACATGCAATCTTTGTCTTGACTGGCTGAACTCTCTATGGATCCATTGATTGAGCGCAATATATCCTTTTGCGAGATATGCAATCTTATTTAAGAGTGCCACTCCTATGAGCTCCACATAAGCCATATTTAGAGAGAGTGAGTAAGAGAGAGATGAGAGAAGGCTTAATATACTCAGCCTTGTTCCACAAATACTACATATTCAAGAGAGAAGACATAACACTATTATTGCCTAGAGAGGATTCATAAATACCACATATTGAGAGATTGAGAGTGCCACTCAATTCAAGAGCTCGAGTTTTATTTTGAAAATTTATGAAAACTCGAATATTAGTTGATCTAAGACTTGAGACACCGCGGTGCTTGACTTGATTGTTCCGTCTTTCAATTACTCAAGACCCAAGTGAGAGTAAAAGCCCCATGGTTTAAGGTAATTTGGGTGAGTTTGAAGTCGAGAATAATTTTATCCGATCCGAAGTAGAGTTTTTTTTGAAAGCATGTGTACTCTATAAGAATAAAAGTATCTTGTAGCAACTCCCCGATCCAAGTTTGTTTTTAATAAATAGCTTTGCTAAGGGACTAGCAAAGGGTAAGCTTGGGGAGCTTGTTGATGGTAGATAACGTCTAAAATTAAGTATTTATTTTCCTACTAAATCATGGATAAATAATATAAAAGATTATTTTTACTAATGAATTCCAAGTTTTGTTGCACACTTAGTTTTGTAGGTAAACTCCAGAAAATAGCAGGTTTCACAGAATAAAAATATCTTAATTGATGATTTCGAGTACACCATTGCGAAGAGCTCGTTGAGACGATCGAAACGGACATATTGTTTGCTATATTTTCGAGCTCAGAATAAGAAGATATTAATTTCACAAATAATGAAAGACTAAGAGTGCGGGATTAATTGGGCCCAAATCAGAATTTGGCCCATGAAGACATATTTATATTATAATGAGATATGGTGAAAGGTTTAGTACCATATTACTTACTAAAGGTGAAGGAAGATTAGGGGACCCTTATATATAGAACCCTAGACCTATAGAATTAATAAATTATTATAATTCATATCTCATTGATTAGAGAGGGGTCCCAATGTAAGGAACTCTCTCTTCAATGTAGATCTAGGATTAGACTCTCCAATGTAATAGATTAGATCTAGTTGAGAGTTAGGGAGAGTGGACCTACGCTCCGGTTCTGGAGAGTCTTCAGAGTTATGGTATGTCTTTGTATCTTTACTTTACAAGAGTTATGCTTTAATATATTTATCTTCTCTATTTACTTTTATGCCTTTCATTTATATATGGTTAGTATAGTTGTTATGCTTTGCATGAGATCTCCGCCGCATCGAGTGCTCTAGTTATAGACATAATTAGAGTAGTAATTAATAGTATAGACATGGTGTCTAGACTAGAGGTTACCTGAGATTGCACCCAATCCCACGGATAGTTTGTGGTAGCCCCAGATGGTGACAGCCCTGATGGCCGACGTATTCCACCACGTTCGGGTTGGTGTTTGTAGGACTTTTGTCAGAGCTTCCTAGCCTCCTTCTCATCCCTTTCTCGTGGCTCTTGTTCCAATGTCCGAAGTGTTTTAGTATGATTACTATATCCATCCATACTTCGTTACCTTAGAACCAAAGTAATAGAGAAGTAGTTAGAAACCTTTGTCTCTCCGTTGTCCTCTTGATTAGCTAATCTATTTATTTATCATATTATTCTTTTAGGTATGTTATTTTATGTTTTATTATGCATAGCTTTATTTATCATTTATCACTTACCCCTATTTAGTCTAGTTTGTTTGCTAAGTTAGCAGATACATGATTGTGAGTTATTAGAATTCTTTACCATTAGCTTCCCCTGTGGATACGATAAACAAGAATACTCCCTAGGAAAAGCTATGATGGTGTTCTCAGGCGCTGCGAGAATCCTTCATATTCTTTTAGCAGTTAACAAACATCAATAGGCAAATTTGGATCACAAGCCGCCCATAGTGGACCCTTTGTAGGGGCGGCTAGTGATTGAGCCGCCTCACTGATGGTCGGTACCTATAAGTGGCTGCCCACTCTTCGCCCCTCCCCGAGCCACTCTCTCCCACCACTCGCAAAAAAGGCTTGGGAGGCCTTGGGCACCTCCCAAAAATTGCTCTAAGTGGGGGAGGTTTTGAACTCAAATGCTTTGGTGGGGAGCTTGTTTAAGGTTTGAAAATGCTATTCCAACCCTTTAATCCAAGTTTTATTGGTTGGTTAGTGAGCAATTTAGAGTTTTGTTTTCTCTCTCTTCCTTTGAGCTTGAGCTTTGTGTGGACCAAATTGGAGCTTAGCTTTGATGCTATTAGTATAGATTAGGTAGAGACATGACCTTGCACCCTCAACTAGTCGATCTAGCTTGATTTTAGTGGTGATTACTTATAGTTTCATGTATGGAGAGAAAAGCTTGTTCTAGATCTAGGGTTTCCTTTTTATTTTTTTATTTTGTAGTTTTTGTTTCATAAAATTGGAATGGGGTTGGCATGAAAAGTTGTTGGTAAACAAATAGTTGTTGCTAATAATAATAACTGTTGATAATAATGGTAGCTAATAATTGTGGCTAATAATTGTTCCTAACACAATTATTGCTAATAATAATTGTTGCTAATAATGGTATCTAATAATTGTGTTACTAATAATTATTTCATCTATGTTGCTAATATATATATTATTTTTGTAAATATTTTTGTATGTGGGTAATTCAATTTTTTTTACAATTATTCTCATAATTACTTTTTTTTTTTTTTAAGATGGAGGACAGGGCTACTTGGATGTATGGTTTGCCAAGGTACTCGCAAACCCTATGTTGATGAGGTGGACAAATTTATTATAGCCAGATGAATCATGCAAAGACGTTGTCGGGGACTAATTGTTCAATTGATTTGTCCCCGCAAAGGTTGCAAGAACCACATGGCAACTTATGATGAGGAAATCATCAGATCACATCTGATTAGGCGAGGATTTGTTCTGGACTACACAGTATGGACTCATCATGGTGAAGTCATGGTTGTTGATGACAACGATGATGATCAAGAAAACAATGCCGAAGCCCAATACTTGTCCCAATTCTCAGACGCGTTTGAAGCACAAATGCAATATGAGTCAGCCAATGAACAAGCATGTGGTTATGATCTTTGGTGGTGTTGACAATAAGGATGGTGATGTTGGTGGTGTCAACAATAATGATGGTGGAGCACATGAGGGGGACGCAGAAAACTTTGACAACTTAGAGGAAATGCTTCGGGCCATTGGACCAGAAATACTACAATAGAAGAAGGGTCTAGAAAATCTAGAGAGGGTGAAAAAAGCATCGAAGGAAACTGTGTATGGTGTTGAGAAGGGCTGTCCAACACACTAGACACTACTCCGTTTTGTGCTTGAGCTACTCATCCTGAAGGCTAAGTACTGCTGGTCGGACTGCAGTTTCGATGACCTTTTGCATCTTCTGTCATCTGTGCTGCCACTGCCAAACTTAGTTCCCTCCAACACATACCATGCGAAGAAGGTTATACGTCCATTGACAATGGGTGTTGAAAAGATCCATGCATGCCCCAACCATTGTATCCTTTTTCGTGGTGAAATGTTCAAAGGTCTCAACAAATGTCCTCGTTGTGGGGCAAGTCAGTACAAGGACAACGACCTTTACAAAGGGCGGAGAAGCCTCCACCGGGAACAAGAGGAATAAGAAGGGTTCCAAAAGGCGGTACAAGAATCTCGACCTCGAGAGGACACCCCATTAGGCAATGATGCAAAGAAAGAGAAAATTTCCGCTTTGGTAATGTGGTACCGCCAAAGGTGACCGACCACTTGAGGCGTATATCTTCCTGAACCCTAAGGAAGCCGCGCTCATGACATGGTGGGACGATGAGCGCAAGGTCAATGACGATGTGATTGCACACCTAGCTGATGGTAGTTAGTGGCAGGACTTCGATACAAAGAACCCGCTGTTCAGCTCGGACCCAAGGAATGTACGGTTCGCCTTGAGCACCGATGGAATGAATCCCTTCATTGAGAGGACGAGCGACCACAACACTTGGCCAGTGATCTTGACCATGTACAACATCCCGACGTGGTTATGTCAGAAGGGAAAGTACCTTTTCCTCACTATTCTTGTTTCTAGCCCTCAAAGAACCGGGCTTTGATATGGACGTGTTCCTCGAGCCTGTGATGGAAGATTTCGAGAGACTATGGAGGTCTGGGGAGCCGATGTATGATGCATTCTGAAAGGAGGCCTTCACATTAAGAGCAATAATATTTGTGACTATCAATGATCACCCCGCTATTTGTATGCCTTGTGCGGTTAGTTCAAAGGCAAGATGGGATGCTTAGTCAATGCGGATGATACAAAATTTGTGTTCCTAGATGGATCCAAGAAGGTTGTTTACATCAGGAATCGTCACTTCTTAAAGGAAGGTCACAAGTACCGCAGCAAACTATACTTAAAGTACTTTGGCGACATCCCAGAGGATGAAGAACGGCCTCCGGAGAGACGTCATGATGGACAATATGTGTACAGATGGTGAAAAACATACGCGTTATCTATGGAAAGAAGAAAATGGATGGAACGCCTAGAGATAGAAGCACACCTCCTATCAAAGGCGTACCTTTTAAGAAAAAGTCAATCTTCTTTCAGTATCTTGAATATTGGCCACAATTGGAGGTCCCCCATGCCATTGATGCTATGCATGTGCAGAAGAATGTCTTTGAGAGTCTCATCGCTACCTTGATGGACACAGGCAAGTCAAAGGATGGTCTCAAAGCACGGAGGGACATGGAGCAGCTACATGTGATGCCAGAGCTTCACCCGTACTTGAGACAAAAACCGAAAAATACACTCGCCTCGCGGCTAGCTACAACCTAGACCTAGAAGAGAGGAGAGGTTTATGCACTTCTCGTGAAGGGGATCAAAGTCCCGACTAGGTTTTTGGCAAACCCGAAGAAGCTAGTGTTGATGAAGGACCTATCATTTCCACACTGCAAGGCTCACGATTGTCATATGATGCTAACGGTGTTCCTACCAATCGCAATCAGGGCTATCAAGCCAGAGTTCTTGAAGATGGCTGTCACCCGCATGTGCTACTTCTGGTCGAAGATCTCACAGAAGAAGATTAGCAAGACAGCCGAAAGTGACCTACATGATTTCGTGGTGGAGACCCAAAACCAGCTAGAAATGTGTTTACCTCCCGCTTTCTTCGACACAATGGTACATCTCATGATTCACATGGTTCATCAGATACAGGCATTGGGCCCTTGCTACTTGCATGAAATGTGGTCCTACGAGCGGTTCATGTCGGTTCTAAGCCGATACGTGCATAATCATGCATACCCAGAGGGCTCTATGATAGAGGGCTATAGTAGCGAAGAAGTCATCAAGTGCTGTCAAGAGTACCTAAAAATACAAAGAGGGATTGGTATTCCTGATTCTCGCTACAAGGGTAGGCTGGCTGGGAAGGGAACAAATGGTAGAAAAATGTTCATCGATAGTGAATACAAAGAAGTGGCAGGAGCCTCGAGTTGGCCCACGTCGCCGCTACGAACGCCATGCGCTGGAACAGCGAGTTCCCAATGGACCTAAAGCAGCGTCTAGGCTCACTCACGTGGCGGCCTGCAGGCGTTATCCGCCTCCACAGGCGGGCGCTTCACAGCCACGCCGGCCATCCTCCAGATCAGGGCAAGGCACATGGGCACCCGGCCTCCTGCCACCATGTGCCGCACCACGAGTCGCAGGGGACGACGTGCGGTGTGGATCAGCGCGTCTGTGGAGGACCGGCCAACATGGGAGCACGACGCGGATGGGGGAGTTTACGCTGCGCCTCGGCATGCCACCTCTACCTGCGTCGGAACCGTGTCTAGCCGGCACCCTCAAGCCGGCGTGGAGGAGATGATCGCAGGCCTCACGCGGCGCTCACCTCGCGCAACGCCCATCGCCTCATCTGCACGCCGCTGCCACAAGCCCGCGAGGCGCGCCGGCAGGGACACGTCAAGAGGCTAGGAGACGCCAGATCCATACCAGAGTCCATCGAATCTGAGCCTAGAAGATGCGAATCCGGTGCCCCTTAGGCCATCTCGCCCAACGCCGGTCGTCCATGTCGCTGGATTATTCAAATTTCGAGATGTGGGGAGGAGGGGAATAGAGGTCGAAGGACGCGAACGGCGCTACAGGCAGCCTTTGTTGGGTGCCACAGCTAGCGCCGCCACCGGCCGAGAGCGGCGGTGGCGGCGGCCGGGAGAGGTGAGACAGCCTCTGGCGAACCACAAGGGAGGCACCTGCAGTGGGAGCATCCCTGCGGTGGCTGGGAGGACATGCACATTTGCGGGCCGTCTGCTTGGTCCGAGCCATCTGTAAACATTTTATGTCCCAGTGAGAACAAATTTTACAATTATTGGACAAATTTAATTATAAGAGGAGAGAATAATATAATGAATGATATGAGCAAATTTTAATTCATGATGCATGCACGTTCCATACGTCCTCACTACCTAAAACTAATAATTATAAATGTCTAGGCGGTGGCATACAAAACATGCTCTCATATATATGGAATTCTATACGTTCTACTCATTTGCGCTGTTAGTTGTACCTTGAGAAAATTCATTTCAGCCCAAAATCCCAATGAATGCAAGCGACGTAAAATTCACGCACCTTTCGAACAAGGTGAAAATTCTGATTACTGGCACCCATTCCCAGGTGCACACTACCCAACAAGTCACCAGAAGACGACACCCTCACATGGGGTACCTTCATATAAACATGTGTAAACATGTATATAATTCAGCACCAATAAGCACTCCCCTAGATCGGCATTGCATCCGATCATGCTCTCACAACTCATACTTACCATGGCGTAGAGGCAAAATTGATCCATACATAACTATTCAAGTGAATGGCCCCCATACATATCCGCCGTGTATGAGCGACAAACAGAAAATATGATGCAATAAACCCCAAGTTAGTACTTATATAAGCCACCTAATAATCCTTAACTGGGCATAGAAGATATGACCGGTCCATGGAACATATTAATAAGTTGAAAACCACACTCTTTTCAAACCCTAAACATTTGTAAGTGGCTATAAGTTTACAATTACTTTTGTAAAACAAAAATCCTTTTGTTTTATAATACTTATGAACAGTAACACATTGAACCATGCTCTGATGTCAGCTGTAACAGAACCGTCCAACTAATATAAACCCAAGGTACTAAATAAGCCGCCGTGGCAACTTAATTAGCACATTGTGCCCATATTAATCCGGTAGTCCTTGAAATTTCGAAGGATTTCAAACATTTTAAATTACAGCCCAGATCGAAACAAGTTCAATATACGCCATTAATAGGATTACATAGAGTTCGCACATAGTTGATTACATCAGAGTCATAATAGACACTACTGGAAACTTGTAATTTCCTGACCAACGTCAGGCAAAACTGGAATTACCCTGTCGAGCTAGCCCTGACAGTATTTTTATTTTTCCTGACGGTAAGTGTACCGTAAGAAATTTCATGGTGATATTTTTATTTTTTACGACAATACGTACATTTTCATGATGATATTTTTGTTTTCCCTGACGGTAGTACACCGTAAGGGAGTTTCCAGTAGTGAGAGTTATTACAATACCAAGTTAAATTCCAAATAGCCGAAGCAAATTAGGTTTAGGTTCACAAACGCACACATAGTTTGAAACATAGTGCTAGGCCCTTCATCAAGTCTAGCAAAAGCATAGGGAAACGATAATATGGAATGATCGTGTCCACGATCTACTCATCACCCAGAGCAGGGTAGAAGCAAGTCTGGCAATAGCCATAGACCATCTCACCATGATCTGCAACAATATGGGAAATAAAACCCCTGAGTGTACGAGAATGTACTCAGCTAGACTTACCTGTCATAAACTAAAATAAAGTGACACCAAAGGAGCATGCAAGGCTCGAAAGTGATTCAGCGAGAAAACAATCGATCCACATATACTCATGAAAAAAAAAAAAACTGAAGAAGTGCGTATGCAATCACGGCAGCATGCATTAGCAACGCGCACCCTTATACTTGTAGTACCATATCCTAGCCGCACGTGGTGCCTATAGTTAGGGGCGTCTCCACTAACCAGAGGCAGGAAGTGAGGAAAGTTTAATTTTACTGGAACCTTCCTCGGTCCACCCGCGCGCTGGGATGCAAATAAAGGCACTATGCTTTGGTCTCCAACAGCAAATTGCAATCATGAATGAGCTCCGGCCAGGGATTGCTGCTAGCTTTCTATCGACGTCTCTGCAAATTCTGCCGTCATCAGTGACACAAATCCAGTGTCAGGCCGGGTTGAACAAAATATTATGGTCACCACGCTACCACACAATTATTATTAGTACTAACTAATAATGCGGATAGATATTCATTATTCTTTGGTCTCTTGCCGAGGGAATTGTTGAATCATATCCTGTTCATATGAACCACGCAGAGTCGCAGAGCCAAGCTGTACGATCGCCACAACAGCCTTATCGTATATATGCGTGATCCAATGCTTATCTCAACCAGCATGTGTATGATGTATCCACAGCAACTAGCAACAATGGGTGCATCCACACTGGCCAAGTTGACATTCTTGAGGTGACAGATGATATACCAAACGAGATTACTCTCTTCTCCCATATTCGAAATCTGCATCATCAGTGCATGGGTCATATGTTTCATAATAATATTCTTTTAGCACAATTGATGTTGGAATCTTTATGCGTAATAATGAATTTCAAGATATGTGTGAACCGAATGAAATGAGCACATGCATGGTCGCACGTGCAGCTGAATGGTTGACCATATCACTGGGAATTACTAAGCAACCCATTGCAAACTGTGATGTGAATGACTAACATGAGACTAAATCAAAACATGCAATTCTTCTCTGAAAATACAATTAAACTTCTGCGCTCCATCCAATCAGTTAGTGGATCCAGGATTTTACCGAAGGGTATGCCATGCCAAAATTTTCACATGCATTGCGGTAAAAATCCATTTACCAACTCGGTAGATAATTGTAAGATGTACAACTCAATTTGGTATATAAGCAATAAAAATATGACAAGTGTTCAATCTAAAGATGAATTTTATAGATTAAGTTGTAAAATTGCATGAACTACAATAAAAAACATATCGAACATATATGAATGTGCAAAGTAAAGGAAAAATATTTGAATGGGATTACGGGATGAAAAAAGTATATGCTAATTTTGGTTGCAGGGTACCCAACTGGTTGGTGTCAACTGAGAGCAAGGACCGGTAGTCAAGGACTAACGACGGACAGAGGACGGTGTAGATCAGTACTAGATGGAGAAGCTTGTGAGTCACTGCGACATGGAGCTTGTGAAGATGGACATGCTCAAGCACGAAGAGAACTTCAGACAGCAGGTACCACACCACTGGAACGCAAGACACCTGAATTCAAGGAAAATCTAGCATTCTTTTTTTTTCAAAATCATGCATTGCATGTGCTTCATTAAGAGAGGTGGGAGTAGTTTTTGTTACAACCCAAGCGTTCTAATGGCGAGATGCCATAGAACCGCCAGGCACAAACACAAATCGCCGGCTCGACGGCGCTGCTACAAAGGTTGTACTAACTGATTAACAATTGTACATCTTGTAGATTACAGTATTAGAGGCAGCTGGAGTTTCTAGTTGATCTTCTAAACATATGAAGGTTCACTTCCACAGAATTCAATGGGGCAGCATGAATTGCTGAAAGGCCGTTCTGTGAGGGACTTTTGGTTTTAGAGAAAAAAAAAGTTCAGTAACGGTAGTAATCGGATCCAAAAAATTCAGTACTGGAAATATTTCAGAGCAACATTAGTATCAGATAAGAACCTTTCTGTTGCTTTTGTATTGTTCTTATGTCATTCTATTGCTTTCATGACAATACTTTTATCAATAGGATGTATGTGATTGCTAAATTGGTCTATTTTTGTGCTTAGGGTTTGGAAAAGATTCTGGACCAACACATGGTCAAAGTTTGGAATGATCAATACAATTTGACTGACAAATATATTGATGGCTGGCTGTCTTCAGGTATTCTAATTTGAAGTGGTTTTCTTTAATTAATTTTATTTAGTTTTGATATTGACAATAGGCAGATTTCATCTCCAAAATGTTGTGCTTTTGACTTTCTAATTAGAGTTAGTGGAGAAAAGTATTGGGTCTTTAACTTTTGGATGATGAAACTAAATATGAGCTATTAGCTAAGCTATAAGAGCTTTCAACCGAGGACAATCTTCAAAATGTATGACATAATAATATAGTAATATGTGTCCAGCTTACTGGAGGTTGTTGCTTCCATTAGCAAACTGAAGAATTTATCCATTGGACCGCGGTGATCCCGCTCGCCGGCAACACCCTGGACTGGGCGTACGTTGGCGATAGCGGCTCCGTCGTGCTCCGAGACGGCAAGATCGTGTTCCTGTCGACGCCGCAGCGGCACCTGTCCCGCACCACGCGAGCCAAGATTCGCTTCGCCAAAACCGACGGCCGGCGGAAACAGCATCTCTTCATCTCTAGGGACCCCACGTTTCAGCTCAGCGCCAGCAAGGCTGCAAACAGCGACAGGCCCGCGGATGCCAGGATGGGGCAGTTCGTGCTGAGGTCCGGCGACGTCGTGGTGGTCGGCACGGACGGGCTGTTCGACAACATTCTCGAGGAGCACCTGGAGGTCGCCGTGCAGATGGGCACCAAGTTGGGCTTCTCTCCTAAGATCATGGCGGACATCATCGCCGGCGTCGCTTACGAGAGGTCAAAACAAACATGGTCAAGGCGATTGCGCAGGGGGAAGTCGGACGACATTACCGTTCTAGTAGCGTTCATCGTTCAATCCGATTTGTGATGTAAACGCTCAATTGCTGGCCTGCTGGGGGACCTGGGGTTCATTATCAGAGTTGAGTATGCATCCAAGTTTTAAATAGCGGGCTATGGAAAATAGCGGCACAATTTTTCTAGGGGCTATAAAGCTATAGCGGAGCTATGAAAGATAGCGTTTTATAAGAAAAACTATGAAAAAACTCCAATAATTTATACCAAAACAAGGCAAATATGATATTTGGTGAACATAAATACGTTTAGAAAGTTTTACGAGTCTAAATAACACTACCAAATACCAATATGATATTACAATATGTTTCATAAAAATTTAATCGACCAAAATGCTAAATTAGTAACAAATGAAATATGAAATAGCGGTAAATAGCGGCGCTATAGCGCTAAATAGCGGTGAGTAGTTGTAATTAGCGGTATTATAGCGGAAATGCAAATAGTTTAGCGGCGACTCTTTCTAGAAGCTATAGCGCCGCTATAGCTCTATAGCGGCTATTTTAAACAGGGGTATGCATGACTATCAGGGGTTAATTATCAGAATTTAGTATGCATGGCTATGAGGGGTGTCCCACTTTTCTTACTGCAATTTTACCAACCTATCCAGCTAGACGTCCAGTTTGGTCGCTATTCTAAAATTTTTTGCTGTACATTTTCCAGAAAACAAAAAAGAGAGAGACCACTATGGCTCTTATTTTTTTTTTTTTTCATACACTATGGCTCTTATTGGGTACCATTGTGCATAGATATGTAATTGGGTAGCTAACTTGGGAATGTGTGCAGGCTCTCACCTCTGGTTCCTTGTAGTTTGCCAAAATTTACGTTCTGATATGTATGTCTATCATGCAAACGTTTTGCAACTTGCCAATATTTATACTTTCTTTTCTATGTCACTAGGTTTCAAGAATGCAATTGTTGGATGAGTTTCAGATAATTTGCGGAACTACCGACCTTGATGTTTTGTGTAGTAGTGGCTCCATAACAATGACTTGTGTGACAGTGGATTACATTCCCCCATCCGTCAATTGTTTATGGGTAGTAATTTATCAGATCAAAAAATTGTTCGACAGGAATTATAATTTGCATCATATCTCCTACTTTTAATGGTCAATTTTGGTTGTGCTCGAGCAGCAACTTTAACATGGATGTGAACAACCAAACTGTCTATGGTTCATTAGCTCAGAGCGTGGAGCTTTGACTGGAGTCGCACGCACGAGGAGGGGAATCCTCGGACTACTGCAAAACAAGGATTTGTTGTGGTGATGGCCTTGATCGCAGACATATCATTCTTAACTACTGCTCGCTCTTGGCATTGTTTTTGCTAGGACTTCTTTACCAGCATATTCAAATCGCTGCCAAAATCTACACTAACGAAAAACGGCTTCTAAACCCGAAAACTATCCTAAAAACGGGAAGCCAAAGCTGCATAAACATGGCTCCACAGTTTTTGGAGAAGTCCAAGCCCTACAAAAGAAGGTCTAAAACATGACGTCAATAAATCTACCGTTGATATTAAGAGGAGAAGGTTTCTTCGTCCTTTGCTACTCCTCCATAGGATGAGGACCGACAAACCAATCGTTGTATCAATAGAAAAGTTAATTCAAAAAAATCAATGCTAATTAATTATTTTTTTTAATTGGGTTGGTCTGGCTCCATTATTAGTATAAAAGGTAGAGGTAATATGTCTCAATTCACTTTGATTTCCACTTCATTTTGATATTTATTTCATTGGATTGCTTGGTCATCCATGCATGCAGAATTAATTGAAAACAGATCAATATCTGTATTTTTCCATTTTAATTTCACGATCCATTTTATTTGCAGCCTGTTAGGCAAAAAAATAAATTGTAATTAACAGCTGATTCTAATCGTGTCGGGCGGAGCAACTATATAAATTGGAGGGGAGACGCAGCTGCTTTCCACAGTCATTTTTACAGCCAGCATACTAGTACACAGATTACACTTGTGCTTATACTACCATATCCTAGAGCCAATAGAAGACACGAAAAAAAAAAAACATGGCAGCTTCCATCCTGCAAGCCGTCTCGTCCACAGCAACCAAGTCGGCGAACTTGACCGGCGACGACGACGATGCGGCCAAAACAGCCTATGATGTCCTGGAGCAGAACAACTTGCCAAGGGGTCTACTACCACTAGGTGTGAAGTCGTACGTGCTCCAACCCGGTGGTGCTTTTCAGGTGACACTGCCAGGCGAATGCAACTTTTTTGTCACCGTCGCTGGAAAGCAATTCAAGCTCCGGTTTGAGAGCAGCGTCAACGGCATTATCAAGTCGGATCCATCAGCCGTGTGTCCGGCTTGAGAGTTCAGGTGGAGTTTGCGTGGCTCGAGATCAACCAGGTCACCCGTGCTGGTGACCAGCTCAACATTCTGCTAGAGAAGTCCACCCATTCATTCCCTGTCAGCGCCTTCGCCCAGAGCGCGCACGATGCAGCTGAGACAATGACGATCTATTCATAAACCTACAGTGCCTGTTGGTTTCTAATTATGCTTAGTAGTTCAGTACATTGTCAAATGTTTGTATTCCGCATATGATTGGCATTTTTGAAGACAATAATATATATTCAGTCTTAATGGTGTCTTCATGTTGGTTCAGTTTTTGCTTTTGTCTATCTGTAGATAGATAGGTACATTAGCATAGCATGGGCAGAATCCACACGTGATCACCGGCGTAGAGCCTCTGCATCTGATCGACTTGCCATTCAGATTTTGCTGGCTGAGCCTATTTTGAACGTAAACTTGCTTGCACCTGAATTTGGCTCCAAAAATAGGGACAATTTTAGGAGTCGAAGTCTCTTAAAAAGCCCACCTTAGGAATTATGCATTTAGCCCAACAAAGCCCACAACCATTAATTCTTTCAGGATGATATATGTAACAGAGCCTCCTATTTCTCTAATCCACTCGGTGGTGGCGCAAGCGCTATGAACAGCTCCACCAGCAGTGGTGCCTTCCACTACCTTCAACTCTAAATCCATGAATCTCTATCCTCCACCACTCTTGTAACACCCCAAATTTTTGAACTTTTGAGAATAGAGCTAAAATGATTTATTTATGTATTTTTGTGTTCATGAAATTTAGAAAAGATAATATTTTCATTAAATTAAAATTTATCATAAGGTAGCAACGTGTTTGAGCATTCATGCTGGTGCATTATTCGATTTTGTGATAAGCGGGTTTGTAATGTAGTTGAAAAGAAATTCAAATTCTTTTGAAAAGGTGTTTCAAAATGATTTTTCAAATAAAAGAAAAAGGTTTTCTTCCCCTTCACTCTTTCCTGGCAATTTTGGTCGTCGGCCTGTTGTCGTTGATCCTTCGGCCTGCTGGCCATTTCTCTCATTTTGGCCTGAAGGCTCGGTCTCCCTCTTCCTCGGCACGCCTTTATTTCTCTGATTAAATTCCTTGTTTATCTGTCCAAGCTTTCATTGGAAGCTCCATAGAATCTTTTCTTTGCAATCCAAATCAGTACTTTTCCTCCGTCAATCAATCTCTAGAAACTTTTCAAGAATCTCCGTAACTTTTTCTTGAACTTGTTTCCATATGTTGGTGAGCATAATCTATTTTGTTTTAGATGCTCCAAATTATCCTATCATGAGCTCCAAATACTTTGTTTGGGTTTCTCATGTTCTATATTGTCTCTGAGAATTTTCCCTAAATTTTCGGAGCTTTTGAGCATTCTTCGCAGCTTAAATAATAATTCTGGACTTTTCTAGAATTATTTTATCAAAGAAATTAATTAATTTCGAAAATAATAAAATATAGGCCTATGTATTTATTTACCAATGGGCTTAATGATTATTTAGGCCCGTTAGTAAGATGAAGCCTACAACATCAATTAGCACCATATCGCTAGTTGATGTAACATGGAGAGTTTTTCTTCCTATAAATATGTACCTTCCTACGAGGCTGTTGCATCATCCAAGGTTGTCGCCAACGCATGGTTTCTGTGCAATCTGGTCCGTTTCAACTACATCGTTGCCGAGTCTCTGTCCATGTACATAACTACAAACTTCATCAGATCGATAAATCATCGCGATTCCGTGCAGGAAGCCATCGTCGTCCTTTGGAGCTTGCTGCCACGTTATTGGTTCCCAAGTGGATCGCCAGAAATCCTTGTGGTGAGTTCGCCGTGATGCCTGCTCCATCCCTATGAAATTTTAACGTAGCAATCCGAGGCATGTTCCTTGTTCTCACCGAAGCCCCATCGCCGGCCATGGCTGTGCCGTGTTGCTAGCTTTGTTGCTTTGATGACATCACTATGATGTCATGGCTGTGTTTTCTGGCCGTTTTTCTTTAGAAGATCAAATCTGGAAATACATCGATAATACATATATACGATCCCTATATTTTACAAAGCTGCCACTGATTTTGTTTTGCTTATAAAATCTTTGTTTTAAATCCGTTTTGATCCGTTCAAGTTGCGTTAGATTCGTAATCTCGTAACCTACATGTTTATCTTACTGATATTCAGGTTTTCAATTTTTTTTTTAAATTTTGATTTTATATTAGGCTTATTATTTTATTACTAATAAACTTGTAAAATTTATATCTAAGCCGTTTTAGCTCCGATTTCGGTGATCTTTACGTCTATGTGATCGTAGTGACGTGTAGAATAGTTTATTAAGCTTTTCAAACTGTTTTTCCACTGTTGGTGTACTGTTCTAATAGTAGCCTTGTTTGCCATGCATGATTGGATCCATATGTTTGTCTGTTGGTCGATTGGAATCGAGTAGATCGGTGAGTTTTTATGTTGTTGATCTCGAAGAAGACCGTGATCAAGAAGAAGTTGTCATTCAAGAAGGATTTCTTTTTGAAGCATGGAATTGAAGAAAGGATCTCAATTTAAGGCAAGTATAGCATGGGACTATCCTTGTTACTTATTCACTATTAATCACTTAATCATATGCATGTGTCTAATTTGTCAACCTTAAGGACATCCTAGCCACTTATTATCTTGTTCATTGAATCCTATGGGTTATTGCATATGGGTAGTTCTTGCTAGTGCTCTACATAAATAATTATGATATGAATGAATACATGAAATGATGGTTAAGACTTGAATATTGGCAATATGAATTTAGAGTCGGGCTCATGCTTTTACATGACGCCTGGACTCTCCGTAAGGACTTATCTGTCGTGATCATCCGGGATATACTGATACAGCTATGGGGGTCACATGGCTCTGACTCTAGTTGCTCAAGGGTTTTACCTAACTTTGTTGGTGGTTTGCCAGAATTGGGAGAAACGGGGTTGTAGCTCTGTTGGCCATTCAATATTGTTAGGAGGGTCTTTGAGCGACTTTATATGGTCTTCATTTGATTAGGGAGTCGCGAACCTACTCTGATGGAAACCATGACCCGTAGTGAAAGTGTACACCTCACAAGAGTTAACTAAACTGACATGTCAGCCGTGTTCGCGGTCATGAACGGCCTTGGAGACATTACAGAATAGAGATGACACTGAGACATGGACATGAGATGATGATGATGATGGAACTGAACGGTGACGACAGACTGTCATGAGAACGATGTTTATGATGATAATGTGGGTTAATGGGTTAAGCATAACTTATTGCTAAATAAATGCTAAAACTTGACTTACTAAAATGCTTATCGCAGTTAAACCAGTGTCTAGCCTTTTAAGCCTCATAACCCCATGTTATGCTTGCGGAGTTCGACATGGACTCACCTTTGCTATTTCCCCACACCTCGGGTGAAGTTTAGGCTTGTGATCAACCGGTCGGGTCGGTCCCCGTGGAGTCTACACCGTAAGATTGAAGAGTCTTTTCTTATCGCTAGCTGAGGTTATTTATTTTTATATTATGTTCGTTATGTTTTAAGCATTGTGAATTGATATTATCATTCATTTGTAAACTATATATGAGATTTGACTTCCAGGGCTCACATATAGCATCATCTGGTTTTGTTCTTAAAAACCGGGTGTTACAAAAGGTGGTATCAGCTCCGTGTCGATCTGTAGGGCCATAAAGCCTAGTTAGAATTGGACACATCCTAAGTATAAGAGTCAATTAGAGCTTGGCAAAAATAAGGAACGTCATGAGGAAGCTCTTGAGGAGACTAACGAGTGGAGAAGTCGTGCTGGACTACCAAGGATTAACGGAGTAGAGGAGGTGTTCTGTCCATCCACATGCAAAAGGTGTTATCCTGGATGTTGTTTCAATCACACCATGTTTAAGTAGGAATTTATGCCCTTATGCAACAAAACGTTAGTAGCGAAAGTTGAGTTTGTGTGGTTGTGAACTTGAAATGTTTAGTTGCTTTGTGCTTATGATTAATGTGTGGTTTGGATCTTTGTATTGAGTGTAATGATCTTGTTGGTTTGCCCACAAGTTCATTTAGTTCATAGGCCTAAGGTATAAGGTTTAGTGTAATAAATAGTCGGGGTGGTTTTCTTGTTTTCTGTCCATCCTGTCTTTTCAGAGCAGTCTGTCTTCTTTGGCTTATATCTCTGCCCTTGGACCATCAAAAATTATGGAATAAATTTGGACAAAAGTAGACTTCCATACCTTTCTCTGAGCGCAAGAATCACCAAGATAGCTTTCATTGTTTGAGAGCTACAAAAATCACAAGACGACACATCTGCGCTGTCGGAAATCTGGAACAGATTTTGTTGTGTGTTGTTTTCAACCAACTTAAGTGATGAATCTGGAGAAGAGTTCTATAAGGAAGTTGTAGAGAATTTCATAAGCTTTCCAATGGTGTAAAGCACGACCTTATTGGATTAACAGAACTCGAATTATTGATATTTTACTGAGCTGCTGTTATTCTACTCGCAAGGAATTTCAGAATACTTGGTCTTGCCTATACACGTGAGTTTTCTTGGATATCATGAGGTCACTAAGATGGATTAACTCACATAGAAGAACATTTAAGCTACCCCTTACTGATCCCCTAGGAAAGTTTTCTTAAGGGGGGTAGCCACATTGAAGAGATTGCAAGATGGAGGTTGCATGTGTTCTAGTGTTTCACTTGGAGATATTATTGGATCAAAAGTCGAAATCAAGCGCTAGCATCATTCGCTCAAGATTGATGATGGTTGGGTCCTCTTGAACGAGCTTGTGTGCTCGCCGCGTTTGGATTTTAGTGCGAGTTATCACATCCTTTTGGAGTTCCAATCTTCAACTCAAGATAAGTTGGCGTTTATTTTGGTCATTTACAGTTGTATATACATATACTCAGAGGATGTCAACACCATACCTTGTCTAGAAGGTGAGATTTAAGAGAAGAAGTTTTCCTTTTTGGTTATGATATCTCTAATGGTGGATTTTCATTGAGAACTCTAGAGTGAGGTGTTGAGTTGAAGCCGTCCAAGTATGCAAGATTGTTTCCTTCGAATGAGATGATTCCATTGGAGGTTGAAGAAAGGTTTTATCCAAGTCTCTCAAGATACTACTATAAGAGGAAATATCAGGTGTAATTTTCACACGGCTTATAAAGAGTTATATCTACATGGATAATAAGAATTTATAGGACTACTAAGTTGACTTTAGTTGCTTATTCAAGAGTGATGGCTTGGAAAAGATGCTACCATCCATGGATGCTGAAGTCATTGCCAATAGCAAAGAAGAGTTATGCTAGGGAAAAAAATCGGATGACACTACATGCTAAACAGTTTAGATTCAAGGTTTGAGTCCCTAATGTTTTGAAGTTGGATGAATAGTCTACTTTGGGATAAAAGTTTCACAAAGGACTTCTTCACTAAGTTGATTTTGAGCATGTGATATCATTATTGGATTGAAGTGGCCACAAATACATGACGAGGAAATATGTTTTCATATCGGTGAGGAAAATGTTGTTTTCGATGTCTTAGTAAAGGATAGTTATTACTAACAAGGTTTGAATGACACTAGGCCAGGATCAACTTATATGTGTGTGGAACTTAAGAAGAGTAATAGTATTAGGTTGGTAATTAATAAAGCTACTTGGATAAAGAGTTATGATGTCCAACTAGAAGGCCTATATGATGGTTAAGGTACTTAAAAGATTATGAAAGCTACGCCCTAGTGTCCCCCGGTCGATGTTATCTTAAGGGGGTAGTGAATTGGTCTCTTGTGCTTATTTCTCTCGGTTTATCTTGAAGAACATGAGTGTGAAGAGGAAGCTAGCACCCGACAAGTGGGCTTATAGTTGGAAGTCACTGGATCCGATGAAGTCATTAAGAGTTGTTGAAGTACTTGTTGGAATTAGTTCAGCAAATCACTTGGAGTAATAACCCGAGGATGAGCGAAAAAAAGGAGAAATTATCACCGAGAAAATGGAACTACTCGAGAAGCGATGAAGATTCAAAGACGCAGTATCTCTATCTCTTTGATCAGTTGACTTCGAATCTCGGGCGAGATTCATCTTAAGGGGGTAGATTTGTAACACCCCAAATTTTTGAACTTTTGAGAATAGAGCTAAAATGATTTATTTATGTATTTTTGTGTTCATGAAATTTAGAAAAGATAATATTTTCATTAAATTAAAATTTATCATAAGGTAGCAACGTGTTTGAGCATTCATGCTGGTGCATTATTCGATTTTGTGATAACTGGTTTGTAATGTAGTTGAAAAGAAATTCAAATTCTTTTGAAAAGGTGTTTCAAAATGATTTTTCAAATAAAAAGAAAAGGTTTTCTTCCCCTTCACTCTTTCCCTGGCAATTTTGGTTAATTCGGCCTGTTGCGTTGATCCTTCGGCCTGCTGGCCATTTCTCTCATTTTGGCCTGAAGGCTCGGTCTCCCTCTTCCTCGGCACGCCTTTATTTCTACTGAGTTAAATTCCTTGTTTATCTGTCCAAGCTTTCATTGGAAGCTCCATAGAATCTTTTCTTTGCAATCCAAATCAGTACTTTTCCTCCGTCAATCAATCTCTAGAAACTTTTCAAGAATCTCCGTAACTTTTTCTTGAACTTGTTTCCATATGTTGGTGAGCATAATCTATTTTGTTTTAGATGCTCCAAATTATCCTATCATGAGCTCCAAATACTTTGTTTGGGTTTCTCATGTTCTATATTGTCTCTGAGAATTTTCCCTAAATTTTCGGAGCTTTGAGGAAAGAGCATTCTTCAGTAGCTTAAATAATAATTCTAGACTTTTCTAGAATTATTTTATCAAAAAATTAATTAATTTCGAAAATAATAAAATAAAGGCCTATGTATTTATTTACCAATGGGCTTAATGATTATTTAGGCCCGTTAGTAAGATGAAGCCTACAACATCAATTAGCACCATATCGCTAGTTGATGTAACATGGAGAGTTTTTCTTCCTATAAATATGTACCTTCCTACGAGGCTGTTGCATCATCCAAGGTTGTCGCCAACGCATGGTTTCTGTGCAATCTGGTCCGTTTCAACTACATCGTTGCCGAGTCTCTGTCCATGTACATAACTACAAACTTCATCAGATCGATAAATCATCGCGATTCCGTGCAGGAAGCCATCGTCGTCCTTTGGAGCTTGCTGCCACGTTATTGGTTCCCAAGTGGATCGCCAGAAATCCTTGTGGTGAGTTCGCCGTGATGCCTGCTCCATCCCTATGAAATTTTAACGTAGCAATCCGAGGCATGTTCCTTGTTCTCACCGAAGCCCCATCGCCGGCCATGGCTGTGCCGTGTTGCTAGCTTTGCTTGCTTTGATGACATCACTATGATGTCATGGCTGTGTTTTCTGGCCGTTTTTTTCTTTAGAAGATCAAATCTGGAAATACATCGATAATACATATATACGATCCCTATATTTTTACAAAGCTGCCACTGATTTTGTTTTGCTTATAAAATCTTTGTTTTAAATCCGTTTTGATCCGTTCAAGTTGCGTTAGATTCGTAATCTCGTAACCTACATGTTTATCTTACTGATATTCAGGTTTTCAATTTTTTTTTAAATTTTGATTTTATATTAGGCTTATTATTTTATTACTAATAAACTTGTAAAATTTATATCTAAGCCGTTTTAGCTCCGATTTCGGTGATCTTTACGTCTATGTGATCGTAGTGACGTGTAGAATAGTTTATTAAGCTTTTCAAACTGTTTTTCCACTGTTGGTGTACTGTTCTAATAGTAGCCTTGTTTGCCATGCATGATTGGATCCATATGTTTGTGCATTTTTGATTGGAATCGAGTAGATCGGGTGAGTTTTTTATGTTGTTGATCTCGAAGAAGACCGTGATCAAGAAGAAGTTGTCATTCAAGAAGGATTTCTTTTTTGAAGCATGGAATTGAAGAAAGGATCTCAATTTAAGGCAAGTATAGCATGGGACTATCCTTGTTACCTATTCACTATTAATCACTTAATCATATGCATGTGTCTAATTTGTCAACCTTAAGGACATCCTAGCCACTTATTATCTTGTTCATTGAATCCTATGGGTTATTGCATATGGGTAGTTCTTGCTAGTGCTCTACATAAATAATTATGATATGAATGAATACATGAAATGATGGTTAAGACTTGAATATTGGCAATATGAATTTAGAGTCGGGCTCATGCTTTTACATGACGCCTGGACTCTCCTCCGTAAGGACTTATCTGTCGTGATCATCCGGGGATATACATACAGCTATGGGGGTCACATGGCTCGACTCTAGTTGCTCAAGGGTTTTACCTAACTTTGTTGGTGGTTTTGCGCATTGGGAGAAACGGGGTTGTAGCTCTGTTGGCCATTCAATATTGTTAGGAGGGTCTTTTGGCGACTTTATATGGTCTTCATTTGATTAGGGAGTCGCGAACCTACTCGATGGAAACCATGACCCGTAGTGAAAGTGTACACCTCTGCAAGCGAGTTAACTAAACCGACATGTCGGCCGTGTTCGGGTCATGAGCGGCCCCGAGACATTCTGAGAATAGAGATGACACCGAGACATGGACATGAGATGATGATGATGATGGAACTGAACGGTGACGACAGTGATCGTCATGAGAACGATGTTTATGATGATAATGTGGGTTAATGGGTTAAGCATAACTTATTGCTAAATAAATGCTAAAACTTGACTTACTAAAATGCTTATCGCAGATTAAAACCGTTGTCTAGCCTTTTTAAGCCTCATAACCCCATGTTATGCTTGCGGAGTTCGACATGGACTCACCTTTGCTATTTCCCCCACACCTCGGGTGAAGTTTAGGCTTGTGATCAACCCGGTCATTTTCGGTCCTCGTGGAGTCTACACCGTAAGATTGAAGAGTCTTTTCATTTGCCTGCGCTAAAATTGAGGTTATTTATTTTTATATTATGTTCGTTATGTTTTAAGCATTGTGAATTGATATTATCATTCATTTGTAAACTATATATGAGATTTGACTTCGGGGCTCACATATAGCATCATCTGGTTTTGTTCTTAAAAACCGGGTGTTACAACTCTATATCCAAAGTGGAAGGAGGCCATGACGCGGCGGCGCGCGCCCCACCATCTCTAACTCCAGATCCCGGTGCCCTCCACTTTTGCTCCAATCTAGATGCCCCTTACCATCTCCCCTTCTACTTCATTGATCCTCTCGGTGTTGGTGCATGAGGATCGTGGCTCACTCCTTCGGGCGGCGGTGGCTGCCACACCAGCTCTGGATTCAGCACCCTCTACCCTCCTCCACTCCACATCTAGTAGTGGGAGACCATGCCCGATGGATGCCCCGCACCACCTATTGCTCTAGATTTGGCATCCTCAAGCCTGCTCCATTAGATCCGGTGGCGGGAGCCCATGACCCGGCAATGAGGTGTGCAGGCCTAGCGGTGCAACATCAGGCTCGAGCTTTCAAAGAACTATAGACACGATGAGGAGGATGGTGCCAAGGATCTAGGTGTGGATGTCGTTGATGGCACTACTACACAAATTCTTTTGCAAGATACTTCCATTAATTTTTTCCAAGACGCATAAGAATGTAAACCGCCTCGGTCAAGGCCTTGTATTAAATGAGGCGGCCATTTTTTTATTAATCGAGGAGGTTACGACAATGGCCTCACAAAATCTATTAACAAAGGCAGGCACCCTTAAAATGCCGCATCTATTAAGCGAGGCGGTTGCCCTAATGCAACAGCCTCGGTTAACACTATAGGGCTCGCCTCGGTAAGTAGTGACCCAAAAAGCCCATCTAAGGCTTGGTAATGGCTTCCACGGTATATAAGAGAACCTTACAAACCCAAACCCCCACACCCACCCACCGCTCAAGCGCAATATACCGACCAAATTCCTTTGCGGCGTCGAAAGCGCCCCCTCCTCGGACTCCCACCACCCCACGCGTGCCGCAGCGCCCTCCACGCGCTACTTCTCCTTCCTACCACTCCCACTCCTTCTCCCTCCCACCCGAGAAGATCGGAGATCGGTGGCATGGCGCGGCGTTGTGGCCTCGACCCTCCTCCACGATGGCGCCGCTACCTCCTCATGGTCGTGACTTCCCGAGCGCCCACTCCTTCCACACTAGCAATGAGGGGACACAACAAGTTGGAGGCCATGAGGTGGAGACATTGCATCCAAGTGAGGAGCTGCGAGGTGGAGGCGGCGGATCCATCGGGGAGCAGCGGGGGTGGAGGTGGCTGTCGTGGATCCAATAGGGAGGGCACCTCCGGCGGTCGTCCTCTTTCCATCCGACGGTGGAGCAACAGATTCAGTCCTAGAGCGCCGATCAGGTGGCGGCACTCCTTCGGCGGTGTGGCGGCGCGGCCTCCCTCGCGTGGCAGCGATGGAAGGAGTGGTGGCGGGGGGCAGGGTTCGCTCCCGGTGGCGATGACACCACATAGGGGGTAATAGAGCCAGGCCTAGATCTAGGCCTTGTTATGGCTAGTTACAGAGGCTTTTCCTTTTTTATTAATTTTTATTTGATGGGCATCAAAAGTTTCAGAAAATACCCCCATTTTCCGTGATCTTGCCTTTTGCGATGCCTACCTTGGTTAATACTTTTTTTTCTCCTCGCAAAAATATTTTTTCATAACAGTCTAGGCACAACAGACCCAGGGAAGGCTAGGGCAGACTAGTCCTTGGGTCTTTTTATTAATTTTCACATATGGGCATTGTGTCAGCCTACAAAAGCATTGATTTTCATATATAGGCACGATGTGCAGCGTGCTCAAATGACGATTAACGTAGACCACCGATCAGAGACTGACACGATGCCCACCTCCAGAAACGGATTTTTGACCTCTTGGGTTAAGTTTTGTGTAGTAGTGGCTCCATAACAATGACTTGCATGATGGCGGATTACACCTCCATCCATCAATTGTTTATGGGTTGTAATCAATCAGATAAAAAATTGTTCGACAAGACTTACAATTTGCATCATATCTCCTTTTAGGTGCCAATTTTTGTCGGGCTCGAGGCGCAACTTTTACATGTGAACATCCAAACCGTCAATGGTTCATTAGCTCGGAGCGTGGAGCTTCATGAATCAAGGTGACTGGAGTCGCATGCACGAGGAGGGGAATCCTTGGACTACTGTAAAACAAGGAATTGTTGTGGTGATGGACTTGATCGCAGACATATATTTCTTGGCTAATGCTCACTCTCTCGGCATGATTTTTCTTAGGACTTCTCTACCAGCATATTCAAATCACTGCCAAATCTACACTAATGAGAACATACGGCTTCTAAACCCAAAACTAACCTAAAAACAGGAAGCCAAAGCTGCATAAACATGGCTCCACGGTATTTGGAGAAGTCCCAGCCCTACAAAAAGAAGGCCTAAAACATGACGTCCATAAATCTACCGTTGATATTAAGATAAATCTACTGTTGATATTAAGAGGAGAAGGTTTCTTCGTCCTTTGTTGCTCTCACATAGGATCAGGACCGACAAACAAGCGTGTTAAAAAGCACGGGATGGATTTTGATTCATAAAAAATTGGAATATTTGAAGTGTTTTCGTGTTGCCATTCTCTCCCATGCTGGAACAAGTTCAGGAGGGTGTTCAAATATGATACGGTCATATGGAGTCTGAACCCAAAAAGAACCGGAACACCTGGTTATTGATAAATTGGAATATAGAGCCAGGGCAGAGTTGTCCTCGGGTTTTATTTTAAGAATTTTCACATATGGATGTTGTGTCGGCTTACAAAAACGTTTATTTTCATAGATGGGCATGATGTCCGCGTGCTCAAATGACGATTAACGCAGACCACTGATCAAAGGCAGACACGATGCCTGCCACGAGAAATGGATTTTGACCGCTTGGGTTAAGTTTTGTGTAGTAGTGGCTCCATAACAATGACTTGTGTGATGGAGGATTACATTCGCCATCCGTCAATTGTTTGTGGGTTGTAATTCATCAGATCAAAAATTGTTCGACAGGATTTATAATTTGCATCATATCTCCTACTTTTAGTGGTCAATATTCTGCCATAAAAATCAGTATTTTTTATCAAATTCAATCATTGTATCAACAGAAAAGTTAATTCAAAAAAACCAATGCTAATTAATTATTTTTAATTGGGTTAGTCTGGCTCTATTATTAGTATAAAAAGGTAGAGGTAATATGTCTCGATCCACTTTGATTTCCACTTCATTTTGATATTTATTTAATTGGATTGCTTGGTCATCCATGCATGCAGAAATTAATTGAAAACAGAATATTTGGACTAATTCCATTTTAATTTCGCGTCGTTTTAATGGCTGGCTGTTATGCAAAAATTAAATTGTAATTAACAGCTGATTCTAATAGTGTCGGGTGGAGCGACTATATAAATTGAGAGAGAGACGCAGCTGCACTTTTGCTTTTCCACAGTCATTTTTACAGCCACCATACTAGTAGACAGATTACACATTTTGCTTATACTACCATACCCATAAGCCTAGAAGACACCGCCGCTCCAAAAAAACACATAGCAGTTATGTGCCACCGCCAGGAGACCACCCTTGTCCTCGTTGGCGTTGCCCCGCCATGTCTGCTTCCATCCTGCAAGCCGTCTCCTCCACAGCAACCACCTCGGCCAACCTGACCGGGGACGACGATGCGGCCAAAACAGCCTATGATGTCCTGGAGCAGAACAACTTGCCAAGGGGTCTTCTACCACTCGGTGTGAAGTCTTACGTGCTACACGCTGGTGGCGCTTTTCAGGTGACGCTCCCCGGCGAGTGTAACTTTTTGTCACGGTTACTGGAAAGCAATTCAAGTTCCGGTTTGAGAGCAGCGTCAACGGCATCATCAAGTCCGGGTCCATCAGCCGTGTGTCTGGCGTGAGTGTTCAGGTGGAGTTTGCGTGGCTCGGGATCAACCAGGTCACCCGTGCCGGTGACAACCTCAACATTCAGCTAGAGAAGTCTACCCAGTCGTTCCCTGTTAGCGCCTTTGGCCAGAGCGCACGATGCAGCTGACGCAACCACGACCTTTTCAATTCACAAACCTGCTACAACGCCCATCGATTTCTAATTATGCTTAGTAGTTCAGTACATTGTCAAATATTTGTATTCCGCATATGCTTGGCATTTTTGAAGACAATAATATATAATTTGATTCAGTCTTAATAGTGTCTTCATGTTGGTTCAGTTTTCCTTTGTCTATCTGTAGATAGATATATAGGTACATTAGCATAGCATGGGCAGAATCCACACGTGATCACCGGCGTAGAGCCTCTGCATCTGATCGACTTGCCATTCAGATTTTGCTGGTTGAGCCTATTTTGAATGTAAACTTGTATGCACGAGCACCTAATTTGAGAAAAAATTGGCTTCGATGTAGTTTTATCAGTTTATTTTTAGGGTAACCGTGCACATAAGAGGGCGGATCCCAAAGTGGAGATGTTAATGGGGAATATATTATACTATTATTAAGTTCAAAAAACATCGCGAACGAATATAAATGGCATCAGGGGTTCCTTCTTTCCCATCCCTGTACCCGTCGACGTATTAATCACCACTGAGACTCCACGTCACCGCGTAATATATATAGACAAAAATAAATAAAATAATAAGGCCATCAACTCATAATCAGAACATATCAACTTATAGACTTGTCTCCACAAACACAAACTTTATTTAAGAAAATAATAGATCCATATACAAAGATTTTATTTATTAAAATACCTATCCACACACAAAATTGCATAGCCACAGGAGTGTGAGTGCTTCGTGGGGCAGGTACGGGAGGAATGGGGACAGGACATGGTTACACATCCTTCGTCCATGATAAATCCAACAAGGTCTATTTTCGTGTCTAGTTGAATCCCCATAGGGACTAAAGTGGCCATTTTGCTGAGGAATTCCCTGTTTGGATTCCAGGAACAATGCACCATTGGCTTAAAGCCACGACATGCCTACGGATGGAACACAAAGTTTCTAGTCTAGCCAATTTGTATTGCTCACTACTACAAAAATGATTTTGAGACACGGCCAAAACATTAATGAAGGCTGTCACAAAATGCAAATGTCACCTAAATACTGAAGCATTTTCTCTGGCAAGTATTTGTTTACGGAGGCGCTCACAGTCACCAGCCTTCTAAAATGGATTCGGGAGACCAGCCTTTTAAGACATCCGGCTCCAAAAATAGGGACAATTTTTGGAGTCGAGTCTCTTCAAAAGCACGCCTTTAGGAAGTATGCATTGAGCCCAACAAAGCCCATATCCATTAATTCTTTTTAGGCTGATATATGTAACAGGAGCCCCTATTTCTCTAATCCCCTCGGTGGTGGCGCAAAGCGCCATGAACGGCTCCATCGGAAGTGGTGCCTTTGTTGATGGTAGTTATTGACCACTTTTATATATGTTTTAAACCATCAACTAAGGATTAATGCTAGATAAATATTATTATTACTAATGAATTCCACGAGTTTTGGTGCATACACTGTTTTAAGTGGGAAGAATCCGTAAAACCCGGAAAAAAAGCTGAAAAAGAGAGAAAATTGAGAAACGGAAGAAAAGGACCAAATCCGGGGCATTGGTATAAATTCCGGGGGTTCAAATGACGAAAGAATGAAGCTCGAAGAAGCCGGAGGCCAGATCCCACGTGAGTGGGGCCGGGCGGCACGGGTGGTGGTGCCCGCGGCACCCCCCGGGTGGAACCACATGTCCAGCTTACGGAACCTTTCCTACAACCGACCTATGGAGTTGATCTAGTCCATCCAATCAAGTCGGTTTGATCCAAGGGCTGAGATTCATCCTATGGGGCTATAAAGAAGGGGCGGGGCTACCCCTCGAAACCCTAATTCATTAGCTATCATTCTATCTCATTGATTAGAGAGGGATCCCAATGTGAGGAACTCTCTCTCTTTAATGTAGATCTAGGGTTAGACTCTTCAATGTAATAGATTAGATCTAGTTGAGAGTTAGGGAGCTTTGAGCTGTGCTCTGGTTACGGAAGAGTCTTGAGTATGGTATGTCTTTGTATCTTCTCTACAAGACTTATGCTTTAATATATTTATCTTCTCTATTTACTTTTATGCCTTTCATATATTTATGGTTAGTATAGTATTTATGCATTGCATGGGATATTTGCTCGTATTGAGTGCTCTAGTTATGCTAGGTAATTAGAGTAGTAATTTATAGTGTAGACATGGTGTTTAGACTATAGGTTACCTAAGGTTGCGCTCAATCCTCCGGTTAGTTGTGGTAGCCCCAGGGGTGATAGCTCTGTTAGGCCTTTGCAATCCACCACGTTAGGGTTGATGTTCGTAGAGCTTTTGGCAGCCTTCCCCCAACTACTTCTTTCCAGTCTTTCTCGAGAGTTGGAAAGGTACTGTTGCTCCAAAGTGCTTGTGTATGATTGCTATATCTATCCATACTTCAGTTACCTTAGAACCAAAGTATTAGAGAAGTAATTAGGAACCTTTGCCTCTCCCGTTGTCCTCTTAATTAGCTAGTCTATTCATTTATCATAGTATACTAGTCATGTTTCTATTCATAGTTTACTTTTATACTTTATTGTTCATAGTCTTATTTATATTTCATTTATCACTTACCCCTATTTAGTCTAGTTGGTTTGCTAAGTTAGCAGATACATGATTGTGAGTTATTATAATTCTTTACCATTAGCTTCCCTATGGATACGATACCCTAGAATACTCCCCTAGGAAAAAGCTACATTGATGTTCTGTGCGCTTGCAGAATCTTCTTATTCTTTTAACACTTAACAAACTTCAACAGCCTTCCACTACCTTCGACTCTGAATCCATGAATCTCTATCCTCCACCACTCTAGATCTAGTGGAAGGAGGCCGTGATGCGACAGCAACGCGCCCCACCATCTCTAACTCCAGATCCGGTGCCCTCCACTTCCTCCAATCTAGATGTCCCTTACCATCTCCCCCTTCTCCTACTTCATTGATCCTCTCGGTGTTAGTGCATGTAACATCCTGCCTCCTCGAGGCCGGGCCCGTTTACATCTGACAGCTCTCTAAGGATCAAGACTGCTCTCATAGTCCAACACCGGTTTTTTTCACAAGACTTTGTCCTCACTCATGCGCACCCGGGAAGGACTTCCCGGTTGGTCACCCATCGCACCAAGCCAAGCACGCTTAACTTTGGAGTACTTAGGAGATGGGCTTCCGGAAAAGAAGTTGCAACTTGTTTGTATGAGTATTCTATCAATCTTATTAAGCCCTAGGCCGGGGTGTCACATACTCACCCCTTAGGAGACCGGCGTCCTCGTCGGTCAACCCTGTGTCGTGAACGTCCCCTCTTGGCCACGCCCCGTGTGTCGGTGCCGGCGCATGTGCCATCTTTGTGTGACCATGCCTAGTCCACACCAGCCATGCGCACCATGCCGGCAAGAATCGACACACGTGCCCGTGAAACCGCAAGGGTTGGCTCTGATACCATTTGTAACGTCCCGCCTCCTTGAGGCCGGGCCTGCTTACATCTAACAGCTCTCTAAGGATCAAGACGCCCTCACGGACCAACACCCGGTCTTTTTTCGCGCACTTTGTCCTCACTCATGCGCGCGGGGAAGGACTTCCCGGTTGGTCACCCATCGCTCCAAGCCAAGCACGCTTAACTTTGGAGTACTTAGGAGATGGGCTTCCGGAAAAGAAGTTACAACTTGTTTGTATGAGTATTCTATCAATCTTATTAAGCTCTGGGCCGGGGTGTCACAGTGCATGAGGGGCATGGCCCACTCCTCCGGCGGCGGCCGCCACCACCCCAACTCTGAATTCAGCACCCTCTACCCTCCTCCACTCCACATCTAGTAGTGGGAGACCATGCCTGGTGACGATGCCCTGCTCCATCTGTTGCTCTAGATTCGGCATCCTCGAGCCTCCTCCATTAGATCCGGCGGCGAGAGCCGATGACCCGGCAATGAGGTGTGCAGGCCTGGCGGTGCAACATTAGGCTCAAGCTTTAGTAGCGGTAGAGATGATGAGGAGGATGGTGCCAAGGATCTAGGTGTGGACGTCGTGGATGGAACTACTACACAAATTCTTTTGCAAGATACAACCGCCTTCATGAACAGGCGATCCTCCTCCTTCTAAAGCAAGGACCAGAACTTAGTCCAGTATATCCCCTTGAAGATAACCTACAAATATGACAGTATTGTGGTCTTGTTAAACATAACAAGCATTCCCTATTATACATAGTGCCCAACAAATAGCACTTGCACCACACGAGAATTTGAGATCTTCGTTTTCTATTTACCCCTTGCAACCACCCTGTAAACAAATTGTGTATCCCAGATGGCGGTTTTAGGTTAAAAGGAATATGAACGATCCTCCAAATAAATTTAGCATAATGACCGTCATAGAGTAAATGTTGTATAGTTTCGTTTGAGCGACAAAAACAACATTTCTTATCTCCTTGCCACGATGAGGAGGTGCCAAAGATCTAGGTGTGGACATTGTGGATGGCACTACTACACAAATTCTTTTGCTAGATACTTCCATTAATTTTTTCCAAGAAGTATAGGAATGTAGAATGCCTCGGTTAAGGCCTCGTATTAAATGAGGCGGCCAATTTTTTTATTAATCAAGCAGGTTAACACTATAGGGCTCGCCTCGGTAAATAGTGACCCAAAAAGCCCATCTAAGGCCTGGTAATGGCTTCACGGTATATAAGAGAACCTTACAAACCCGAACCCCCACACCCACCCACCGCTCAACTGCAATATGCCGACCCAACTCCATCGTGCGTCGCAAGCGCCACCCAACTCCCACAACACCACACGTCATGAGCGCCCTCCACCGCCTGACTTCTCCCTTCCTACAACTCCCACTCCTTCTCCGTCCCACCCGAGCAGATCTAGAGATCGGTGGCATGGCGCGTCGTCGTGGCTTTGACCCTCCTCCACAACAGCGCTGCTACCTCCTCACAGTCATGACTTCCCCGAGCGCCCCACTCCTTCCGCACTAGCAACAAGGGGACACAACAAGTTGGAGGCCGTGAGGTGGAGACATTGCATTCGGTAGGGAGCTGCGAGGTGGAGGCGGCGGATCCAGCGGGGAGCAGCGGGGTGGAGGTGGCGGCAGTGGATCTAGTATGGAGGGCCCCTCCGGTGGCGGTCCTCTCTCTATCCGATGGTGGAGCAGCAGATCCTGTCATAGAGCCGCCAGATCCAGTGGCGGCGCTCCTTCGGCGGCGTGGCGGCGCGGCCTCCCTTGGCGTGGCAGCGATGGAAGGAGTGGTGGCATGGGGTCAGAGTCTGCTCCCCGGTGGCGACAACAACGCATAGAGGCGATAGAGCCAGGCCTAGATCTAGGCCTTGTTATGGCTAGATACAGGCTTTTGCTTTTTTTTTATTTGATAGGCATCAAAACGTTTCAGAAATACCCCCATTTACCCTGACCTTGCATTTGCAATGCCTACCTTGGTTAATACTTTTTTTCTCATCGCAAAATATTTTCTGTAACAGTCTAGGCACAACAGACCTAGGGAAGGCTAGGGCCGTCTAGTCCTTGGGACTTTTTATTAATTTTCACATATGGGCATTGTCAGCCTACAAAAGTGTTCATTTTCATAGATAGGCACGATGTCCGCGTGCTCAAATGACGAGTAACGCAGACCACCGATCATAGACAAACACGATGCCTGCCTCCAGAAACGGATTTTGACCTCCCGGGTTAAGTTTTGTGTAGTAGTGGCTCCATAACAATGACTTGCGTGATGGCGGATTACGTCTCCATCCATCAATTGTTTATAGGTTGTAATCAATCAGATCAAAAATTGTTCGACAAGATTTATAATTTGCATCATATCTCCTTTTAGGTGTCAATTTTTGTAGGGCTCGAGGAGCAACTTTTACATATGAACATCCAAACCATCAATGGTACATTAGCTCGGAGCATGGAGCTTCATGAATCATGGTAACTGGAGTCGCATGCATGAGGAGGGGAATCCTGGACTACTGCAAAACAAGGAAGTGTTGTGGTGATGGACTTGATCGCAGACATATAATTCCTGGCTAATGCTCACTCTCTCGGCATGGTTTTTCTTAGGACTTCTCTACCAGCATATTCAAATCGCTGCCAAATCTACACTAATGAGAATATACGGCTTCTAAACCCAAAACTAACCTAAAAACCGGAAGCCAAAGCTGCATAAACATGGCTCCACGGTTTTTGGAGAAGTCCCAGCCCTGCAAAAGAAGGCCTAAAACATGACGTCCGTAAATCTACCGTTGATATTAAGATAAATCTACTGTTGATATTAAGAGGAGAAGGTTTCTTCATCCTTCGTTGCTCTCACATAGGATTGGGACCAATAAACCAATCCTCTCTGGTGCCCCAAGCGTGTCAAAGCACGCGACAGATTTTGATTCATAAAAAAATTGGAATATTTGGAGTGTTTTCGTGTTGCCATTCTCTCCCATGCTGGAACAAGTTCAGGATGGCGTTCAAATATGATACGGTCATATGGAGTCTGAACCCAAAAAGAACCGGAACACCTGGTTATTGATAAATTGGAATATAGAGCCAGGGCGGAGTTGTCCTCGGGTTTTATTTTATGAATTTTCACATATGGATGTTGTGTCGGCCTACAAAAACAACGTTTATTTTTGTAGATGGGCACGATGTCCGCATGCTCAAATGACGATTAATGCAGACCACCAATCAAAGGCAGACAGGATGCCTGCCTCCAGAAACGGATTTTGACCACTTGGATTGAGTTTTGTGTAGTAGTGGCTCCATAACAATGACTTGCGTGATGGCGGATTACATTCCCCATCCGTCCATTGTTTATGGGTTGTAATTTATCAGATCAAAAAATTGTTCGACAGGATTTATAATTTGCATCATATCTCCTACTTTTAGTGGTCAATATTCTGCTATAATCTTCAGTGTTTTTCTATCAAATTCAATCGTTGTATCAACAGAAAAGTTAATTCAACAAAATCAATGCATCATATCTTCAACAGAAATTAATTGAAAGCAGAATATTTGGAATAATTCCTTTTTAATTGCACGATCCGTTTTAGTGGCTGCCTGTTATGCAAAAATAAATTGTAATTAACAGCTGATTCTAACGGTGTCTGGTGGAGCGACTATATAAATTGGAGGGAGACGCAGCTGCATTCCACAGTCATTTTTACAGCCAGCATATATATACTAGTAGACAGATTACACTTGTGCTTATACTACCATATACACAAGCCCAGAAGCCACGAAAAAAACATAGCAGTCATGTGCCACCGCCAGGAGCTTGTCCTCGTTGCCGTTGCCCTCATGGCAGCTTCCATCCTGCAAGCCGTCTCGTCTACAGCAACCAAGTCGGGGAACTTGACCGGTGACGACGACGATGCGGCCAAAACAGCCTATGATGTCCTGCAGCAGAACAACTTGCCGAGGGGTCTTCTGCCACTCGGTGTGAAGTCTTACGAGCTCCACCCCGGTGGTGCTTTTCAGGTGACGCTGCCAGGCGAATGTAACTTTTTTGTCACCGTCGCTGGAAAGCAATTTAAGTTCCGGTTTGAGAGCAGCGTCAACGGCATTATCAAGTCTGGATCCATCAGCCGTGTGTCCGGCGTGAGAGTTCAGGTGGAGTTTGCATGGCTCGGGATCACCCAAGTCAGTCGTGCTGGTGACCAGCTCAACATTCAGCTAGAGAAGTCCACTCAGTCATTCCCTGTCAGCGCCTTTGGCCAGAGCGCACGATGCAGCTGAGGCAACGACGACCTATATTTAAAACTTTTCTTATTTACCCTATTTTGTAAAATAGAAATTAAATAAATACTATTACCTCCTAAGAGGTAATAGATGATCTTGACCGTTTGATCGGAAAAAATAGGCGGTCCACAGTCATTTGGGAGTACCGTAGCCATTGACTTTTTGTATTCCACATGTCCTCAGTATTTCGAAGTGAATAATGTAGAATTTGATTCAACCTAAATAGTGTCTTCATGTTTGTTCAGTTTTGCTTTGTTTATCTGTACTTCTATAGAAAGATAGGTATATTTGTGTGAAGATCATGTCTATCTTTATGTTACCCTTAGCATAGCATGGGCCGAATCTACACGTGATCACCAACTAGTTTTTTTTTGTTTTTATTTGTGAAAGCTGGCTTTGCTCTTACTGCAATAAGAGAAGTGGGAAGTCCTTTTACATCCTAGTGGACTCCCCTAGCGAGCTACCCGGTAGCTGTTGGGATCTAACTTTACTCCTAAAACTTTTATCCTAAACTTTAAAGTTGCAAGTAGAAACTTTTCGTATATAGAGCACTACTACAGAACGGATTTTACGAGGTGGTTGATTTTCTTTTTCCGTGGGGGGCATTTTTAAAACCGCCACGAAAATACTTGGGCCGGCAGCCCCGTGCGCGTGGAAATGCCCGCCACGGTTATCGATTAACGTGGCGGGCATTTAATAAAACCGCCACGGTTAATGGTGATTAACCGTGGCGGTTTTGTTATAATGCCCGCCATGGTTAATATCCATTAACCGTGGCGGTTTTTCCTATAATGCCCCCACGGAAAAGTCTGGGCTATAAATACAGCACCAACCTTCTTCTTCCCCATCGGGTTTCGCCATTTTCTAGGGTTTTGAGCTTCAAAACTCTAGAAAACACCATTTCTAAGGGGGGGAAGGTTTTGCCTTGGTTTGATTGAAGTTTGGCACCGTTAGGGGTATTTCTCCTCTCTCTCCTCTCTTTTCTCTCCCTCTCTCCCTCTCCCTCTCCCTCTCTCTCTCCTTTTTTTCATGGATAAATGTGTGTGGTTTGTGCTCTCTCTCTTCCCCTCTCTCCTCCTCCTCTCTCTTTTCTCCCCTCTCTCTCTCCCCTCCCCCTCCTCTCTCTTTCTCCCCTCTATCTCTCTCCTCTCTCTCCCTCTCTTTTTGAGATCTAGTTTTGATCTCTCCTCTCTCTCTCTCCCCTCTCTCCTCTTCTTCTCTCTCTCCCTCCCTCCCTCTCTCCCTCTCTCTCCCCTCTCTCTCCCTCTTTCTCCTCCCCCTCTCTCCCTCTTTCTCCTCCCCTCTCTCTCCCCTCTCATTTGAAGTGTACGCGTGCTCTTTTTCATCGATACGATCTCTAATCATCGATCGCTCTCTTTGTTTTGGTTTAATTAATTTGAGCAGGCCGTCGACCATGGCGCCGAATAGAGATTGGATGTACAGGTCGAGGATGAGTTTGAAATTCGTTGATGATGTGCGAAAGAAGTTTATGCCCGTCGCGCAGAAGCATCGAATCATTCAGGGTTCGAAGTAATGGTGTGCCCGTGCTATCGGTGCAAAGCATCCGTTCTTACACAAGGATAACGCCGTCGTGGAGCACTTGCTGCGGTATGGTTTCATCAGGGAGCCGAGGTACACCGTGTGGAAGTATCATGGTGAAAAAGAACCGAGTGTCGCGGCCGGTTCATCTGGAGGACCCCCGTCGACTACAACGACGGAAACACCGGTGGTGGACGAAGGACTGCCACAAGTTGATAATCGTGATTACATCACCGTAGATGAACTGCTTGAAAACATTGCAGAAGACAATGCGGGTGGAGATCATGGTGAACAGTCAGTAGTTGATGACATGTCGCCCGAGGATGTTGCTCTTTTCGAGGAAATTGCTAACCTCAAAGATGAAGATGACGTGTTGTTTGGCAATCCAAGATGGCTCGAGAATTTTAGACAGATGAAGCAGGCGGCAATTGACCCTCTCTACAAAGATGACGGCAAGTGTCCGAAGGATTGCACGGTGCTACGTTTTAACCTAACGATGTTGATGTTGAAGGCTCGCCACGGGTGGTCAGACACGAGCTTCAATGACCTGTTACGGTACCTCGGTGACACTGTTTTACCCGAGGGGAATAAAGTGCCCGCCAATACCTATCGGGCGAAGAAGATGATTCGTCCGGTGGCGATGAAGCTGAAGAAGTTTCATGCGTGTCCTAACCATTGTATTCTATACCGGGGTAACTATGCGGACTTGTAGAACTGTCCGCGATGCGGCGTGAGTCGTTACAAGAGGAATGCCGGGCCGTCGTGCCACCGATGAGGAGGGACCATCGAGAGGGCCCAAGAAGCGTAAGACGGGAAGAAGCGTATGCCACCTCCCCGAGGACGAGGAAGAAGATGGTTACACGCGCAGGAAGATCCCCGCCTCTATCGGTGTGGTACCTACCCGCCCCGGATCGCTGCGTGCAATTTTGGGAACCGAGAGGATGCCAAGCTGATGTCTGGCATGCATCAGCCGAACGCACGAAGGGCGATGGCAAGCTACGACACCCCTCGGATGCCAAAACGCGGAAACGCATCAATGAAATGTTTCCGGATTTTGGGACGAGCCTAGGAACGTAAGATTCGCAATGAGTACTGACGGGATGAATCCGTTCGGAGACCTCAGTAGTACGCACAGCACCTGGCCGGTCACCCTCACCATATTCAACCTGCCTCCCTACGAGTGTCTGAAGCGCAAATATCTTCTACTGGCCATGCTCATTTCCGGACCAAAGCAGCCAGGCAATGATATAGATGTGCTCATTGAGCCAGTAATGGAGGAAATGGCGGAACTGTGGAAAGGGGTTGACATTATGGATGCGTCCGAGAAGAAGAAGTTCACTCTAAAGGCAATGATAATGGCCACCATCAGTGATTACCCTGCTCTCTTTTCATTGTCGGGGCAGATTAAGGGGAAGACAGCTTGCACAGTTTGCATTGAGAATACCTGCTCCATTTACCTTAGTGGATCCCAAAAGACGGTGTATATGAAGCATCGTAAATTCCTCCTCGCAAAGAACACAGGTGCCGGGGAAACTTCGATGGATCTAGTACTTTGGCGCAGCCCGAGACATCAACGGAGGAGCCGGAAAGGGTAAAGTACGGGCCAAAAGGTGTTTGAAATGGTGAAGAACATAAACCACGAAGTTCGGTAAGAAGAAGAAAGCCGGTGGGCCAAAGGAAAAGAAGAAGCGGAAGCGGAACAAAAACAAAGAAGGCAAGAAGAAGAAGCAAAACAGGCGTATGAAGCGTATGCGAACCCACTCGGCCGAGACCGCCAAAGTCCCATTCAAGAAGCGATCGATTTTCTTCAAGTACCTACCATACCGAAGATGCTCCATACACCCCATGCTGTCGATAACATGCATCTACAGAAGAATCTCTTCGAGAGCTTGGTCGGGATGTTCCTAGATATCAAGAATAAGACGAAGGACGGTGTCAAGTCACGTCAGGATCTTGCCGACATGGGCATCAGGCCCGAACTTCACGCCAAACCCTCGGGGAATAGCGGAAAAGTCGACCTTCCAGCCGCGAGCTACAATCTGACACGGGATGAAAAGAGGGATTTTTGCAAATGGCTCAGGGATGTGAAAGTGCCGACCGGTTCGCTCCAACCTCAAGAGCATTGTATCGATGAAAGACCTTTGTCAAACTTGAAGGCCCATGACTGCCATGTCATGCTGACGGTGTTCCTTCCAATTGTGATTAGGTGCATCGGCCCAGAGTTTTTGAAGATGGCCGTTACACGCCTGTGCTACTTTTTTAATCGCATCACAGAGAAGGTCATCGCTGAAAATGACCTACCCGCACTGAAAGAGTTCATCACGGAGACTATATGCCAGCTTGAGATGTGCTTACCACCGTCTTTCTTCGATATTATGCCACACCTCATGATACACATGGTCGATCAAATAGAAGAACTGGGGCCTCTCTACCTGCACGAGATGTGGATGAACGAGCGGTTCATGTCCTCTCTTAACAGATCCGCCCTTAACCGCGGCATACCCGGAGGGCTCTATGATCGAGGCATACACAACAATGGAGTCCGTTAATCGGCTGCACTAGATACATCCGGGATGGAAATGCAATCGGCCTACCCGAACACCCGCACGAAGGCGTAACCGCAGGGATGGGCTGCGCGGTGGTGTTGACACCGTTAACGTATACTTTTAATTGTCAACTAAACATGGAAAAGGACTAAAATATAATTAGATAACCTTATTAGGGGTTTATACTAATGATTTCCATGAGTTTTGGTAAAGTTGTGATTTGCGAGGGACTTAACAGAAAAAACAGGCGAGAAATGACGTGGCATACCTAACCGACGAACGCAACGCAATCCAACTCCGAAACAAGTCTAGAAGGCTCCGGATTACTCCCGACGTGAACCAAACTTGGCACCAAAGAAAACATCATCTAGAAGACTCCAGGCCACGACGCGATCGCGGCCCGGGTGGGACCCACCTCGGGCCGATCGGCTCAATAAACAGCCGATCGGCCCGCCTTTGGCCGCCAAGCAAGCCCCGCTTTCGAAGCTTCTCCAACCGCCTCCGAGATGCAATCTAATCCGTCGTTTAATGTCCGTTTGATCCGAGGGCGTCGGTAGAAGCACGAGATGGATCTAAATCCAACACCGCACCTCCTCCAGGGCTATATAAGCGAGCCCCTGTGCCCCCTCGGGGCTTCAATCATCTCAGATCAACTCATCATCATATCGACGGATCCAGCTCTAGTCGACGGCCTTAGCTCTAGTTCAAGAACTAGAAGTAGAAGATTAGACAAGATGTAGAACTAGAAGCCCTAGATTAGAGTTGAGAGTAGAGCTTCAAGTTGAGAGAATTAGAGCGCGGTTGAGGCGGAGTTGAAGGAAGGCCGGAGAGCCGGGCGCCTCCATCTTCTTCTTCCTCCGGGAGTTGGTGCCATTGGAGCGCAACTCGAGATCTTGTGGATTGTTCGACTTCCATTCGAGTAAGTGGTATTGTCTCTATTGTTCTTAAGGTTCGTATTTCTTTGATAAGATTACTTTGATTCTTGGTTGCTCTTGAGTTAAAGTTGTTAGATTAATGTAAGCGTGGTGCTTAGATTGACTAGCTTATTACGAATACCTTCTATAGGCGGGGTGAAACACCAACCGTTAAGGCCGATCGTGGTGGTGACAGCGCCATTGAGTCCTTTCTCGTATGCCCGCCCGTTTATAGAAATCGAGGAGCCCCCGCGTTGTTAGCGTAGATTCCCTTTATTAAGAGTTTCTTCATGACAACCCCTCTTAAGAACAATGTGCAAATGATTTACTTGAAGTGAGAACAAGACCTTCCTAATAGAACTCCTTACCTCTCTTTTTAATCTAGTTTTATAGCCACTCTGGATTTAGCTATACACCTTGACGTACCCTCTCACCTTCTCCCCCGTGGATTTGATATTTAAAGCCCTATTCCCGGATGAAGTGCTCACCCGGTATCCGTTAAACTGCGGATTATCCATCATAATATTCCTGTAGGTTAACAAATACCAACAAGCATTTTCGGCGCCGTTCGGGAGAACGGTTTGAGACCACGTTGAAAAACTATAGCTAAATCTTGTACCATACTTTTATCTTTTTCTTTTTATTCTATCTTTTTCTATCTTCGTGGGATCAATTGATTCCATATTTATCTATCTTATCTTGCACCCTTAAGCGGAAGCTCGGCCACTAGAATCCTTAGATCTCATCCTTACATCGGCCATTAGCTACGCCTACGGTTGATCAAAATGATCATGAAGCAATACTTCTCGGGAGTGAGAAGCGAGGATCATATCTTCTATGGTAGGAGTCTTTGCCGACATCATGAAAGTGTTGTGCGCATGATCATCATGCGAGTTTTTGGAGGAACCTTTTCTTTCCCTTTTTAAGCAAGGTTTGCTTTGACGAACTCAGCCGGGTGAAACCCATATACTAGCATTCTTTATGACCACCCAAAGGAAGAAGAATCATCCTCCCAAATTTAAAAAAAAAATATAGAAGTTCGATAGCTATATCACCATCACTCCAATCCCAAGACTTAGCTATCGACCCCAAACCATCAATGCGCTTAAAACCTTTAAGGGGAGAAGAAATTCAACCCTTGGATATCTCTTTAGATGATGAGTTTCATGAACTTCCGGCTTCACAAGAGACCATATATAATCCAAACTTCTTTTGAGATAATCTCTTAGAAAGCACCTTTATTGCTACACAAGAACATTGGGGAACCTCAAGGATGGCATATCTAATCATGCCATAGGAAGAGAGCAAAGCCATCAAGAAGCCACTCCCTCTCTCTCTCTTTATGATTCAAATTAGATAATTCTTTTCAAACCCATCTTTAACCACATCCTTGAGCCCAATGAACCCTCTTGTGCCCTTTTTTCAAGGCGTCTCCTCACGATCCTAAAATATTATGAACGATCTAAGGAAGACCAAAAGGAGCGCATTTTCTCGAGAACATCAATGAGCATAAAGACTACTTCATAAATGGAACTTTTTCCACCTAGTCCATGCTCATTTGAAAACTCCTAAATTGATTGCCATCTCAATTCTTGCCGCACATGAGATCTCCATCCCCCCTCATACTCTCTTTCTTAAAAATTTAGAAAGGGTGGTTGTCGATGAATATTCCAACGGCTTGAAATTTTGAGGCGGCAATATAAGGGAAACCATTTCATCATCTTGATTCATAATTTGAAAGTTTCCCAAGGACGCTTTTTTTGTCCTAAAAACAAGCACTCTAGGGGAAATACTATAAGACTTATATATTACTATATACCCCTATGTTATGAGCATATGATTATAAAAATATTCCTTCGGGTATTCTTGTCACTAACCATTCCAGGTTTGGAGCAAAGAAAACGAAGGATGACAATACAAGGTATGTCCAACCAGTCATTACGCAACATTAAATTACATGAATAGAAACATTTATTACTATGTTGCTATACTAGCTTGGTTGTCTTTTACCTTCATGCCATGCTTTCGATTGTTTAAAGCACTCATCATGCTCTATCATCTATGTTTGAGTAAATCTCTATAATGCTTTCATGTCATCTTTTTGTGCGCTTAGTATGCTAAGGTTTAGAATGAGTTCATATATCTCTTAAATGAAGCATGGTGCCTTGTTTAGGAGTAGATGATCTTTCTTCTAAAGGCTTTTAAATTAAGCGTGGTGCTTAGGTTAGAATGCCTTCCTAAATCAAATTAGACGTGGTGTCTAGGTTGACTTTTGAACCATAGTAAACTATAGTAGATGTTGGTATATCTTTGTTGGACTAACCCCGCTTAAAAATAATAAACTCGAAACAAGTTTGGGGAGGTCGAGATGAACTCACTAGAGATGGAGCAAGACATGTGAGACATGACTTATGGATAAAAGAATTCCCGATGAGCCAAGAAGTAGAAGAGTGACACAAGACAAGATCCACAATCCAGGCGCTCACTTTCGAAGAAGGAATTCATGGGTGATGGAAGCATCAAGGAGGGAGGCCAGTTCCATTGAAGATAATTAAGCCATCCTCTTCCTCCCGACATGCACCTCACTCCACATGCCACTCAAGAAGAAGAGAAGGACCACCACAAGGTGTAATAGCGCCATCATACTCCAATAATAAAGGTAACACCTTGAGGTAAGTTGTCGTTAATTCCTCTTTACTATGACATTCTCATAAATAAAAAGTCAAACATGCTAGAGTTATAGTTTCACATGATTCAATCTTGTTAACTCGACATGTTAGCTTTTTAAAAACTGCTTTCTAGCATCACTTTCTTGTTCGCTCATTATTTTGCTAAAAATATTTACATGCTAGATTTATCTTTTGATCTTACCACCCTTGTCATAAATGAACTTATACATTATCTTTATCTTGTTCAATGTGCCCACAAGGTTAGAGTAGAAGTAAATGAAATTTTGGTTCTGATGGTGTTTTCCCACCAACAGAGCCCATGCACTTGATCTCTACCTTGTCTTTGCAAGCAGGACTCACTTTGCGCAATAAGAGGAGAAGTCTTACTTCCCCAATTCCTACAAGTGGAAGTCCCCGACCTACAAATATGCACACTAAACAAGATCGCCCATGCCACCATCCAATCGCCTTCAAGCGGTGAATCGACAGCAAAGAACATGGGCAACGCCATCACCAAGTGGCTATTAAGATCAGATGATGCACTTGAGGAGTGACCAAGGAAGATCAAAGTGAGCACGACATGACTGGAGGTGTAGACCACTTGACAAGAGTAATGGGTCAACATCATCCCCATACTCCATCAAGAGGGCCTTACACCACCACTATTGTCTACCTCACCACAAGACCCAAGAAGAACAAGACGCGGAGACGCCGCTAAAAATCACAAGACCGGTTGGAACGGAGTTGACGAACAAGGAAGACATTAAGAAAGATTAAAGAAGTTCGCTCGGCCCCGACCAAGCCCGAACACTCAAAGACCGCCACTCCAAGAAAGGTCTCCTCCGAAGAAGCGACATGGAAAAGAAAGAAGCATCACCCACTTGAAGAGGGCGTCAAGAGTACACCTTCGGAAGACCTACCACTACCAGCGTCATCAATCGAACAAACACCATCTCCATAGGCCACCTCATCTACGCCACTGCCGAGATCATAGAAGGCACCATTTCATACCACGACATTCGGCGAGATGCCATCGATGCGCCGCGCCATGGGGAGTAAGTACTCAAAATTCTTGAGAGGTAACTTCGGTATTTATCTACATATTTATTTTCTACACGGCATATTTAAATTAGCATATTTCCTTTAGCATATTTACTTTCCTACACCTGCATAAAAAAATCATAAAAATATGTTTCTTTGCTTTTACGCATCGGGTTTCTTTAAGCCCCATGCAAGTACTCCTTGTTGTGGCGGCATAAAAATAAAAATCCAAAAATATTGCATTCATATGTTTTTGCATCATCATTCTTTTGCATAGGAAAATTCTTAAAAAAAATATATATGTGGACACATGAAGGTCCACACTTTTATAGAAAAATTCCTAAAAATATGTGGGCACATGAAGGTCCACGCTTTTACAGAAAAAATCCAAAAAAAATACGTGAGCACATGAAGGCTCACAATATGTTCCTAGAATTTGTTCCTTCGGGTATATGCGAATTAATATTTGCGGGGAGAACATTTAAGGAGAACCCAAGGCGAACAAGTTCCAAGGGACGAACGAAAAGGACTACTTTAAGATCCGGCTTGGGGGAGAGCACCTTGATTATCACGATAAGTATTGCTACTTTACCTTTTTAATATTAGCTAGTTATTATATACGAGTTAATAAGTCTTAGCGTTTAAGTCTTAAAGTTAGTTCGATTAATTTGTTTAGTTCGGTTTTAGTTAAAATTAGTTTACTATTAAATATTAGGTGCTCTTATGGAAGTCATCCACAAGTTGAGTCAATTATTCTCCATATATTTCTGGATATGTTTTTGTCTCCACCATGCTTTGTATGCAAGATAATGAGAAAATAAGTGTGGGGAGATCCTCGACGACCAAACAGAATTTTTCGCGACAAAAATCAAGAAATTCGAACCAAGGCGGAACCATCGACTTCGCTTACGACGAACCGCGACCCGACACGCCGCGCAGGCGGGCCGGCCCAATTATTAGGGCCGACCGGCCCTTGCCCCGGCCCCACTCAGCCCGTTTAGATCCACCGCTCGGTTTGTTTCCTAAAACCTTTCAATTTTCACAAATTACTTTTTCGTTCGAATTAAAAATAAGTCTTTTTCTCGTTATGGTATGTTTTCCTATATGAAAAAAGATGTCTTGTTAACCCATGAACAAAGTTTTGCATGATTAAATTCCTACATATACCGGTCACTTATTGGGATGCTTTAATTGCTTAAAACATGAGAAATAATAAAGTTAGAATAATGAGATCCTCTTTCTTTTATCTTGTCTTTGGAGAGTTATTTATTTTAAAATATTAAAATCATTAGTTATGCTTCTCCTTTGTGATCAATGATACATCCTAATAGAGCCGTAGCAATCATTAAAGATATATCTAATTAATTGTTGCTTTCTTGTATTGAGCTTTGTCAAAACCACGACCCATGTTGAAATTTGTCTAAAGTCTAAGATCAAGATCACGCATTAATCGCTTTTCACTAAAGTATCCATGCTCTAAAAAGTTTTAATCTCTATCTCCCATAATTTTAATTTTTGAAAAAAGGTACAGCTATGAAAAAGCCAAATGTTGAAAAAAATTCTAAGAGTGGAGAGAAAAGTGAGAGAGAGGAGAAAATGAGCAAGTGTTCTACTGGGGTCGGAAGACCCCCTCTCTAAGAAAAGAGAAAAAGGCAAAAATGAAGAGAAGAATAATGGACAAGTGTCCGAGGGTGAGTAGGGCCCACTTCTCTAATAATTGAGAGAGTAAAATGGACATGTGTCCGAGGGTGAGTAGAACCCACCTCTCCACTAAAAATAGCTGGTTACCTCGCTTGAAAAATAAATATAAATGCCGAAAAAAAAAAAAGGAGATAGAAGATTTTCAACTAGAGAGAGCGTGGTAATAATAATCTTGATTCACATGCACATCTTGATCTATGACTTATGACATCTATCTCCATGGATCCACAGTTGACTCAAAGCAATAAATACAAGGTAAGTGTGCTACATGTTCTTGAGCTCCACATATGATATAATAAATGGCGTGAGGATATAATATATTTTGAGAGACTTCGAGAGTGTCACAAAGGAGTAAGTAGAGCTATGTTTTCTTTTTCAAAACTTATGCAAAATCTCTCCAAGTGACTTGGTTTAAGAATTTAAGGTGATCTGTTTCTAACCATTTCATGCTCGATATCCCAAAGTGCGTGTATGACCATGGAGTATAATTATGATCCATTCTTTGTCTCTACGGTTACATTAAAGTTAGACCATCCTTTTTATCGAGGACTCCAGTAAAAGCCTAAGTGTGGGGGAGTTTGTTGACACCTGTTAACGTATACTTTTAATTGTCAACTAAACATGGAAAAGGACTAAAATATAATTAGATAACCTTATTAGGGGTTTATACTAATGATTTCCATGAGTTTTGGTAAAGTTGTGATTTTGAGGGGACTTAAAAAAAAACAGCGAGAAATGACGTGGCATACGGCCGGCGTAACGCAATGCAATCCAACTCCAAACAAGTCTAGAAGGCCCGGATTACTCCCCGACGTGAACCAAACTTGGCACCAAAGAAAACATCATCTAGAAGACTCCGAGGAAGCCACGACGCATCGCGGGGGCCCGGTGGGGACCCACCCCGGGCCGATCGTCCAATAAACAGGCCGATCGGCCTGCCTTTGGCCGCCAAGCAAGCCCCGTTTCGAGAAGCTTCTCCAACCGCCTCCGAGATGCAATCTAATCCGGTCGTTTAATGTCGGTTTGATCCGAGGGCGCTCGGTAGAAGCACGAGATGGATCTAAATCCAACACGGCACCTCCTCAGGGCTATATAAGCGAGCCCCCGGGCCCCCGGCTTCAATCATCTCGGATCAACTCATCATCATATCGGATCAGATCCGGCTCTAGTCGACGGCCTTAGCTCTAGTTCAAGAACTAGAAGTAGAAGATTAGACAAGATGTAGAACTAGAAGCCCTAGATTTGAGTTGAGAGTAGAGCTTCAAGTTGAGAGAATTAGAGGCGGTTGAGGCGGAGTTGAAGGAAGGCCCGGAGCTGTCGGCGCCTCCATCTTCTTCTTCCTCCGAGTTGGTGCCATTGGGGCGCAACTCGAGATCTTGTGGATTGTTCGACTTCCATTCGAGTAAGTGGTATTGTCTCTATTGTTCTTAAGGTTCGTATTTCTTTGATAAGATTACTTTGATTCTTAGTTGCTCTTGAGTTAAAGTTGTTAGATTAATGTAAGCGTGGTGCTTAGATTGACTAGCTTATTACGAATACCTTCTATAGGCGGGTGAAACACCAACCGTTAAAATTTGATCGTGGTGGTGGCAAATGCCATTGAGTCCTTCGTATGCCCTGCCCCGTTTATAGAAATCGTAGGAGCCCCCTGCGTTGTTAGCGTAGATTCCCTTTATTAAGAGTTTCTTCATGACAACCCCTCTTAAGAACAATGTGCAAATGATTTACTTGAAGTGAGAACAAGACCTTCCTAATAGAACTCCTTACCTCTCTTTTTAATCTAGTTTTATAGCCACTCGGATTTAGCTATACACCTTGACGTACCCTCTCACCTTCTCCCCGTGGATTTGATATTTAAAGCCCTATTCGGGTGAAGTGCTCACCGGTATCCGTTTGTTTGCGGATAATATTCACGTAGGTTAACAAATACCAACGGCGGGGAGGAAAGTACGAACCGATATAGACCACGAAACAATCGAAGAAGCCCATGACAGCTCTCGAACCAGTTAGTATCAATGGAAACGTGGGCGAGAAGCATCCGGAGGAAATTTGCAAAGCAAAGCGTGGCCCACGCACAGGGGTGGGTACCGAGACAACACAAGTTGAATTTCACAACGTGGATCAGAGAACGAGGGAGATACCCCCAAAACGCGGATCTTGAAGAATCGATGCTTGCATACGGCCCATCTAGCCAAATCATCACATGGCAAGGTTACGACATCAATGGATACAGGTTCCACACGAAAGAAAAGGACAACAAGAGCGCGTCCACGAGAACAACGGCGTTGGGTATGAGGGCATGGACATGGCCACCAAGGAACTCAAGACATACTATGGGCAAATCCAAGAGATTTGGGAACTTGATTATGGCGAGAGCTACAGATACCCATTTTCCGTGCCCAGTGGGTCAAGCCAATGGCGGTTGGCGTGGGCGAAGTTGGGTTAACCACCGTTCATTTCGAAAGTACTTGGAGATGATGAGTGGGTACTGCAAAGTCGCGTGGCCCGTAGCCTACTACCCGTGCCCAAATCGCGGGGCAAAAAGCAACTACATGCGGTCGTGGGAGGGAAGCAAAGGATTGTGGGGAGCCGATGGAGTGCAGAGTCCCGAAGAGTACAACAACTATGCAGAATTTACGCTCTATACCCGATCATCCAACCAAGATCAAGGAAGTCGAGACACGCGTGTGGGGAATGTCCTCGAGGACCAAGACAAAAGCCCCGGTGCCGCCACGGACGGTCGGGAAGAAGACAATGGCAGCCCCGCAAAAAAATAAGTCGATCCTTTTGTAATAGAACCAAATATGTAATGGAACCAAATATGTATGTCACGACATTTATGTAATGGAACCAAAAATGTATTGGAGATCGTCGGACTTGCACTTAAACGTCCCCCGACTTGTCAATTAAAGACTGTATTTTTTAAATCATGCAACAACTATCCAAAATTCAAGTTTCTCATTTTTCATGGGTACACACATACTCATAGGGAGGCCACAAAAAAAATTTTCAGAATTTTTGAATGACCATTTTGAATTGTTATGTACAAATTCATTTTTGAATCCATTTTGCGTGGCGGGCATTTTACAATACGCCCCATTCGTGGCGGGCATTGTAAAATCCTATATAGGTGACGGAGGCATCATTTGGAATCGGCTAAGTTTCGCCACGGTTCAAGTTCAAAAGGATGCCCATCTCCTCGGTCCTCATAGCCTGCGGCGCCTCCGCTCCTCGCGCTGACGGTCCTCCTCCTCCCTCCTCCTCCTCCCCTCCTCCCTCCTCCCTCCTCCGTGCTGCGGTGGTGCCAAAAAGCGCGCCCGTGCCGCTTGTCTGCGTTTCCGCCCCGTGGAGCTCACTCCCACCTGCCGTCGGTTACGCCAGGCGCTCCTGCATCCGGCTCCACTCGCCCGCCATTGCCGAATATAGAGCCTCCAAGGTCTTCTCGCCTCCGGCGAGCGCCGTCCCTCTGCCTCCTCCCGGGAGCGACCGTGAGATATAGCCTCCTCCCAACTCGATCCTGCAATTGCCACCCGGTGAGATCACATATTTGGGGTGAATTTGGGATGGTGCCTCGTGAATTTGGGTTGAATTTGGGATGAATTTCGAGGTGTGCGTGATGCTATACACTATTTTGGAGGTGCTTGTGAAATTGGGATGAATTTTTGGGATGAATTTGGAGGTGCCTCGTGGAATTTGGGATGAATTTGGTCTGGAGGGTGAATTGAAGGGTGAATTGAGCTAGTCGCCCCTTCTTTGTGATGCTATATACTTGTGAAATTTTGAATCAATTTTGCCCTATATCTTTTTGTGATGCTATATACTTGTGAAATTTTGAATCAATTTAGCCGAGCATGTATGCCCTTGCCTATGATGCCACTTCCATTGTCATACTTATATGTGATGAAAAGGGATGAATTTGTATTTTCAAAATTTTGGTATGCTTGACCTTTTGTCCCATTTGCTAAGTCCTCATTTCTTGAGAATTCGAGAATTATTAAGGACTTAGCCGGCGGGAGAGGAAATTTTGGCTGCCCTTCGGGTCACAAGTGAACCGTGGCGAGAGGACTTAGCCGATTCAATGATGCACTGGTCACATATATATTCACTACTACTTAGTTGAACTTCGATCCGTGGCGGTTTTTGGGTTTTCCATGGCATTTTCTACAACCTTACTATCTACTTCGGCATTTGCAATGATGTGAATCTTTGTCCGAGGCGTGGCATATGCGATGATGATGTGAATGTTTTTATCTTTGAGGCAGCGGCGATGATGAAAATGTCCCCATACTTGTGAGCGGCTAAGCGAGGGCGGCTTGTATAACATATACAAGCAACCGGTTTAAACGCGATGTGATAAGGATAATTGGGTACTTCGAGCCAAATTTGTATTTTTACACAATTTTTGTATTCTTACACATTTTTGTTTATTTTTGTATTTTTGCATATTTTTATTTGTATTTGTAGACATTTTTTGTATTTTTAGTTTACATTTTGTAAAATGGAAAACTATGTAATCATGAGAGGAATTCAATAATAAAAATATTACGAGATGAGACTCGTGATACTACATACTACTATTGTTACACAATTTTTTGTTTATTTTTTGTATTTTTGTATGTACTATGTAAAAAGGAAAATATGTACCTATTTTATCTATTTTTTTGTAAATTTTTTTTGTTTTTGTAAGCGCTTTATGTAAAATGGAAAAAACTATATACGTAATCATACTACCGCTGTACTTTACTCATTCACTATAAATTACTATAATAAATAGCTCTGTGTGTTCCGTAGAATCCAATGGCATCCGAACCAACCGATAAAGATCGTGCAATGGGTGCCTGAGCGAGGAGGATGTGGCCTCGGCGAAGAGTTGACACCACCACCGATTCCGGAGAAGAAACGTCCTAGGGAGGAGGAAATTGATGGGGATTGGCAACCGAGGAGCCGAACACACGGGGTTCTCGAGTGGACGACACGGAACCAAAAAGGTAAGAATACGACAAACACAACGTCGTGTGCCTCATGTAAGTACATGACTAATTTTAGTTGTTGTCGCGTGGAAGTTACCATTGGAGCCTCTCCGTCTAGAGTTTGGTGAAGAGAGAGCTCAGTCAGAGGGGCAGGAATCTGGTCCCACCCCAAAGACTTCACCACCACCACCTCCAAGAAGTCGGGCTTGAAAAGAGGCCAGCATGGGAGGCACCAAAAGCCGAGGTGGTGCGTAATATATTGAGGATAGGGCCGACCGGAGATCCCGTGGAGCCGGAAAATATCGGGGCCATCTATAGCAAACCGGATCTCCATTGTAGCCAAGGAAAGTGTGCCCATCACTTACCTAGACCGGAGGACTGTCCCGAAGGTGCTTGAAGAAGAAGGTGTGGAAAGGCGTGAAAGTCCTGTTCCATTATCCAGGGGCGAGGCAGGGCTTTGACAAAAAGAAATGCAAGAAGTATGTGCTAAGATTTGCAAGCAAAGCGCTTCGCACCTCGCGGAACCATCTCAGACACAAACTATGTGTAGAAGGGCAAGTCACCACTTCAAGCCTACAACTTCTTAAAGCAACCCGTGCGGGATGAGTTCGCCAACCTTACGACCAACGAAGAGTATGAGGCCAAGTCGAAAATGGGTAAAGAACTCGCAAAGAAGAACGAACTCGGGCACAACCTCGGCATGGTAGGATATGCCGGTCATAAGGGTGAATGGCGGGGAAAGAAAGGGAGGACGCCGAGAAAGGGATAGAGAATCCGTTGCTAGCCCTTCCCGAGAGGGCACGTGACTTCTTCTATGCCCGTCGCCCCCAAGAAGCGTAAGACGGACAACACGCCCAAGTACAATGACCCAAAGGTTGACGAGGTGGAGAAGAAGGTGATGCGTGTCAAAGAGGCCAAGGAGCGGGGAGTTCCAACCTAGGAGGGAGCACGACGAAGCCGACCGAGGCAATCGGAAGACCCGAGCACCGCGGGGTCGAAGTTCGGGGCCGTGGCTCGAGGTATAGTTGGAAGACAGGTGGATTCCGGGCATCCGATGCGGGCAACTACCACACGAGGCGGAGGTACAAGGATAACCTTAGGATGCAAGGCTATGAGGAAGCCATAAAGGACATAGTCGAGAAGAAAATAGAAGAGGTATTAACGAAGAAAGGTATTTCCAACATCCAAGGTGTGAGTACCTCTGCGGGAGCTAGCAAGAACCCGATCGACGATCTCGTCGAACCCGCTGGCGGGCATTCTCTATATGCCCGTTGGCGAGAAAAGGGAAAGAAGAAGGAGGTGGCCACTGCCGTGGTGTGTCCACCACGGCATGATATGTTGTACAATAACCAGCGGGTCCCACCCGAGCACGTCTTCGTTTTACGCAATGGGTACAACCGGGCCTTGGTGATGAGGAGATTGATATCCCGTGATGAAAGAGGAGAAACAAGACTCAAGGACCTTCGGGTGGGGGGAGTACCTATGGAACAAGGAAGACATTGCCCCGTTGAAACCGACGACACCACCTCCGACGGTAGCGGCCGCAGTTCCTCCTCCCTTCTCCCAGGGTGGCGGTGGCGATGACGATGATGATAACGGCGACGATGGTGGCCGAGGTGCCGGAAGTCCTCGTCCGAACCCACCGGAAGGAGAAGATGGTGGCCGAGGTGGTGGAAGTCCTCGTTCGAACCCACCTCCGGAAGAACCGGAAGAAGAAGACGGTGGCAAGACACCAACTCACGGCTCGGCCAAGAGGACACCTTCTCCTAACAAGGTGGCTCGCCGTCCTCCCACGCCCGTTCAAGCGCCCAATGGTTGAGGAGGTTTCAGAAAAATGTTATAGGTACTATGCATTGGTGGTGCCTAATGTCAACACATGTGACAGTATAGCAAAAATTACATGGCTAACTTGTACACATGCATAGGATTCTCAACACCGCCTCGCGAGCGGTCGGGAAAAAGGACGATGAGGTCGAATGCTCCCAAGCGCCGAAGAAGAAGAAGCTATCAAAAGAAGATGAGGAAGTTCTTGCCCCGACCTCCAAATACTTAGATGATTGCGACAGGCGGAGCTAGCGGAGAGAGAGAAAAGGACCTCCGATTGGCTAAAAGGTAACCCAGGGGCCGTGAAGACCGTAAGTACTAGGTACGTATATGCGTGATAATCTCAACCAAACTTAGCCGGACATATTACGTATGTGTACATTACCTAGATGATGCTAATATACATCTCATACGTATAGGAATTATGTACCCCATCGGGGGGGACAATGGATCGCCCCGACGACGGCCTGCAGGCGGGTTTGAGCTTGGCAAGTTCATGGTGCCCAAGGGCCAAAATTTAATCGAGGAAGAGGAGTGGGACACTCGCAGTTCCACCTATTATATCGGCATGCGATTGATCGGGGGGTGACGGAGTTTCATTTGGGGGTTCCTAAAGAGCTCTTTAACTTGGACTTCGACATTTCACCGCCACTAGGCTTCGACGAAATGTGGCGGTTGCTATGGCGCCCGAGGACCTCGACCAATCCGTTGTCACCCTCTATGCTGCGCGTGAGTTTGTTTACCGATCATTACGCCGTACACCACTAATTCTAGCTCTTCGGTCCTATAATGACGTGACCACATGTGCTTGCAGGATGCAAGCATTGATAGCCCGAACGATGAATGAGCCAGTTGTGTTTCTATGTCCAGCGTATATAGACGTGGAATATTTTTCTCATTTCTGGATGGAGACCCGGAGGAACCAAGAGCTCAAGAAGCGAGGGCAAGGCTGAACAATATAAACACTATAAAAGTTTGTGCGATGCAAAAGTTAGAGAGATGGCAGACTACATCCGCAAGTGCATGAAGAAGATCAAAGGGCGGCCGGTGTTGTCGTTGCGCCCAACATATCAAGTAAGTCAAAAAAAAAAATAATACTTTTTTATTTTTTGAAACACCGAATCTATCTCTAATCAAATAAAATGGTGTAGCCTTGCCGGTATACAAACAACAAAGACACACCGCGGCCTTTGGATTACTTGGCTAATCTTCCCACGGGATGGATGTGCCCTTAGGCTCGACTCGTTGTATGATACGCCAAAAAGGCCTCTATAAACATTTTGAAGAGGCCTTGCAACCGTAAGTCCGCGACACTTGTATACTATTTCATACCATAAACTTACGTAAGTCATGACACCGAGGGATTTCGTCGGCCGGGGCTTACAAGGATTACTTGGCGCACCCCGAGTCATACGATCATAGGCAGCCCATACGCAAAACAAAAACATGGGAACCAAATGAAGATCAGGCGAGATGTCGAGGTATATATATGTAGCATTACTCTCGTTTGCTCGCCCATATTGAATGGTCTCATAATATTCTAACCATTTTCCGGTACATATATCGTGCATGCGGTGCGGTAAGCGACCTATAGGAACCAACTTTCGTGTGGTTTCTATTTGCACCTTCATATCCCGCAGTTGGCGTGTACCGTATTTCACGTGGCGCCGGTGACGAAGAAAACCACGGAATATTTTTTGGATGAAAGGCTTGGATGACCCACGCTCAAGAAAACTGGTTGGCGCCATCCGTAGGGGCGTCATTGAGGACGCGTTGTGCTACCTACCGCCATTTCTTCGACCCTAAGAGCGCCCTTGCTACACCACGACGACTTATGGGAACTACGGGATCTGGAGAAATGCGCTAGACATGAAGGCCTATACGTGGGATGGCCCGGACTTGTAACCTAGCTAGCTAAACGTGTTTGAGCAATCGATCGTTGGATCGAAGTTTTGTAAATTGTGATGTGTACAGTCGTCACTTTTAAACTCTAAGTGCTTTATATAATTGAATGTCCATGTTAGTTGAATGTTAAATTGTGATGCATGTTTAAGATTTATGTGAATATTCTCTTATTTTATTATTTAATATGTTGTTTAAATCGTAATTTATAATTTTATAGTATTTTTAAATATTTTTTATTAATCCTGAATTAATTAACCGTGGCGGGCTTATAACAAAACCCGCCATGGTTAATACATTAACCATGGCGGCATGTAACGATGCCCGCCATGGTTATCTATTAACCGCGCGGCGGGTTTTGTTAAACGCCACACGGTTATGGATTTTCCATGGCGGGCATGGGGTCCGCCACGGTAATCGAACTTGACCACTGACCTAATGCCCGCCACGGAAAATCCAAAATGCCCGCCACGGTTAATCCGACGTAGTAGTGGAGGAGAAGAAGAATGAGGCAAATAACTTTGTTCGAAAAAAGAGCTTCATGCGAAGGTGGAAATGTGACTTCACAGACAACTTCACCAGGAGAATAATGATTGACAACTTCACCAAGTCAAGTGTCGCGGAGAATAATGATTCGAAGATCCAAATGAAGTGGGCATAAACAACTTCGCTAAAGTAGAAATTTTATGCGGCACAACAAGTCGCTGCAGGCTCACATACAGCGGATGGCGGCGCGGCTAGGGGGCCATGGCGGGGCAGGGTGGATGGCGGCGTGGATGGGGGCTGGCGGTGGGGCTCGGCGGATGGCGGCGGTGCTAGGGCGGATGGTGGCGCAGATGGTGGCCGCCCGGGGGGGCTGGGGCGGTGGCGGTGCAGGGAGGGAGAAGGTCACGCTTGCGGCGTCACGAACGGGGGAGGGGGAGGGTCGCGCGGATCCGGCGCGGGCCGGGTGGGAGATGGAGATAAATCACTTTTCACTGTGGGTCCCATCAGAACTAGCTCCAATAATCACCTCTTGGGTGGGTTAGTTTTTTTGGTGGGCTAACCCAAACTAGCGCTCCTATTTCGATCCTTTAAGGGCTAGTTGAGCCAAAACTAGCTCAAACTAGTTTTAGCCATGGATCCAAACAGAGCCATTATAACACCGTCTAGTTGTTTTCATATGCACCAGTTAGTTGTTTCATTTCCAAACCTAGATTTTGTGGGGATGGCCACTGGAAGCCTTAATCCGTGTCTCCTTCAATGATTGTCTACATGAAAATTAAAATCGAAGAAAACAATATATGTCTGGACTTCCTTAGCGCACCGTATGTGTTACGCATACATGCTTGTAGTACAAGTACAACAGAGTATCAACACATGATAGAAACTGAGGATTAGCTGCCACAATGTTGGAAGTTGAACACACGGACAACAGTTCTAATATGTAACCAGTATTGGATAGAACTCATCAGTAACATCGAGAAAAAAGCAGCTATGGCGTTAACAAATTATCACCAGCGCTGAGACTAGCCCCTCAAGGCCCGGCATTCACAATCAAACTAAGCAGGTTGCCAAGGCCCTGGGCGCCGCCGTTGTCGTGGTAGCTGTTGCCGGCCAAGATTGGGAGTGGGAAGACGAACCACTCGCCGAACATGTTGGCAAATCCGCCCATAGACACCTTGTCCGTCTTTACGACCACTAGCCTGGTATGGTCGCCGCGGTTGGTCTGCAAGGTGACGAGGATGTAGTGCCCTTTGGCCGGCGGTAGACTGCGCTGAGCCAGCCAAGAAAGGCTGCTGGCGGCGAGGGCAACGGTAAGGAGAAGGAGCACAATTGAACAGCGTGGACCGCCCTCCATGGTGAAAAATCTATCTATCTATCTAGCAATAATAATGGTTCAGCTACTGAGAGTGAGAGGGTGTTGAGGGGCAGTAGTCCCTTGTTAGAGTTATATGACGAACTAGCTAGGCAAGGTGAACACACGCATATCGCATTGGGGAACAGTACTGAGTAGCAGTTGTCCCATGCTGTCCATCCACTGCGAGTACCACATGGTTGTTTGACACAAGGAAGATGCTGTACAAAAGGCGTCTAAGAGCAGATATATTCGCTGGTCAAGCTAGCTTGACCGTCTATAGATGCCTTCACATTTTGGTTGTACCTTCCCTAGCTCCAAAATTATGCCTCTGATCGAAATATGCATCGCTTCCTATAAGACTATAGTCCTACCTGTTCAGAGTCGCAAACAACGTAATCAGACATTTTCAGAACAATTTAAAATTGGTTTAAAATTTCTGCTATTGCAGGACGTACGAAACAAAAAACAGCATACTGCATGCGTCGAGGTCCAACAATTGTACGCAAGTTTATATTGCCCCAGCCTCAAGATTATTTATGGATACATGCTAAAGGTGCATGGTTTAAAAGATCAACTGAAGTCTGATGAAAGCCGTAGCTGTGACATGTGACCAGGGTGGCGATGGTGGGTAGAGTCAAAGTTGGGGTCGTAAGCCTACTAGAGCTATTGTCGCAAAAAAAAAAAAAAAAAAAAAAAAAAAGGCATACCTATTTTCCTCTTTATTATGCAAATTACCATACTCGATTTTTTCCCAGGCCAAGTTGATTGGGCCAGAATGCCAGAATGGCCCAAGCCCAAGTTGGCTCCGTGCCACTGATAAGAAATACTCCCTCTGTCCAACAATAAAAACATAATTTTTTTAGATTTTTCAAAATCTAATTTGACTATTCAAAATATTTGTGTAAATTCTAAAATAAATTAGTTATTATTATAATATCTTTAATGATCTAATAAGTCATAACAAAATTGATAATATTTATATAAATTATTTAAATAAGATGAATGATTAAATTAGATTTTGAGAAGTCAAAAAAATACTTTTTATGTTGGACGGAGGGAGTATTGCTTTTCGATCACGAACAAATCGACAAGAAATATTGTTTTTACGTAAACTACGTAATATTTCTGTCAGGTGCCCGTGCACAACCGCTGGGCGCCGGTGCAGGTCGAGTGATGTGACCGTGCCAAGGCAATCAAGGTTTATGATTTGTTCAAATCATCGATGCAAGGTGAAAGCTAAACTTGATTTCAAATTGTTTAGATTTCCACAAACAAGACTACTACTTGATTTGTATGATTATAGATTCAAACACCGTGTTGTGATGGAAGAAAAAGATCGTGATGTTGTCACAACACAAGTCGGTCACCAAGCGCAACTCCTTGGACCAAAAGAATTAGAGTCGAGGGGCGACTCCTTTTCAAGGGAGGGAGAATGATATGACCATGCCAGCGTCGATCACGTCGACGTCCTCGGCGACCACTCCAGCGACCTCACCGGTTACTTCTTCGACCTCTACACCAACCAAAGTTCCCTCCGGACCGAGATAACCCGGTTACTTCTTCGACCTCACCGGCGACCACTCCTCTACCTTCTTCAACAAAGTTATCTCCGCTGCCCCATATCAAGTTGTCTTGTTCGTCGACCCTCTTGCCGTGAAGATCGGGCCACCGTCGTGCGAAATCGGTTTGGTATTCATCATTTGGTAAACAGAGCTATCGTTGTCACAGTAGGTTTTGTTATCATTCACTTACATATCTATCATCCCCTTTACAATTTGCTACTATTTTTATTCATTCTATATATTGTGTTTTGTTCATGTCCTATAGTCCACTAAAAATTCACAAAAAATACCCATAGCCATTTCTCGGTACTGTTACCTTGTGTTCTTGTGTTCTTCAAGTTGCTAGTTACCACCATTCTATATATTTTGTTATCAGCTGTTTGTGTCAAAAACGGAGAGAAGAAAAAAAAAAAAAGAGAATAAAAAAAAAAAAGAGAAAGAGGAAAAGAAAGATTGAAAAAAAATAGAAGTGAAAAGAATTTGGAGAAGGATTTGTGTTGCGGATTGTTGCTGAAATTTTTAGTTTACATGTTCAAGTGGTGGTAAGTTTTATAGCTGCAACTTTACATCTTTTAAGCACAACGAACCACTTGGTTTTTCAGTACCGTAGCCCTCCTTGTTTAGCCACCTATAGCTCCACTTCAAATCTGAAACCGGGACAATCGATTCGTGATCCTTACAACCTCTCTACCACCTCCGTTGAAGCTGCCACACCAGCACCATCACAGTCCTTGAGGACAGGAGGACTTGGGTAAGTGAGAGGTGAGATTGAGCATTTCGACAAATATTTTTCTATTCCACTTTCTTGCTGCCCCTAACATGGCAGGACCATATTCAAGTATTCATGGTGGTGGCCATAGAGAAAAAGAACCACCAATCTCTCGGGCTGAGTTACATCATTTTGAAAACTCATTCTTGGAAGCCATGGAGAAAATGCTCGATGAGCGTCTTCCTACATCGTGCGGTCGTGCTACACAACGACGTAGCCCAACCAAATCTCATGGTGGTCTATTTGGGCATAGTTCTCGCCCCCGTGCGCTCTTTGGTGATGAAGATTATGGAGCTTCCACCCAAAAAAAATTTAGCGAGAGAGTGAGAAACACTTTGGAGTGACCCACAAAAATAGTGAGGGAGTGTTTCCAACGCCAAATAAAACTGCACAACCTCAAAGAACCAAGACATCGGGAAAAGAGGGATTAATTGTGATGGATAGGAAGAGGGATTTCAAAGAATTGAGTGAACCCAATGTCATGTTCTCCCGTGCGAATATTGGTGATGAAGATTATTGTGGTTCCACCAAAAGAAAATTTTAGCGAGAGAGAAGGCCCTATGGTCAGCAACACTCATGTGAGAAAGAGTACCATCAACCAAGATTGAGTGTGAGAGTACAAAATGAAAAGAAGAGAGACTCCACTATATGTGAGGAAGAGTTCCACCAAATAAATATGAGTGTGAGAATTCAGTAAGAAAATCTGAGAGATTCCACCAAATGTGAGGAGAGCTACAAAATTCAATGTGAGAGAGAGACACAAAAATTGAGTGAAAAAGAAGAGGAATTATGTGAGGAATTATTTACCACTAACATTATAATGCCTTCTTCTAGTTGTGTTTCTTGTGTGACGCAGGTCCATGATGAAAAAGATGTGGTTAATTATGACCAGCCCCTATATTCGATGAGGAAGATCAATTGATGGCCATGGACATGGATGCTGAAATTTTAGTGTGTGATGTGCAGCCTCAAATTGAAGGCAACACCATTGCAAACTCTTTCCCCTGTGATGCAAGTTCAATAGCCTTTGAGGAGGCTTCAGCTCATGGTTCTTTTGCATCAATTGCTGCTCCAATGCCATTACAGAACATGAAATACGACACATATGTATATGTTGCTTCAAAAGATGCTGAAGTGATTGTGCATCAAAACCCATACGAGAATAAGAGCCACATAGCCAAGCTGAAAGAGAGTGAAAATAAAAGTGAGTTGTGTGATTCCACCCACCTTGACGTTGAGAGTGTCAACAATACAAGTATGAACCACTGAACAACACAAGTATCGGTTCGGTATTCATCAGCTAGGGATGCGTCGCAGCCTGCCTGAGCCACAGAGAGATGGATGGAGCGCGACCATGACCGCCGCGGGCAGCGCGCTGCTCGCCAAGGGCGCGGCCCTCCAGGAGCTGGCCTACGGGGACGCGCGGCTCGCCGGGGCGTGACGGAGATGCCTGAGGCGCTGGGAGACGTGGTAGGCGCAGTCGTTGCCGCCACCGGACAGGAAGGCTCAGTCGCACGGGAAAGATAACGTGCGAAGGGAAGAAAGAATTTGGTGAGAAAAAAATACAAGGAAAAATAAATAAGGGTATTATATATAGTTATTTTGATTATTGTTCCGTCGTATGAAGCCATTTTGTCAAATACTTGTTCCAAAAACAGCACAATTTTCAACAAAAAAGTTACCCATGAAGCTATTTTTCAAAGAAACAGCTGAAGCTGAGCTGTGCCAAATTAAAAGGGACCATAAAATATTCCATAAGAGTTACTTTGGACAGGGGCGCACTACCGTAGTAATTTTGTTTTTTCCCCATGCGCCTAATAACACTCGGTTACATAATTACGGATTTCATGTGGAATTAATAATGGTGGACAGGGTCGATAGTGACTTCTATTGCAAATTGGCACGATATCATATCATGATATGAATATAAACCGTTGACTTGCTTTGCATTGCAAATTGCGCTAGTCGCGACACGACAAAACCATATCACGTCCACGGAAAAACAACAGGATGCCGAGCCAAGTTTGGTCGAGCTCGTCTCCGTCTCCACCACCGGCCGTTTGCTGGCCTGCGGGGGCCATCTTTGTGCCACAAACAACATGACCTTTCCCGTCCTTGGTTGGATGCAAGCCATCTTCTCTTCTGGTACATCAGCAGTCCTGCTCAATGGTGCTCCAGGGAAATCTTTTCATTGCAGAAGAGGGGTCAGGCAGGGAGACCCCCTCTCACCCCTACTTTTTGTCCTGGCTGCAGATCTTCTTCGATCAATGATCAATAAAGCCAAGGACCTTGGTCTTTTACAGTTACCAATCCCCCTTAGCTGCTCTTCTGATTTTCCTATTGTCCAATATGCAGATGACACCCTGATAATTGCAGAAGGAGATGCTAGACAGTTATTCTTTCTTAAGTCACTAATCAACAGTTTTTCCATGGCCACTGGTTTGAAGGTGAATTTCAACAAATCCATGATGATTCCCATAAATGTTCCAGAGACAAAATTATCTCTGTTGGCTGCTACTTTTGGCTGTTCCATTGGCAGCCTCCCCTTCACTTATTTGGGGTTGCCTCTCTCTGTTGACAGGCCAAGAAACTTGGACTTCATGCCCTTGGTGGATAAATGTGTTAGTAGACTTGATGGTATTTCCACTTTCTTGAATCAAGCTGGTAGATTACAGCTCACAAATGCAGTCTTCTCAGCTCTTCCTACCTTCTTTATGTGCTCTTTAGCCCTGCCAAAAGGAATAATCAAAATGGTGGATAAGCCAAGAAGATACTGCCTCTGGAGGGGCTCCAGCTCCAATGCCTATGCCATTCCTCAGGCTGCTTGGACAATGACCTGTGTTTCAAAAATTGATGGGGGATTAGGAATTATTGACTTGGAAAAACATAATAAGGCCTTGCTCTTGAAAAACTTGCACAAATTCTTCAATAAGGAAGACATCCCTTGGGTGCATCTTGTCTGGGAAAAGCATTACAGCAATGGCAAGCTCCCAAGCCATATCAAAAAGGGTTCTTTCTGGTGGAGAGATGTCTTGAAACTCCAGCCTGAATTCAAAAGCATTGCACAACCCTCTGGCAAGAGTGGTGATTCCATTCTTTTTTGGCATGACAGTTGGGCTGGTGATGCTCTCTCGGTGACTTACCCTGAACTCTTTTCCTTCACCTCTAACAAGATGGTCACACTCCAAAAGGTCCTTGCTGAACAAGATTTCCATAACTTCTTCCATTTACCTCTGTCTGAAGAAGCTTTTGAGCAGTATCAAAACCTTGAGCATATGATGAGCTCCAGAGAGATCAGCTATGATAATGATGTCTGGAATTATTCTTGGGGGTCTAACAAATTCTCTTCTTCCAAGGCTTACAAGAAATTGTGTGGCAATCAGTCGGCGCATCCCTCTTTCAAATGGCTTTGGAGATCAAATTGCCAACCAAAACACAAGATTTTCTTTTGGCTTTTGATGAAGGACAGACTCAGTACCAGAAACATTCTGAAGAGACGAGGCATGATCCTGGACAATTATCATTGTGTGCTGTGCAATAGCCTCACTGAAGAGTCAATGGTTCATCTCTTCATTGACTGTCCTTTTGCAGCAATGTGTTGGAACTGGATTGGTGTTCAGCTCTCAAATGGTGTATCTTTCCCAAAGCTGTCCTCCCAGCTCGAATTCAAATCAATGCCCCATTTTTCATGGATCTTTGTTATTCTCCTCTGGCTGGTCAATCCGGATGGCTAGGAATGGTTTGATCTTCAATGGGGTGCAACCAACTTTGTTGGTTTGTCAGCAAATCTTCACAAAGGAGTTGTATCTTCTGAAGCATAGAGTGAATTAAGCCAAGCAACCTCCCTCAATTTCTTCAATGGAGCCAAAATTTTACTCTTCCAGGAAACTGATCTCCATGTTTTTTATCTCCTTTTTTGTTTCTTAAGCTTTTTATTTCCTATTCCTTGAACTTTTGTAATTGTTGGCTTTGTTTCTTGGTTTTAATAAAGAACTGTAGGGGCCTCGGCCCTCCGGATTGGTCAAAAAGGAATTGGGGGGGGTGGGTGGGTGGCCCCATCCACCGTCCTCTCTATTCCTTTCCCATGACAAAAATGGGAGGCCCGGCCATGGTCAGCGTACTACAGCGTACCCGGCCATCCTTTCGTCATGCGGCCGTAGCACCGACCACGCCTGCAACAGGAGGAAGTATTATGGCCACAGTACGCCACAATACCTGAGGTAACAAACATTATGTCACCTACTCCGTCCTTCCTTGATTTCCACCCCACGACGGGCCATGAGGATGGTGGAGACTGTGCCGCCCATCCTCATTCCAAGAGTGACAAGACCGATGGCCGCTTCATAGTTCGCAAGTATGACCTCCTGTGCTGCCTAAACCCATGAATTCGGGGGCACAGAGGCCACCTGGAGGACGACGGACGACCGAGGCCTTGGCTGTGCCAATCTTCTAATACAAGGAACCCCCAAGACGGCGATTGGCACGGTACAAGGACCACTATATGACTCCAGGAGCGGTCGAAGGCGCTGCAACGATCCAACACAGCCTTCTTCTTCTACCTCCACTCTCCCTCTCTCCCTCTGAAGCCTAGGACATAAGTGTGAGCCGGTCACTCCCTTCTTCTATAAAAGGGACCGCTCGGCCATAGTCTTAGGCAATGGAGCTCACTACACCAACTCTTCTATAGCTAGCTCGGTAATTGTTAGGAACACCCTCATCTGGTTAGCACCGAGTTCGCTGGATATTGGCACTAGACTCAATCAGGAAAGCGACTTGGGAGTTGATCCCTCTCTCGACCACTTGTAATCGCCCCTATTACAAGCACCAATTCAGTACAAAGCCACGAGCAGCAGCTCACACGGGACGTAGGGATTTTCCATCTGAATGATTCTAAATCTCATGTCTTCTGTACACCATCGTAGCTGAAGCATTTGTGATGCCCCACGAATCACTAGTCTGGTTCTTGCGACAACCCCTGTTTCGAAGACACCGACATTCATAGGGTTTAGGGTTTAGGGTTGATATACACGAATCTCAAAGCAAAATGGATGGTAGGGGACAATGGGTGTAACTCATAGTTTTTGAAATGTTGTGCCACAAACAACATGGCCTGGCTGCCCCCTGCCCCCACATCCGGTAGGGCGGTAGGAGCTTGTCTCTTGTCCGAAGTGCTGCTGGCCACAACGCAACCGCCAAGGTTTGATCCCAGCAATCGATTCATTTCCAATTCATTTCTCTAGCTGTTTCTTGCAGCTTTCAGCGGTGGATAACATACCTGCATCAGCTAAGTTCAGTTAGATGTAGAGGTACTAGACACTTTGTTGTAGGAAATAGAAGTAATGATATGTGTATTGCTCTAACGGAATGTTATTTCTTATGAATGTCGCCATCTGCGCAACGATTACTACCATCCCACCAAAGCATCCCACCGACAGGAGAAACCTGATTTGCGGTAGTGGTTATGCGGTCGCCATCTGCCGAACGATTACCATTTCCTAGAAATGCAGTGGTATGCTGAAGTTTTCTCCTAGTATACGTGTGGACTTCTTCAGAAAATTCAATTTCACAACGACTTTTCAAACTTGTTTCTGCGAAGGACACTTCGCTACCACCTAGAATTGTTACTCGTACTAGTATAAAACAATGCCCACTTGAAGAAGAGTTCAGCACAGAATCGATCGAACTATATATATAGGTTCCTACTTCCTAGTGTAGGGTATGGCCTGCTTTCTCGGTAATTTCCCCCTGCGGCCTGTCCCGTATCGTTTCTCCATGCGCGTCCTCCTACCCATGATCATTTGCTCACTGCTCTCCTGCTCCTACCTGAAATCATGCCAATGCTCCTGTCCGACTCGGTGCTACTCCATGAACCAGCAGATATACTGCCGCTATCGTAGCTTCGAAGAGATGCAGCTTTACCTTTACTCCACGGACCTACTAAACTATACATCAGCCGCACCTGTCACGGATTGTGGCGCTGATCTTTTCGGTTACGTGAAGAAATCCTATCCTGGTTTCAACTTCTCTTCCACAGGGATGTTAATCCCCTATTTTCCGGTCCAAACGCCATTGTGGATAAATAGCAGCGATGGCCGCCTCCTCGAGGCGTCCTTTGATCTGAGCTTCACCATGGGCATCGATGGGTCCGCCGGCCAATCGAACGTAGGTATGTTGTTCGCCATCCTCTCATCGGCTCTACATACCTCGGGCCCTTCTAACAGCTCCAGCATCGTCACGATACCAAATGGCTCTGTCGCCGGAGATCCAATCACCGGCGGGAGCAAAGTCTCTGTCCAGGTTAGTTCAGTACCGTCAAATATCACTATTGTTCGCCAGCTGCCAGGCTTACCGTCGTATGATAATAGTATTGGGATCAATATATCCATAACACCGCCCCAAATTTCGATTGGGACAAATAACCACTCCTACAACGTGTCCATGAAGTACGACTCCGGTAGGCACCAATTATCAGTCTATGTTGTCGATGCCGTATATGGTGCAGGAGGAAACCAGCGAGACAGCCCCATACTACATATAAACAATTTCGACTTGAGCAGCATCACCAATCCAAACCCCACCTTCGGTTTTTTCTCCACGGTAGAGCAACTCCAACGTCTCAACACATTAGACACATCGTTCCAGTATTTATTTCCCGAGTATAGCATCCCAGACTGCCCTGCTGCTAGCCCTACAAGTGGCCCTGCTAGTAGCCCAGCTGGGGCAAAAACCATTACGCCAGCGGTTATTGGATCGGCAGTTGTGGTTGCTAGCATAGTCGTTGCTGCCCACTGCTACATCAACTCGAAGTATAGAAAGTGGAAGAAAGATCTGGATCGGCTTGCGAAAATCATCAAGGGCCTTCCAGGGGTGCCCAAGCAGGTTGAATACGCTGACTTAAAAAGGGCCACCAACGACTTCAATGAATCCATGGAGATTGGCAGGGGCGGATTTGGTGCTGTGTACAGATGCAGGCTTCCTGCTTCTATAACTGGAGATGAGGTTGCCGTGAAGAAGTTCATGCGGAATGACAACGACCATCGCTACGAGGACTTCCTAGCGGAGGTCAGCATCATCAACCGTCTGCGTCACAAAAATATCGTCCCTCTCATTGGTAAGGCCCTAGTATTATCGTGCTACCTCTCTATGAACATTAAGAGAGATACGTATATATATTATAGATATAAATAAATAAATTATTCATTGGTCACTGGATCGGAATCAGCTTAGGTCCCAAATTATATAGATTGCCCTTATTTTGAGGTCAATTGCTCGTTTGCCCTCATTTTTTGAACTTTGTATGTTTATACCTATTTTTTAGTCGGCAACCATATACAATTAGAAGCCTAAAAACATGGGCAAACATGTAAAGTTAAAAACAATAAGGGCAAACGAGCAATTAGACTTTTTAAAACAAGGACAGTCTAGCAATTTTCTCAATTATATATATATGAATATCTATTTATAATGCTCTACACATTTTTGACTTGTTGTGTAAATATCAGGCTGGTCTTACCACAAAGGAGAGGCTCTACTTATCTACGAGTACATGAGTAACGGTAGCTTGGATCAACATCTATTCCGGAATGGCCGTACAGCGCTGCAGCAGGAAAATACGGTTGTTCTGCCGTGGAAGACCAGGTACGACATTGTGAGGGATATAGCTACAGGGCTTAACTACATTCATCATGAGCACGAACCCCTTGTGCTCCACCGTGATATCAAGGCACGCAACATCATGCTCGACTCCAACCTCCGCGCCCGTCTCGGTGACTTCGGCATCGCTTGCACTGTCGATCTCAATAAGAACTCGGTCAGTTTCGGCGGCAAGATCCTTGGTACATGGGGATACATTGCGCCCGAGTATGCCAAGAGCTGTAAGGCTACACGAGAATCTGACATCTTTGCATTTGGTGTTCTTCTCCTTGAGATTGTCACCGGTCGTCAACAATTGGACGACACCAAACGTGACGATGCTGATGACATAACCGGTTGGGTCTTACGTCTTCATCGGGAAGGGAAGCTGCTCCAGACCGTCGACGACAACGTGCTCACGGCAGGGGAGCAAGATCATAGCCAGAAGATCATTGCAGAGGAGGCAGCGCGTATGCTGCTTCTGGGCTTGGCGTGTACCCACCCGAATCCATCCAGTCGCCCGAGCATCGTAGATGTGCTGCAGGTGATTACCAAGTCAGCACCGCCACCAGACGTGTCTCCTGACAGGTCAATTTCACCGTGGCTGCCGACCCAAGATCTGCATTCGAGGAACACCTTTTATAGCACTGCTGCGAGTCGTTTGGATGCGGTTGGGAGCTCGGGAATGATGGAACTGGTAGTGCAGGACAGCGAGGAGCAGCCGGTGTCCTAAGACGCCAGAGGACATGTCTCTTTCTATGATAGCATAGCATAGTATGTTAGCAACCAATCCGTTCGGTGTGTGTGGCGTTGGAAACAATTGGCGTACTGAATTTGCATCTATATATGCATGGTTAATTAGTGTGTTCTTTGTTTCTCTAGGATCCCCATTTTTACCTTTTGTTTCTGTCTGTTGTTTCTCTTGTCCTCTTCGGTTGTACCAACTCTACGATGTATCTTTTTTTCTCGCGCAACCTGTGAAAATTTATATGGAGGCTCAAGTACTCCATTAGCAACTTATAGTTATAAGAGAAATTTCTAGGTTTTATCGATTTTCTAGCGTGATATGGATTTGTGTAAAACCTAAGCTTACATCAGGTCTTGTTGGATCCCCTTATGTGACATCATGAGCTTATAGTTTCTCTTTCGAATTTATAATTTAGTTGTGTTTTCTATCTTTATGTTAAGTACATACTCTACTGCTCATACATTGAATATTTTTATAGGAACACTTTTTATAAAAGTATTATAGGCCCGAGGGTACTCTATTAGTTCTTACCATTGTTCAAATAATCTTTAGTAAGTGCATCATAAGCGCTCAAACTTGTAAACGTGTGTCATATAGGCCTATGAACTTAGAAGATTCATTTCTAGACCCATAAACTTGTTAAGTGACACGTTAGACCCATGCCAGCCATGTTGCATCTTTTTGCTGATGTGGCATTTTATCATGGCAGGTATCTTTCATTTAAATTAGTCATCGAACGAATATACATCTTTTCTAAACACTATTTTTAGGGAACGTACTGGCCGAGATTTTGGACACTTCTGCAACACGATGGTGCAGCGCACATCCCAGTTGTCACTACTACTACTACTCTTTTGATTTCCGTGGCGAACTTTTTTTATTTTCCGTGGCGGACTTTGTAACCGCCACCAACGTAGGGTCATGGTTAATCGCGGTTTTAGAACCCCAGAAAACCGCCACGGAAAATGGTGTGAAAAAACAAAAAAATAAAAAAACGGATCCAGGCCCAAACGGGCCGGATCCACACCGTGGCGGATCCACCGTGTGGGGAGGGCCGCTCGACGGCGCCTCCACGGCGCGCCGCGGGGGAGGAGCGCTGCCGCCTCGGGCCACCAATGCATCCGGCGGTTGGAGGCGGATCAGCGCCCGGGCCACCATCTTGCCGCCGTCGGGCCACCATGCGTGGGCCACCATGCCGCCGCCGTCGGACCACCATGCCGCGCCCGTCGGGCCCGGCCAGCCGCCGCCTCGGGCCTTGCCTCCTGGATTTGGCGGGTGGAGGCGGATCCACGCGAATCCTGGCGCCGCCCAGCTCGCACCGCCAGCTATGCGGTTGGGGGCGCGCCGCCGTCGGCGGTTGGGGACGGCGCCGCCGCCGATGTGGTTGGGGAGGGAGCGCCGCCGTGCTGCCTTGGCGTTGGGGAGGAAGGAGGGTCGGCGCCATTGGGGAGGGAGGGCGCTTGGCTGAGGAAGAGAAGTGGGACTGTCGGGCCGGGATCTTTGAGGAAGAGAAGAGGAAGAGAGGAAGAGAAGGGAATGAGTGAGGGTGGGAGTCTAGGGTTTCGTTTTATATGTTCAGTTGTCAGCGGGCTGGTATGGGCTTTTTTGGTTGCGTGATGGGCCTTATTAACAGGGACGGAGCTACATTAATCATGGTGGGTGCGGCCGCACCCACAGAAATTTTAAAAACCTATATGAAAATGAAAATTTGCACCATATTTGCACCCATAGTTCAAAGTTTATTGCACCCATAAGACAAGTTGCACCCTCCTTGAATTTCCTCTAGCTCCGCCACTGCTTATTAACCATGACGGTTTTTATAAAAACCGCCACGGTTAATCGATTTACCGTGACGGTTATTTAAACCGCCACGGTTAATAGAAAATAACTACCACGGTTAATCATGACATTAACTGTGGCGGTTTTTCAAATGCCCACCACGGAAAATGAAATCCGAACACCACGCAAAATCAATCCTGTAGTAGTGTGTGAAGCGGGGGGAGATGTTGGTGATGCGGCGGATGAGATTCATTGATGGACGGACGATGCCCTCGCGGCGGAGGCGGCGGACCAACTACGACAAAGGAGGCGATGCATCGGATCTTCGGACTCGCAAGGTGTAGGACCTAGGCGGATGAGGCGACGCCCGAGCTATCGTGTTTGATCGACATTGTTGACTAGGTTGTTTATCTAGTGAGTAATCATGTTTGATTTCTTTACGCTATGGACCATGAGCTAATTCTATTCCGCCGCGCGCCGCCGCCGCCGCCGCCACGCTGCCCCTCGCCGCCGCCGCTCGCCGGCCTGCTGCCGGGCCGCCTCCCCTACCGCCACCGCCTCCCACCGCCGGCCCGGCCCGGCGCCGCCGCCCTCACCGCCGTCATCACCTTGGAGCTCGCCCGGTGACGTGTCATAGCCGGCCCAATCTAACCGTTTGTGACATAGAGCCTTCCGGCGAGTTCTAGTTCAACCGCGACGACAAATGGCTGCCAAAGGATCCCTGAGCACGTGTAATCGGGACATATAATGACATCCTAATATGTATTAGATCGAGACATGTATGAACACCTTAATATATGTGTGTTTGAACAATTATTAATGTGTAATATATGTGTATCTTAATTATATATATGTGTGCGCAATAATATATGTATATATTACTTTTATTTCCAACCGATTAGGAATTATGCATTATTACGTGTATATATTAGTTCTAATCCCCAACCGATTAGAAATTAAAATGAGATCAGGAATTGAAATCAAAAGAAAAAACAACCCTTTACTCCCGGTTGGTGGCACCAACGGAGAATAAAAGCCTATGGCCGGCCACGTGCCTGGAAGGACCCCAACCGGGAATAAAGGTCCTACCTTTACTCCTCGTTCATTACCTTTACTCCTCAACCCTTATTCCCGGTTCTACAACCGGGAGTAAAGGCCCAGATGAACCGGGAGTAAAGGTCGTCTGTGTACTAGTGGTGCTTGATAAATTATGTTGAAATCCCAATATATACTAACCAAGAATCCTGGCAGGTATAGCACTGGTCGTGAACTGCTCCTGAAGGAGAGCGTCCTTGTGTCACAACAATGAACTGACATCAGCCTTCCTTAACCTCTGCACATATGTCATACTATGTGGCAGTGTCATCTGTTGTTTCGACCGGTAAACTTTGACCCCACTTCTGCAACACCTTTGTAGCTTGCTTTTCCGTGATATCATTTTTTGGCCATCAACAAGTAGGCGACACCACAATATATTGTTGGCCACTAGCAGCATCGGATCCTTAAGATCCAGCTCAGAACGACTTAATTAGCTTGATACATGTCCTCATCATGAATTCCATGGGGATCTCTATCACCGATCTGATTCAGGTCAATGTTGTTGGAACCCATGGGAGCAGCATTGGAACTAGTAGGAAGAACACGACCCACCCAACCAAGTGCTTTGGGGAGGAACAGTGTGGAAAGGACCTTCCAAAACAAAAGCCTCTTCATCTGGCAACTCGACCAGATTGTTTAGCTTCAGCAGATAGACAACCACTGTCCAGGATCTGCCTCTGGTAGGTAGCCCTGCATTGACCTTCACCGAGTCTGGGATCTTTGCAGCGTCGTTCAGATAAACTTTGCAGATGATGCGAGCCAAGGTACTAGATTCATGCACATGGACTAGAATACCAAAACCAGACACAACAGTTGCAATATTCCTCATACTCTCAATTGGTAGAGTATGAAAATATGCATCTTATATCTTATATCTTATACCCTGCTAATGCACCAACATAACCGTATTCAAATCAATTCATAAGAAAAACACATTGAAATCCATTCAAATGGACCACTCAGATTGCTTATATCAAACTTTCTCTCATTACTCATTCACGATTTAACTATCAGGATCAAGAGCAGGGACACATCCCCTCAACCCACCCATCATCACACACGCGCGCCGCGCTGAGACACCGCGCGAGATCATCTGCGCTTTCCTCTTTCCTCACACTCCTCTCTCTCGCGACTCCACACGACACCCGCCTACCGCCCTCATCCTCTCGTCCCATCTCGCCCCAGCCACCATCACTACTACATTAAGCTTCTGTATGGGCGGCACATTAGGTACAATAGATAACCACCCCTAACTTACCGTTCCTACAACGGTTTTCTGATGAAGGCGGTTGGTGATGCAACCGCCCCCTACTGTATGAGCCGCCCCTACAGCGAACGTCCAGAAATCGCGTTTTCAAAAATCAAAATAAAATCGCAAAACATTTTTATTTTTTCGGGGGAGCACCCCATCGCCTTGCGCCCGCCCGTCTCCGTAAAATCGCGCTACGGCCGGAGGGATTCGAACCCGCGACCTCGTGCTTGCTGCGCGACCCCTCCCTACCTTTGCGCTACACACTCATATGTGTCCATATCCCATTCAGCGTCCCCACATATTATACAAACCGAAAGTGTAAATTGACTATTTGAGGCCCTAAATGGATTCAAACTAAAAAGTGGTCAACTACAAAGTTTCATAACTTTTCGAGTCTACATTTCATATGTAGAAAGTTTTTTCATCCGAGGTCGTTTTTAAATTTGAATTTCAAATTTGAGACATTTCAACACAACTTTTGAATGCCTAGATGATTTCAAAGTAAAAAGTGGTCAACTACAATTCATAACTTTTCGAGATCTACATTTCATATGTAGGAAGTTTTTTTCCATCCGAGGTAAACTACGAAATTCGAATTTCAAATTTGAGACATTTAAACACGATTTTTGCATGACTAAATGATTTCAAAGTAAAAAGTGGTCAACTACAAAGTTTCATAACTTTTCGAGATCTATATTTCATATGTAGGAAGTTTTTTACCATCCGAGGTCGTTTACGAATTTTTAATTTTTAGTGTCTCGTTTCAAAATTCGGGATCTCACTATAGGGCGCCTCAATATAGAGCCGCCTTACAGCGGACTACATTAGAGGCAGCGGTGATTGAACCGCCCCTAACAATAGTAGGGGCGGCTCGTAGCACCAGCCGCCCCTAATGTAGTCACTATAGGGGCGGCTCGTATGGCGTTTCACATTAGGGGCGGCTCGAAAAATAAACCGCCCCTAATGTAAACGCCTGGCGTTCTCTTAGTAACAAACTGTAGTAGTGCGTGCAAACCACGCCGACCCAGCTGCCATCACCATCTCAGCCCTAGCCGCCGTGGCCGTGTGTTCAGGCTTCCCGCGCCACCTCCTCCTCCTGCAGCGATCCCACACGTGCATCACATCCGCCGGCGTCCAGGACAATCTGACGAATCAGTGTTGTGCCATCGAGTAACTGGAGGCCGGTGGGCAATTCAATCACTTACGTCTTTGCAACCCTGTACTGCTACCTATCATGTACGTCCAGGACCATCTAGTCTCAAAATCACGTACTGCTACCTATCAAGTTGATTTCATGTTTTTCTTTTAATATAATCTCTGAGTTTGAGATCAGTTTGGTTCATCAAAAAAATGAAATCAGTTTTATATTTGATATCAGATCTATATATAGAATTCTGAAATCAGTTTGTTGGTTCATCAGAAAATTTGATATCAGTTTTATATAGGATCAGTTTTTTGTGCAATTAGCCAATAGCAGTTAACCTATCGCTGGACATAGGCCAGTTAACTGTCAAACTTCAGGTATAATTCTAGAGATTTTTAAATTGGTCAACAATATTTTGTGTATTAATTATGAGACAAAATGTTTTAATTTCTGCACTTATAATGTATATATGAATGTTGGTTTGCAGCAGTTTAAGTGTGGAAAGGCATACAGAAGTGCTTCTTGTGGTTGCCTACAATTCATAGTGAGGAAGAGGCATACAGGATGTAATGTGATTATGAGCAAGAGTTTCATTTTTTCAGCCTTGGACTGTGTTGTCAAGTTCTAAGTATCTGGTATGAACCTATTTTATCGGAATTATTCAAAAGATAAGGATAGTGTTTTTGCAACAATTTTCTAGGAACTGCCTGTTGGATTTTTTTAATGGAAAGCAAAGAGGTTAGTTGAGTTTTGGTCTTCAAAGCGATTTCATTTGACTCTAGAATGCAACATGATATTACTATTTCTCCGAGCTTCACTAAACTTCAGGCACATTTAGAAAAAATAGGAGACATATAGGAGTAGCTAAAGGATTATGAACACTACTACCTGTTCATTAGACATCAGCCTAGAAAACAAAAAATTGTACTTTTGATCTCTATCTTCACTAATGGATCTGTTGAGGTAAGTAGCCTCAAATTTGATTGGTTTAGTCAATGATTACTATCTTGGAGCTTGGTTAAATTTTTTATCTGATATAGAATATATTTACTGATATAATTTTGGCTACCATATGGGTGCCGGCTGCAACGCAAATGCCTCGGGAGGCTGCTAGTTGGTTCCAGGGCACAACAGATGCTTTTAGAAAATTTATATGGGTCATGAGGTAATAACTAATAAGTATGTCTAGGACTTCATTCTTTTTTTCTTGCATGGAATAATTTCTTGCTCTCCTCTGATATATCCTTGGCAGATTTGTTTGTCCTGAAGCTGCAGCGAGAAGGTAGATGTATCTTTTCTTAGCCTTTTAGAAGTCTACATGTTAATGCGAATTGGCTTGTAGTCCAATGGTAGGGACGGTCCCGGTGGGACGTTACCCACCCGGGTTTTAAATCGATGCTCGTACCTTTTCTGGATTTTCGCATGATTTCGCGGCATTATGCATTCAGTGGTAGCGGCGTTTTGTCGGCGACGAGGCGTCAATGGTGACTTCGGGGAATCTCCGGATCCGTCGGGTGTTCAGTCCATTGGAGGTGCTCATAGGGGTAGGGTTTGCGACGTGTATTCGGGAATCCGGATCTATCGGGTGTTCAGATCTGTCCGCAGCATGCCTTAATGCATGCCTCCTTTAATGACTAGAAACCAGCGCGGCGTTGCCGCGCACCTTCCCAAAGTGAGACCATTAGAGTGGAGGATCATGTTTCTCCGCTTCCTAAAAGGATCAAAGGATTGTATATATGTTGTTGTGTTTATTCACTGAAAATGATGCAAAATGTAAGAGGTACCGTAAAGATAGACTATTCACTACCGGAATCGAGAGATATCCCGTGAGCCATTCCTCACGGGATAAATTACACCCACGGAGCGGCTATCCCGTGAGTTGCTCACGGATATCTGCACGGGATAGAAATCATCGGGATAGCGAGGATATCCCGTGAGCTGCGCCCTATACTCACGGGATATCCTATCCCGTGAGCGTGAACAACGCTCACGGGCAAGACTTAACGGGGGGCCTCGCGGCGTCAACGGGGGCGGAGGCAACCCCGTTCGGACCCCTCTATCCCGTGAGCCTAACGGGGTAGCTCACGGGATAGGCGTGCCCGTTACGGCGGTGTCCCCTCGCCACGCCACGGGCGGCGGGGGGTCCCACCACCGATATCCCGTGAGCCATACTCTAAGCTCACGGGATATCTTTGGTTGATATCCCGTGAGCTGTGCATATGGCTCACGGGATATCTGTGGTCGATATCCCGTGAGCTGTGATATATGCTCACGGGATATCCTTTGGATGATATCCCGTGAGCTGCTCACGGGATAGATCCATTTATTTTTTTTTTTTTTTTTTTAGTCAATTGACACACATATATATCCATATATAACACAGATTATTGCAGCAGACAATTGACACATATATATGGCACAAAACGACACATATATTACATAACATCCAACGAGTCACAAGTTTGTCGTCCTCACTAGTTCACAAGTTCAATTCCAACAATTTCAAGTTCACAACCTCACTAGTTTGTCGCCTAGACCATCACAACCTCAGTACCAAGTGCCCCAGTCCCCTTGTTGCGCCGCACCTCGTTCCCAATTGTCCTGATTCGAAGTTGGGTTCGAGGCATGTGATTGATCCTGCACGTAGGCAAAGATATTGCATTTGTGAGACAAAATGAAAGGTAGATCTATTGACTTGAAAAAAAGAAAAACAAGATAATTCGTTAGAAATTTCGGCAGCACCTCCCCTGCACAGAGGGGTTTCCAAAACCTGCAACAAAACAACGGCTCGATGGCCGGCAACCACATGTCCAAGTGCACATCTCATGGTGCATTCCAAACACCATACCATTTCATTTTGGAGTTTAGTTTGAGAAACTCACAGGAGAGGCACCATGCGGTGGAGGGAAGACTGACGGTTGGCCGTCGCCGAGCGGTGGACCGTAGATCGGTGGTGGTGGTGGAGGGTACACCGGCAGTGGTGGTGGAGCGAAGAAGATCTCCGGCGGCGGCTCTTCACCAATCTTGCCTCCAACGCGCGAGATCTTGTTGGAGAGCTTCCATGCTCTTCTCGGTCTTTTCAGCCCTCCGTGCCTCCGCCTCACGGTAGAACCGCTCCTCTCCCTCTCCCTCTCCCTTTCCTCCGCGGATCGCTGTTCGCTTCCTCTATTCGGGCCTATTTGAACACAAAGTTAGAGCAGAGAAAGACATATGTAAAGATAAATGAACCTTGAATAAAAAGCAGATTTGAGTCGGAGACCGTAGCTTTGGTAAGTGGTTGGCGCTCGCGTATCACCGCCCCCTGCGGCTTTTTTGAGTTCAGGTAGGGTCTTTTGTGGTGCGCGGGTTGATGACGCTATCACCCACATAGTACCGCCCGTGCTTCTTCCCTCCTCCGGCGATCATGGAAACGTCCCCACAATGTCGTGGTCGTGGGGATCGAAGCTGTCTCCATAATACTCCCTCGCCACGTCGGTGTACTTGGTGACCTATTTCAACACAAAGTTAGAACACGGAGGAACGGTATGTAAAGATAAATGTACCTTGAATAAAAAAACAGATTACCTTATCGTAGGCGCTCTCGCTGCAAGTAGGCTTCACGCGGAGCCTCGGGGTTGTAGATGAGGTTGGGATCCGAGGACTTGCCTTGGTGGGAGAGAGTGAAGGCCTCGGCGTGCCAAAGTGACACGCCATGTGTTTTCTCTGGAAAAAAAAGGTAGGATGGTTAGGAAGTATTCGAGTTGCGCATCAAGTAAATAAGAATTGGGTAATACTCACATATATTTTTTTGTAGGTCTTCAGATTATGGTTGCCTTGATGGTGTGAAACACCAGGGCATCATGGCGCGCCGGTCCCGGGTAGTCTTTGCGGATCTTCGCCCAATCTTTTTTCCGACCCACTGTCCACCATCAGCTCCCGGGACCGCTCATTCTTGAAAAGCCACTCGGACATACCTACATGACACCAAGTTGAAAATATTAGAATATCAACTGAAGCATAATTAAACTTAGTATGAACTTTCAGTATTTACCATCATGTATTGTTCTTTGGTCAGAATCGTAGATTTATACTGCTCCTTCGTGAGGGTTGTGTTCTTGTATAGAGCATAGTATGACCTGGCCGCTGGCGCGTGCCTCGCACCACATGTCCGACACAAGTTTGGCCGCCACTTCATTCCCCCTCCCCGAAAGTGTATCCGTCGGCCGAGCTTGAAGTAATCCCGCACATAGAAGCAATGTATTCGGTCATTATTTCAAACAATGTGAAATTGAAGCGATGTATTTGTACACTATAGTGCGACATAGACTTACCCACAGCTCACGGATCACACGCCGTCCCTTGTTTTCGTACTTTCTGCCTTGGTCATCGTAGTTATCTTCAAAGTCCAAGTACTGGCCAAAGTACGTGACGGGAACATCTTCTCCGTCCTCAGTCCGGATGTGGCGTGGTAGTGCTTCCCGACCAAACAACCAAGAATGCCATTGGGAAGGCGGCACTTAGCGCCATCCTCACCAACAAAAGACCACGCCCAAATGATCAAGAATAATTATTAGTTCATATTATGCTTTTCATACTAACAATTAAGAAAGTAGTGCTCGGATGTAAAGTAAATTACCTTGGAGGATCCGGAATAATGATGGGGACGTTGGTGCGGAAGAGGTTTTGGTCGAGTCCGGAGGTTGCCTCGAAGTAGGGTTTCCTCTTAGCGCCCGGCAGAGGAAGAGGTATTGTCAGCCGCCCTCCTCGGCCATCCCCCGCCCTCCTCCCATCCATCCCCCTCCTCCCTACACGGGGAGGTTACCAATACACCGCAAACTAAACAAACGGCACGATGGCCGACAACCACATTCACATCACGGCACGATGGCCGACAACCACATTCACATCATGGCACGATGGCCGACAATCACATTACAATCTGCGAAAAATGAAGACGACGGGCGGTCGGACGGACGACGGTGGGCGGTCCTCCTCCCTCTAATCCGGCGTGCGGCGGCGGCGGTGCGAGGTCAAGGCGTGTCAGTTGAGGCACGCCGGCGTGCCCCTCCTCCCTCCCTCTCCTTCCTCCTCCGGCCACCACCTCCTCCTCCCTCTCCTCCCTTCTCCTTCCTCCCTCCTCCCTTCTCCCTTCTCTTTCCTCCTCCCAGGCCACCAACTCCTCCTCCCCTTCTCCTTCTCCTTCTCCCCTCAGTTTCTCCTCCCTCCTCCCTCCCTTCTCTTTCTCCTCCTTCCTTCCCCCCTCCTCCTCCCTTCTCCTTAGCCGGGGGGCCGGGAGGCCGGCGGCGGGGGCCGGGGCGGCGGGCGGGCCGTGGGGGGGCGGGCCGGGCGGACGGCCGGGGTGAGGGCGGGGGCGTGGCCGGGCGCGGCGGGCCTTGGGGGGTTAATGGCGCGCGGCGGGGCCCGGCGGCGGGGCGGCCTATCGGTGCGTGCGTGTGTGGGTGGTGTGTGGATAAGGTAGGCAAATGTCGATTGAAAAAAAAAAAAAAAAAAGGATTTACCTATCCCGTGAGCGGCTCACGGGATAAAGCCCCTATCCCGTGAGCGAATAATATGCTCACGGGATAGGGTCTGCCGAAAAATTCCCCACACAAGCGGCGGGAAAATTGCCGCGTTAACGGGCCGAGGTGGGTCCCACGCCTATCCCGTGAGCGAGTAATATGCTCACGGGATATCGACCACCTATCCCGTGAGCCGCTCACGGGATAGGGCATTTTCTGAAAATATTTTCCTCTCCCTCCCTTTCTCTTTTCCAAAGCAAATATTTGTAAACTTTGATCGACTTTTACTTCAAAAATACCTTGTCATATTCACTCATCCATACATAAGTGATGCTTTAGTGTAAATTTGACCATTATTTCATGTGGTTTTATCTCTAGTTCTATTTACCTAATTGTAGCATAAAATTATAATAATTATCAAAGTAATCTTGAAAATTCTCAAACTTTCACATGACACAATCTCGATTCGTTGCATGTAGAAAAAGTTTAATAGCCAAACCACAACTTGACCGCCACAACCACATGAAAACACACTTGATCATTCAACAAACATGAAACTTCTACGTAGATGTTGGAGCTTGTGAACATCGTATGTGCCAACTTGTGTAAACGCTTTCCAAACTTTTTATCATAGCCTTGGCATAAGATATCATGACATAATATCAAATTTCATGATTTTTTTCACATCGGTTGCTTTTCTATAATTTTTAAACCACCCGAGCACAAAATAGCGTTCCTAATTTCGTATTAAGATATTCCAGATTTGTCTTTTTTTTATATACAAGGCCTTACTATGTGCTGAGTAAGAGAACTATAAATTTTCTACTATTTTTTTTTTCAAAAATTTCAAGCACTTGCAGTTCAAATTTGACCTCATTTCAAAAATTACCGTAAAAGAGAATAATTCTCTAAATATACCAAATAAAGTCAATAATTCACCAAACTTTAACATAGAGTTCCATATTATGTGTAGGGAATGTAGAAAAAGTTTGGGTCCCAAAAACACAAAAATAAAAAAAAAGGGTTTCCTCTATCCCGTGAGCCACAATGGCAGCTCACGGGATAGAGGCCTCTTTCCCGCAGGCCCTCCTTTTGCCTCACGGGATAGGCCTCTCACGGGATAGGGCTGACGGTGCGCCCCCACCCCCAGCCGCCTTCCGCAGGCGCCGCCACGGGCATCCTGGGCCCCACCTCCACCTATCCCGTAAGGCTCACGGGATAGGGCCGACCGTGCGGCCCCACCCCGGGCAGCTTCCGCGGCGCGGGACGGGCATTTTATCCCGTGAGACGCGGGCCTCACGGGATAGGCTAACGAGCGGGACGGAGGGGGGAGGGGTGACGGTCGCCCTCATCCCGTGCTGGGGCCTCACGGGATAGGTCATCATCTACCCCGTGAGTTGTTGCTCACGGGATAGAGCCTATCCCGTGAGTGGTTGGTATCCCGTGAGCGGGCTTGTATGCTCACGGGGTTCTATCCCGTGAGCGTTTTGTTCCGCTCACGGGAAAGGATTTCCTCACGGGATAGCTCTTTTCCGGTAGTGATTACTTCAAGGATATTAATTTACAGTAAAAGCTTTAGATATTTTGAGAGTAAGGGAAAACTGAAATGCATCACTTCAGTCAAGCTGTTGGGTATATATACATAAAGAGAAAGATAACCAAAAGCTGTTTATGTGATAGAATGTACGTAGGTGGATGAACATATTACTTCAATGATCTCTCTCCATGACTCGAAATATTCAGCTCAATGGTAATCCGCTGCTGAGAATAATTTATAGTTTTGATGGAGAGAAGTAGTAGTAATTAACAAAAGCAGAGCGCACTAATATTGCTGGACATAGGTGAATGACTAAGAAAAGTATCTAAGAATGTAAAATTGTAAAAGGTAATATAAGCCTTTTTGAGAAGAAATTGCTTGGGTTCAGGTTTGCAAACACAATTTTAAAAGTTAAATTCGCTGTTTTTTTTTTTGTAAAATATTATAATATGCAGTTTGTACCAAAGCAAAACCAAGGGGTGATATTTAAAGATTATCTTGCTACATCAATAAGTTGCATCTTTATACCCTTGGCCTGGTTGGAGGTGTTGTCATACCATTTTTTTTCTCCTAATAAAACCTATAAGAATTGAGGATATATATATGTAGCAATATGAGGGTGATTAAAAAATTTGAGGTAAAATCTTAAGCTGCTAATTGAACTGACTACTGGACTCGGGGTTAAACTTGCACTTTGATCAATATTAAAAGGACTGGAAGTTTGGAATAGCTCAAAAGTCTTTGCACACTGAGATCGTGATAAAAGGTTACCATGTTTCTCTACCATGAAGGATTCAAAGGACTCATCCTCAACCCGTGGAATCATCAAATATCTCACATGGAAACAACGTATGCACCAATCTTAGAGTGACAATTTATACAACTGTGTCAAATTAATTCTTAAGACAGATATTGTATGTTATGTACCGCACATTTCATGATACCTTTTACCTTTTCTGGAAAGCTTTGATTTCAGGGATATCATTGTGGTTGATATACCAACGACATGCTGATGTGCCACTTAGAAAATAATGCTCTGCCTTGTAGACTTTCATTAGAGTGCCAACAAATATTGTTATTACATGACTTTGTTGTCCAACCTGTATTACTGTTTCTCCATCAAATTCTTGGGCTCTTTTTCCAGCAAGTGATACATCAAATGTGTTCCCACTGTAGCAAAAGAAAATTATAAGTAGAAATCGTAATAATAAAAACATTTCAATGAAACGTGCTTTTGCTGTGAACTATTTAAGCTACTACACTTGTGAAAACAAAAAGGATAGGAAATCTAGGATCCGCTCGAGTGTGTTATGGCTGCAGTGTTGTAGCTGCTGGTGTAAAGCAACAAATGTAAAATGTGTAGTAACTGAAGTGAAAACAGAACAGATGCAACCAATAGCAGTAGGCAGGTCTTGTTCATATCGATCTTTTAATACGCATCTCATTATTAGTATTATAGAGATTGAAAATACCTGAGATCCTGGAGTCTTATTACTCTTCTCATGATTAAATCTCCTGAACTTGAATAAACATTTGCTGCATTTGATACAGCGACACGGTGAAGTGCTTCAGTAATCTTGTGAACATTTTCTTTTCTACAACTTGAAAAGACAGAAGAAAAAAAAGGCTGCTCAGCTGAGAAATGCAGTTCCACTCTGTACACCAAAACGAACAGGTAAACTTTAGCTTCCTATATTTTAATCCTACTCCAAAGTCCAAATGTATGTACTTATAGTTTATATGTGGGTAAGCAATAGATAATCAATCAATCCTCGTTGAGATTTACAGATTTACAGTACCTTAGTACTGCTGTAGCTGTATGCGGATGTCTCGGATGTCATGTCCTGCATGTGGCGCATTTTATCAAACAGAAGGTGGGCAGACGTGCCACGTCGGTGGCCACCAATGCGTCGTGCTCGGCTAGGTGATATGGAGGAGCACGGGAGGTCGGGAGCTGAGAGCTGCTGGTAAGTTTCGGCGTCCAGGAGAACTCAGCATGAACACAGCATCACGGCGCCAGCACAAATAGTTGGATTGTCCTGCCACCGCCGCAGCAGTATCCCATGAGCGTGGCCAGGGACCAAGGCCATCGTGCCGGGATCCGGCGCCGTGTCAGCATGCCGCAGTGTCTAGAGCCCGCTATAGCCAGCTCCTCGGTGGCCTGCTGCGCCAAGGAACCTGGGCCGGTGGACTTATCTCTGGAACCGTCGCTCGAACTGTTGGACCGCGGTCGCCGCTGGTTAGGCAAAACTGTTACATGCGAAGGGGCCGCCGCCTCCACCACGGCATACATGCCTCCATGGTCAGCGTGAGAGCACGACTGGCGGCTTCAGATCAGATGAAGACTGCTGCTGCTGCCGCCACCGCGGCCTGCTCGCGCCGCCGCTGCTGCCACCGGCTGCGCTGCTCCGCTTTATGCTCGCGCCGCCGGTACCGCGGCCTGCGCGTGCTGCTCGCGCGCGCGGCCGCTCCGAGGTAACCTGCGGCGCGGAGTCAGGTGGCAGCGCTGTGCCAACTCGCCGGTGACGGTGATTGCAGCCCGCTCCGGTAGCGCAGCAAGCGGAGGGCGGAGTGGAGAGCATGGGGGCGGGCGGGCGGCGGAGCAGGCGGAGGGGACGAGAGAAGTTTCGTCGCCGTGCGGGATGCGGGCCGTGAAGACCGGAAGGGTCGCGATGCCTTTGGTCGAGAACGGAGCGGGTATGAGACTCGACCCGATCCATAACGGACGTACCAGATCGTTTTGTCGCCCCATCCAATGGTTATCGGGTTAACGGGCGACGTGGCCCTATCCACAAGCCCGCTTTTGGTGCAAGATTCGTAAGGAGAAGATTTTCAATTTGAAATTGAAGAAAACGATATGTGTCTGGACTTCCTTAGTACACGCATACATGCTTGTAGTACAACAGCTAGTAAGAGTAGGATTGTAGCCGCCACAGTATTGTAACTAAGTTGAACACGGCCACCAATACTAGTATGTAACCACTAACCAGTATTGGATAGAACTCACGTAACATCAAGAAAAACAAACTAGCTAGCAAAACAAATGACAAACATCTTAAACAACGTACACATGAACGAAATCAAAGTACAGTCGCCACTAGCAAAAGCAGGTATGGCGTTAACATATTATCACCCGCACTGAGAGCTAGCGTGAGCAGATCCCTTAAGGCCCGGCATTCACAATCAAACTAGCAGGTTGCCAAGGCCCTGGGCGCCATTGTCGTGGTAGCTGTTGCCGGCCAAGATTGTGAGTGGGAAGACGAACCACTCGCCGAACTTGTTGGCAAATCCGCCCATAGACACCTTGTCTGTCTTTACGACCACTAGCCTGGTATGGTCGCCGCGGTTGGTCTGCAAGGCGACGAGGGCGTAGCGCCCTTCAGCGGGCGGTAGACTGCGCTGAGCCAGCCAAGAAAGGCTGCTGGCGGCGAGGGCAATGATGAGGAGAAGGAGCACAATTGAACAGCGTGGTCCGCCCTCCATGGTGAAAAATCTATCTATCTATTAACAATAATGGTTCAGCTACTGAGAGTGAGAGGGAGTTGAGGGCCAGTAGTCCCCTGTTATATCAGTTATATGGCGAACTACGGAACTAGGCAAGGTGAACACATGCATATCGCATTGGGGAACAATACTGAGTAGCAGTTGTCCCATGCTATCCATCCACTGCAGGTACCACATGTTTTTTTTTTCTTTTTTTTCTTTTTTTTTAACAGGAACATGTACCACATGGTTGTTTGACACAAAGAAGATGCAGGTACCACGTGGTTGTTTGACCGTCTATACATGCCCTCACATTTTGGTTGTACCTTCCCCGACTCCAAAATTATGCCTCTCGACCGAAATGTGCATCGCTACCTGTAAGACTATTGTCCTACATGTTCAAAGTGGCTAGATTAGGGATGACGGTTCTCCCTCTCTCCCGGTCCCGGCGACTCACGCTGGCGTGGCAGTTGCCTCCACCGCCAGGGACCTTGGGGCTGGCAACTGGACCGAATCCTTTCTCCCCTCTCCGCATCGTTGCCAAAGGAGAGGAGGCTTCCTCGTCCAATGGTAGCGGTAAAGGAGTCGGCGCGTTCGGAGAGCAGGATGGTGGAGACCATCGACGATGCTCGCCGGCGACGCCTAAACGGAGGGAGGCTTCCAGTCCGGTGCAGGGCTGTTCTGACATTTCTCTCCACTGGAGAGCGATTAGGGAGGAGCCAAGTGTTTAAGCCTCGTCTCTCGAGATTGTGGACCGGGCGAGAAGGAAATCGAATCCCTGGTACCCATGACCCGGAAGGAGACGGTGATGTGGAGGAATACTAGGGGCAACTCTGGTATTTCCCCAAACAAGAACTCAGATCTCGCCCGACTGCTAGGGTTAGACACCCAAATCATGGCTCGCTCGTCTGGATAGAGAAGAAGCTCTGGAGAAGAAGGAATTCGGGGTTGGGGACTGTTTCCAAATCAGACCAAGAGATACCTAGAGAAAGAACCTAAGAAGATCAGCTTCGCCGAGATTCATTGGGGAGCAGCCAACCAGAAGAGTTTCAAGGAAGCAGTTAAGGCACCAATGGCGAATCGTGGAAGAGGTCGAGGGATCAGGCCAGGGCAGGAGCATGAGTGGGGTGAATGGGGAGGTGGAGGATGGCAGTTCAATCCACATCCCTATCCACCACTTCAGGGATAGCCGCCACCACCTTACTTCGGGCATCCTCCGCCGCCTCCATTTGGCTACTACAACAACCAGGGTAATCCACCTCAATTTCAACAGCAGTTTGGCCCAAGACCTAGAGGAGGTGAAAGGCAAGGTGGAGGCAGAGGAAGAGGATTAGGAGGAAGAGGTCAACAACAATCAAGATTAGGACAAGGTCAGGAACACAAGGAGGCTGGTTCAAGTCAAACAACACATGATACTCAGAAGTCTCCAATGGAAGTGGAAGAGAAAGGGGAAGGAGAAACTAGTCAAAGCAACAAGTTCTTAGATGTGGTATGCTTCAAATGTGGTCAACTGGGTCATTACAGCACTGCTTGCAACAAGGCCAAATGCTGCTTCATATGTAGATCTGAAGAACATGAGCAAGATTGCCCAGAGTGGAAATCAGATCACTCCATGGATCAATTTTGTGGTAGTGCAAAGAAAGGGCTGGGGTTTTACCACATAGATGTATAACCAAGATTCAACAGGTTCAAGCATCGAAAAGGATTGGAAAAATTTGGGATCCTGACAATAGAACAAAGTGACATCAGCAAAGACGGGCTCATTGAGCATTTGAGGATACTGTTTGATGCAATTTGGGATTGGCAGCTAAGGGCAAAGGATGCTTATACTTACATTGCAAGATTCCCTCCTACCAAAAGAGTGGAAAACCTAGTCATAGAGAAAGCTTCTCTATTTGGATTAGAAGGAACAGATGTGGTAGTCTCCTTAATGCCCTGGAATGGGGATGTGGAACCAATCAACAACTTAGAAGAAGTTTGGGTTGAGGTGAAAGGAATTCCACCAAAGTGGACAGACCGGTGGACCCTTAAAGGTGTAGCCTCAAGCATTGGACTGCTAACTGCTGTGGACTGGACAGTGTTATTTTCAAGCTTCTTTGCTACTGCGAGGATGAAAGTAAAGTGCAAGAATCCAGCAAAGATTCCCTTTGAAAGGATCTTTGAATTTGGGGGTGCTTGCTATATCGGTATCTTTCAAAGCGAAGGTGTAGAACAATTTGGTGAGGATTTGACCTGCACAACAAAGGAGATGATGATGAAGATGGTAAAGGAGGAGGAACTGATGATGGAAGGGGACAGGACTCTGATGAAGATCTGCTTAAAGAGGAATTAGAAGAACTAGAGAAAATGAAGAAACAGGATGAAGGTCAAGGATAAGGCAGTCAGAAAAAAGCAACTGGATCAGATAATAATCCAAGTGGTAGTGGATCCAAAGGACAAAAATCTGCTCAGAGATCTCTTATGTTTCTAGAGGATTTTGGGAAAGGAGTAATGGGCTCAGGAAATGAGATGGAACTGCTTAGAGCAATGGAGTTAGTGGAGTCAGATAATGAAGACATATCAAAGGAAAAGGATGAGGAAAATTGGATGCTAGAGGATAATGAAGCACACAATCTACCAACAGAGTGGGTACATGCTCTAGCTGATCAGGAGTATAGTAACTTGGGGTTCACAGAGGTAATTGAATCTGAAAAGAATCAGGATGAAGATCCAGGGGAGGGAGATGGTCAATCTTCTCAATCAACAGCAGAAGATTTGGACAAGACAGTCAACCAAAACAAGACAAAGAAGAAAATGACAAGCAAGAAAGTACAAGTATGGGGACCAATCTTAGCAGAAAAGAAGAGTAAAAGAGTTCTAGATGATGGCAGGACTATCATGGAAAAAGCTCAAGGATGCAAGAAGAAGCAAAACCTTGAAACCCCAGGTAAAACAACCACAGCTCATTTATGTACTAGTTCTATTACTTTATCTAGCATTGCATCAGACATTGGTGTGAGTACTAAGGATGGCATTCCTATAGCTCAAGACATTCTGGATAGAATGATAGATTTAGATAAAGACAGGCAGGTGAATTTTAAAAAGTTGCAAAAGGAAATAAAGAAGAAAAATGAATTAGAAAAAGCTAGAATGGAGCAGGAAGAAAATGAGGGGAATAAGGCAAATAGTAGCAACAAAGTTATGGAACCTTTACTGCAGGTTGGGAGTGGAGACTCTACAGCCTCACAGATAGATATTAATCAGAGCTCTGTAAAAATAGATAATACAGAACCTCATGTAGCAGAAAAAGTAGATAGTTTAGTGTCTACAGATAAGATAAGGGAGAATAATCTGTCAACCTCAAGATTAGGACAGGGCTCTGACCTACATATTGAAGGGGAAGAATGGACGGAGATAAATAGGAATAGGAAAAATAAAAAAGGTAAAAATGAGAGGTTTATTTTAGAATATAAGAGGAATGGGCCAAATTGGAAGAATTCCTGCTTTAGCAAGTAAGATTAGAGAAAATCATGTAGACTTTGTAGGGATAGTAGAAACAAAGAAAAGTGAGTTCTCTAGAAGCATTCTAAGAGCTCTTACAGGGAACACTAGATTTAATTGGAGTTTTTTGAAAGCTAAGAGATCAGCAGGAGGAATTTTGGTAGGAGCCAATGCTGACCTTTTCAATTTAGTTGCTACGGATACTTTGGATTATACTATTAGCATCTTTCATGGTTTTTCTTTTAAATGGATAAATTATTTTTGTTTTTTCTTTTAAATGGATAATCTGTCTATGGATCTCCATATGAGGAGACCAAGCAAGTTTGTATAGATGAACTCCATAAAGTAATGGATTCTGGCAAGGGCCATTACTAATTGGAGGGATTTCAATTTAATTAGGGTTGTTATAGATAAGAGTAATGGTATAGTAAATTTCAAATGGATGGATGCTTTTAATGAATGGATTAACAAGTGGCTCTCTTAGAATTAGAACTAAAGAATAGGAAGTACACCTGGACAAATAACCAAGATAATCTGGTTATGTCCAGGATTTACAGAGTCTTTATGTCCACTGATATGGAGACATCTTTTCCCTTGGCTAAGGTTAAAGCTCTAGATAGGATTCCTAGTGACCACAATCCTTTGCTAGTAGAATTAGGAGATAATCTATTTTTGCAAAAAAAAAAAAAAGATTCAGATTTGAGAAATGGTGGTTACAAGAAGAACCATTTAGAGAAGTAGTGAGAAGGCTTGGAATACTCCATGTAAGGAAACAAAAATACTAGACATCTGGCAATATAGAGTGAAGACTTTTAGGAAGGCAGTAAGAGGTTGGGCAGCAAATCAGATAGCTCTCTTAAATAAGACTAAAACTACATTATCTAGAGAGTATGAAACTTTGGATAAAGTTTCTGAGGACAGAACTCTTAGTGAGGATGAGTGGGCTAGACTGAAAACTATAGAAGAAGAATTAGATAAAATTTGGAGGATAGAAGAGATTAAAATTAGGCAGAGATCTAGAGATAGAGAAATTAAGGAAGGAGATAGAAATACAGCTTACTTCTATGCTGTTGCAAATTATAGGAGTAGACAGAAAAAGATAGATTTTCTAGAGAGTCCAATTGGACATGTCACGACCACCAATGGGGATGATGAAGGTGGCTTTAGATTACTACAAGAATATGTTTGGGAGAGAGGAAAGAGGTGACATCAATCTACGAAAAGATTTTTGGAGTGAGTCACAAAAAATGACTAGTGAGGAAAATGAGTTTTTGACTGCTCCTTTCTCTGAAGAAGAAATAAAGATTGCTATTTTTGAGAGTTACTCAGATGGTTCCCCTGGACCAGATGGTCTTTATTTTATGTTTTATCAAAAGTTCTGGGATATTATTAAAGGAGATATCTTAGCTATGTTTGAAGAGTTCCACAAGGGTCAACTAGATATTTTTAGACTAAATTTTGCTCTAGTCACCCTAATACCTAAAGTTAGTGATGCTTGCAATATGAAACAGTTTAGACCTATTAGTCTTTTAAATTGTAGTTTTAAAATGTTTTCCAAGCTCCTTACAAATAGATTAGGAATAGTTGCACAAAGATTAGTGGCTACTAATCAGAGTGCATTTATAAAAGGAAGGTATATCTTAGAAAGTGTTATAGTTGCTTATGAAGTGGTACATAGTATGCATAAAGGAAAACAAAAGGGGGTTATCCTAAAATTAGACTATGAGAAGGCTTATGACAGGGTTAATTGGGATTTCCTCTTTGAGATACTAGAATCTAGAGGTTTTAGTGGTAAACGGTCAAATGGGATCAAACAGTTGGTAACTGGAGGATCCTTAAGCATCCTAGTTAATGGGGAAGAAAGCGCCACTTTCAAGCCCTGGTAAGGGATCGAGGCGGGGGATCCTTTATCCCCATTGCTTTTTAACCTAGTGGGTGATGCCTTTGTTAACATGCTAGATAAAGGCATTAGTAAAGATCTATTACAAGGAGCTTTAACAGATTTTAGATCAGGTGGCATAATGTCATTGCAATATGCAGATGACACTATTTTGTTTTCTAGTGCACAACCAGCTCATTTGTGGAATTTAAAACATACCCTCATGTGGTTTGAACAGTTGTCAGGTATGAGGATTAATTTCCATAAAAGTGAGCTGCTAACCATGAATTTAGATGAGGAGGAAAGTAAAGTAGCTGCAGCAATTTTTAATTGTCCTATTGGGACCTTTCCTTTAAAGTACTTAGGAATACCTCTGCATTTTGAGAAGCTATCTAGAGAGGATCTACAACCTCTAGTGGACAAAATGCTGAGTAGCATAGCTGGTTGGAAAGGCAAGCTACTATCTCTTGCAGCTAGAGCCCAGCTAGTTAAGTCTTGTCTAGTTAGTAATTTACCTCCTTTCTTTTATTAAATTCCCAAAGTGGGCCATAAAACTCCTCAATTCACAGATGGGCAATTTTCTGTGGAATGATGATGAAAATGCCCACAAATACCATTTAGCTAATTGGGAATTAGTGTCTATGTGTAAAGAATTTGGAGGGTTAGGAATTCCTAGTATTAGAGATTTGAATATGTGTCTTCTAGGTTCTTGGCTTAAAAGATGTGAGAAAGACAAAGAAAAACTCTAGATAGAGTTAATCAATTTCAAATATAGAACCAGAGAAGCTAACATTTTCCAATCAAGAACTGATGGAGCTTCTCAATTTTTTAAGGGCTTTATGTGAGCAGCTCAAGCCACCAAAATGGGATATAGATGGAGGGAAATGGGGAGAAAAGGTTTTGGGAAGGGAGAAATTCTAGTTTGGCAATCCAATATCCTAGATGGTGGAATTTTGGGTTTCTTGTCTCCCATTAATGGATAACTTTGTAATGTTAGCTTTAGTAAAATGGAATTTTTTGGCAATCCAAAAAAAAAAATATTGGAAGTTATATAGATGGGTTAGGGAGAAGAATAAAACTGTAGCTACTTTATGGGATGGTACACAGTTAAAATGCACTTTTAGTAGAACTGGAGATCAAAACATGCTTGACCTCTGGGAGGAAGTGTGTCTGTTAGCTTCTAGTATATCCTTCACTAGTGAGGAAGACTCTTTAGTTTGGCAATTTTCTACTAATGGCATATACGGTTCTCAATCATTGTACAAGGTAATAAATTTCAGAGGCATTACAGAGGTCTTCGTACCAGCAGTTTGGGATATCAAAATCCCTCCACGAGTACAATGCTTCTTATGGCTGTTAGGGAAGAATAAAATACTTACTAGAGATAATCTGGACAAGAGAAGGAAAGTAGATGATCCTTCATGTCTATTTTGGTGTGAAAAGGAAACAGTACATCATTTGTTCTTCCAATGTGTAGTAGCAAAACAACTGTGGCAAATTATTTCAGAGGTCTTTGATACTAGATTAGGTGATAGCTTTGATTCTATAGCTACTTTCTGGTTAAGTAATAAAAAGAATGGAGTGCTTAATATAGTTTCTTCTGCTGGGTTTTGGTGCCTCTGGAAATTAAGAAATACTTTGTGTTTTCAGAACAATCAATGCAGGTGCATGGCTATGCTCCTTTACAGTGTGGCATTGACAGCTCAGAGATGGAATATCCTATGCCCAGTAGAGAAAAAGGACAAGCTGATGCATTAGGTGGAGATGATCAAGGCAAAAGCAACCCAAGTGCTCTGGTTGAGATGAAAATGGCTACGTTCGATCTTCTGCAAGGATGGAGTATCAGCACTGAGGAGTAATAATAGCTTCACGCAAAGTTTGGCGGGCGATGGTTCACTTTCCTGGAGCAATGGGCATTTTTCTGGAATTGCTTTGGTCTCGTAGTAGATCATGTTATCAGGACTTTTTAGTTGTTTCTTGTATCGTCCACAAATGCGGTGCCATTTGTTGGACCTGAGATGTTGCGGTGATTGGCAGGTGCCAGAACTTACAATGCTGTAAACCGAACATTGGTCTATTGCTATGGTAATGGACGGGGGTTGTGGCCCTTTTACTCCAAAAAAAAAACATTATCAGATATTTCCAGAACAATTTAAAATTGGTTAAAAAATTCTGGTATTGCAGGACGAAAGAAAAAGCAGCATACTGATGCATCGAGGTCCAATTTTACGCAAGTTTTTGACATCTATTGCCCAGCCGCGCGCAAGAGAATTTATCGATGATAGATGCATGCATGCAAAAGGTGCTTCGTTTAAAAAATCAGGAGAAAGCTTGAGTATGGTGGGTACAGTCAAAGTTGGGGTCGTAAGCATACCAATTGAAAAAAAAAAAAAAAAAAAAAAAAAAACAGAGCTATTTTCCACTTTGTTAAAAAAAAAAGTTGATTGGACCAGCTGAAAAAAAAATGCAGAGCTATTTTCCACTTTGTTATGCAAAAGCTCGAACTTTCTCAGGTTAGTGGTAAAAGTTGATTGGACCAGCTCAAAAAAAGCAGGGAAGGCCCAGTATGCATGCCCCAGGCCCAAATTGGCTGCGCGTTTCAGGCTCGTGGGTCGTCAAAACTAATTTCTGTCGGTTTAACCGAGACGCACAGGAAACCTGATTTTGTCTGTCTGTCAGTCACTAACAAACCGACAAAAAAAATAGAGGTTTTTTTTTCTGTCGGTTACCTGTTCTGTGCAGGGGCCCAGCCACCAGCGCAGGGCTAGGACGCGTCTACTGGGGCGCGCGGCTCGCCGGGCCGTGACTGCCGGGGACATGCGTGAGGCCCTAGGGAGACGTGGGTAGGCATGGTCATTGCTGCCATCGGACAGGAAGGCTAGGTCGCCCGGGGAAGATAACGTGCGAAGGGAAGAAAGAATTTCGTGAGAAAAAATATAAGGAAAAATAAATAAGAGTATTATATATTGTCATTTTGATTATTGTTGTATCGTATATGTGAAGCTGTTTTGCCAAACACTTCCAAAAACAGCTCAACTTCAACAACAACAAAAAGTTACTTAAAAAACTATTTTGCAAAAAAACAGTCCAAAAGATTAGTCTCCAAAGATGGGTTCAAAAGCCGGCCTGTGAGATTTGGGCTGGGCCGGCCTTGTGAGAGAGTAGCAACTCTGAACGCGAACTGCAGTGCAGCTGCACTATTGCTCAGGTGAAGCTGAACTGAAGTCTCGAGCTGACTGGAGTGAAGCTGCAGTGCAGTCCACTGCGGCCGTTGTGCCTAGAATATATAAGGCACACGGCACACAGCAGGGACCAAAACCCCAACTCAAGCAAACACCTGAGGTAAAGATGTTCCGGCGCTGTGCATGATGGTTCGATCGATCGGCCATATTTTTGCTAACTGATGGTATTTTGCAGGATCAAGATGGCGTTTTGGGACATCCTCGGCAACGTTGCCAAGATTCTGCAGCTCGTGGGCGTTCTTCACATCATCACCGTTGCACTGCACTTTGTTCGCTGATCTGAGAACTAGAAGGAGTGCCACAAGCTGGAGCTGTGCATCGAGCGGCTGGACGCGCTCATCGGGTGGCCTGGACTGTAGCAGCTACCGCCATTGCTGGAGGATCAGCTTTGCGCTGCCCTCGCCAGGCAAGGGACCTCACCGACCTGCAGTGGCGGCGCTGGCAAGGAAATAAAGGGGAGCCGAAAATTTTTTTTCATTGACCGCATACACTACCTAGCCATGATTATGCAATAGAAATACACACAAAAAAAATAGCTTGTATGCAAAAGTGGTCAAAATACCTTGATTATTTAAATATATGTCTGATGAACATTTAATAATTAGCATGATACAATGCAACGTGAGATCAAGAATTAGAGTATGATCAGTACAAATAAAATTAAATGAAATACAAAAAACCTTGGGGACTCATCTCATCGGATGATTGATCTGCTCGTCACCAGAGTACTGGCTGGACGTCGATGTACTGAACGTGGACGGCAGTGCGATGGCGATGCGTCATGGACTCACGGCGGCGGCGAGCAGTGCGGACACGATCAGGAGACTGCGATAGGTACTGCAGATGGCGGCCGGTGGCGGACACAAGACCAAGAGGCTGCTTGGATGCCGGCCACACTTCGCCTGCGCAAGGTTAGGCGAGCCATGCAGCTTTGGCAGCTGTTTGGTTGCTGGCCACTAGACGCTGCGCCACATTTATTGGCGGCCACGGGAACCAAGGCGACTGTTTGGTTTACTACTAACCTACGGCAGCCACGGCACATGCAAACGTATTTTCCTGCCAAAGCTTAGGCGACGAAAATCTCCGCCACCACTGCGGCGCCGCCGCACCTGAGGCGTGGCCGCCACAACTTCTCACCACAGACCCGTGGCGCTGCCACTGTGGCGATGGCAGATTACGGCACGAACCAAACAGCCCCCAAATGTCGTACTCGACTACTCGTACGTCGCGGAACAGCACAAGAGGAAACCTGCGTGGCGTGGTCATGGGCCTTGGCCTTTGCCCAAAATTGCACATATTCTAAAAAAAAATTATTTTTGCTCGTTCTATTTATAGGGGGGGCCATGGCCCCCGCCGGCCCCTCCCCATTCCCGCCACTGTCGACCTGTACACGCACGGATGGATCCCTCTGGGCCGTAGGATGCTGCAGGAGTTCCGCGACACGCATAGCGTCATCGAGGACCACTGCGCCGTTCTGAGCGCCCTCAACGCCTACGGCATGGCACAGGCACCTCCTTCTTCTCTTCCTGTATTTGTCAGGTGATTACTCATCAATTGTCTTTTCCTTTTCCTTGATTATCTATCCCCTGCTACTACTTGTCAGCTAATATATCACTGGGCCTTTGCCCAAAATTGCACATATTCTAAAAAAAAATTATTTTTGCTCGTTCTATTTATAGGGGGGGCCATGTGGCCCCCGCCGGCCCCTCCCCAGTTCCGCCACTGTCGACCTGTACACGCACGGATGGATCCCTCTGGTACCTTGTCTCTAGCGGCCGTAGGATGCTGCAGGAGTTCTGCGACACGCATAGCGTCATCGAGGGCCACTGCGCCGTTCTGAACGCCCTCAACGCCGGCATGGCACAGGCACCTCCTTCTTCTCTTCCTGTATTTGTCAGGTGATTACTCATCAATTGTCTTTTCCTTTTCCTTGATTATCTATCCCCTGCTACTACTTGTCAGCTAATATATCACTGTGCACCAGCAGGGTTGAGGAGGAGTGCCACGAGGGGAGAAAAGCCCACAAGGGGAGCAAGTCCTTTTAGGAGGGAAGGGATGAAGGCCCAGGCAGCTGCACTGCATGTTCAGAATTTAGTCTGTCTGTAGGGATAAATGCCAACGCACATTGTGCTCAATATGAGGACAAGCAAGATGTCAGAGTAACAGCGAAGTCCTAAATGGTGTACATAAATCTTTGGCTGCCCTGTTTCATGTTTAGCTCTTCACCTTCAGACTCTCTCCCTCTCTCTCACTCACTCTCTCTCTCTCCCTCCTCATACTGCACATACACCCATGTTGGTTCTTTAGGTAATCTGTATCATTCTAGCCCAAGCTGTGCTCTTCAATTGGCTGCTTTCCAACTAGTTTGTAGCTCAGTGCACTGCAGGACCTCTTCAGACAATAGTTAAATTTCTGACAATTGGTACTTGAACTTGAAAATTAAATTTCTGAATGCCAGACAATAGTTCTTTCATCCACAATATTGTTTGAGGATTTACTCAATACTGTATCTATTCCACTACATGCACTCTGCAGGCACATATGAAGGTATCAAATGTATTAAAAGCATGTTGTTTCATGTTCAGGATGTATGACTGCCTGGCTTGTTACTACTATCAAGCTCATATAATCTCTCATATAATCTCTGTAGCCTGGTTTTACTTGACAGTTACTTTGAAACAACAGTAACATTTGAAGTCAGTTGTTTGGTGCTCTACATTTTAAGCAATTCTGGCTGGATACCTTGACATTGTAGTTGAATAGATTTGTCTAGCTACCTAGTTGTTCTCTGGTGAAGTCAGCAACAATCATAGGGTAAATGTTGTGCATTCATGATTATCACCTTGCGGTTTAAGGCTTCTATGATAATTTATTTGGTACCTGCTCATTGTACCTGTGATAAACATGTCCATAATTGTTCTCCAGACTGTAATGTCCAGCCTCTGTGTTTTTTTTTTTTTTGGGGGTAGAGACCTCCCTGCTACTCTTTTTCACTACACTAGTTTGACTAGCTGGCCTGTGCTTGCTCTATACACAGTAGTTTTTGCCAATCTAAACTGACTTAAAATTTGCTTTGGGCTGTGCAGTGCTCATTTATGTTTTTTTTTTTGAGGAAAACTGTGGAGCAAAGCTCCCCAGTGCTTAAATTAATAACTGAAAACAAATGAGAAAGTAAGGTTTACAAAGTTAGCCGGGGGCTAACAAAAGGAAAAAAAAGAAGAACTCACCTACTCTAGGGGAGAAGGGGAGGAGCTCTAACTGTACAAAATATTTACAAAAAATGCACCCAAATGTTGATTACAGAGGTGCTCATTTATGTTGGATTGAGTTTATAGTTTTGTGGCATTTCCATGTTTTAGGCTATTTGGATGGAAAACAATTTTTTTTCTGATGATGGGAACTGTGATATTTTTTTCCATTTGAATGAGGTTTTTACTGAACTAAGTTCAGCATCTCACGTTTCTGTGACTACCTTTTTTTTCTGAATGCTGAATCGAACATGTTTAACACTTTATTGTATTTCCCAGAGCTGGATATTGATACCTCCAATGATACATGTCCATTATAATTCTCCAGACTCTGCCGGTGTGTTTTTGGGGGTAGAGACAAACTACAACCCTGCTACTCTTTTTCAGTGTGCTAGTTTGACTAGCTTGAATAGCTAGCTTGTGTTTGCACTATACAAACTAGTTTTTGCCAATTGAAATTGACCAAAAATATGCTATGGGGTGTGCTTATTTATGTTGGATTGGGTTTGTAGTTTTGCTGCACCTGCATGTTTAGGCTATTTGGATGGAAATTAAATTGTTTCTGATGGCAAAGACAATAACTGTGATATTTTAATATGTAAATGTCGTTTTTGGTAGATTTTCTGGAGATGGACCCGCCCGCTCCCCCCGACCCTCCCGTTCCTCCTGATGGCGACGGCGCCGCCGCTTGCCCGCTGCCGCCGGACCTCCACCCAGCCACCAACCTACACCTTCCCAACCCAGATCTGAGCTCCTCTAGGCCTGATCTATCTATCCGCGAGGTCAGCGTGGGCGCTTGTGTGCTCCTCGGTGCACGCGCCTCTCCGGAATGCGGCCCCCCCTCAGCCTAGCTCGCCGATGGCCACTCAGGCACCGGCGACCACCGTCAGCCCCCTCCCTCACCCAGTCCCAGCCTGGTTCCCCCGGCTGTTGGGGCCGCGTCTGGGTCATCGTCGCAGCTGCTGGAGGATGCGGCCGCATCGGAGGTCGCGCCCGCCGAAACCAGCTCTGGGGCGCAGCCACGGGCTCCCTCAACGCCCTTGGTGCCGCCGAGGCCGGGCCCCGTCGTCACCGCCGCCACAGCTGGGTTGCAGCTAGAGACGGCCTCCTCTGCCTGCGACTGTGCCGATGCAGGGACGGCCTCCTCTGCCTGTGTCAATGCCGATGCAAGGCCTTCTTCGGAGCCGTTCTTCGTCGCGGATGCCTCTGACAACGAGGAGGACGACGTCGAGACCTCCAGCCCTGACGTCTGCCTCGTTCGTCCGTCTGCCCCGTCCCCGTGCACGCCGTCCACACTATCTCCTGATGCCGTGCCTTTCCACCCGGGAGGCCGCTCGGTGGGGGGGCGTTCGGCACCGCCGGTGGGCGGATGACGACGGCGACGAGTCCAACGATGTGCGGCCCTCGCACTGGATGTCGCCTGTCGCTGGCCAATGCCCCGGTGCAGTCGTCGGCTAGGCCTCGGGTGGTGAGGCGGCTGCCGACGACGCGGACCCCGCATACAAGACAGAGGAAGCGCAACCGGCCTTGCCCTCACCTGGTGTGCGGCATCCCCGTCCGCTTTCGTCGATGGTCGTGTCCTTGTTCGGCGGCGCTTGGGGCGCCGCGGGAGGACCTCGGCCCTCAACGCCGATGGATGGCGCGATATCCTTCCTCGCCAGGATTCGCGGCTCGTGAGGGCTCAGGTCACTCGGCGACCGGCTCCCCGGAAGATCCCGTGAGGCGCCGGGGGACAGGTGCTTCAATTGTCTCTCCTACTCGCACCGCGTGGCAACATGTCGTCCGCCACGGCGGTGCACTGCGAATCACGGCCTCCACCACCTCGCTAGGACCTGCAGCGGTGGTCCTTAGCAAGGGGGTCGTCCCGCCGCCGAGGGAGGTCGACCCGCCACGGCCTTTGTTGGCTCACCGCCAAAGATCCCGTCTTCGTTGAGGCCTCGTCAGGTCCTATGACGGACACGGCAAGCCTCGACGACGGCGGCGACGCCGAGGCGGCGACCCGACCAAGCACAAACACCGACGCCTGGTACATGTGTGGAGGCACCACGAGATCGCAGCGACAACGCCACGATCTCCACTCGGGATTGCTTGCCGCCTCGTGCAGACCCTTTGGCGGTGGAATTGCGTGGCGTGTGTGGTGGCTCGTGGGTGGTTCGACCCCATGTTGGAGGAGCTCCCCGCCTTGTCTGTTGTGAGGCCCTCGGGGAGCTCTTTCTATCGGGGCTGCCCCTTCTATCGTGGCGGCTGTTGTGGGTGAGTCCTTTGAGCTACCATCGTCTTGTCTCGTGCCTAGATCTTTGGGCAAGATGCGGCGGAGGATCCGTTGTTTGTACCCGTGCTCCGGCTGTTGCTGATTCGGGCCTCTCCCGTTGTTCTGGCCGGATGGTGGCGGTTCGGATGTCGTCACACGCTTCTTTGTTGTCGATTTTGTGGTCTACGATACTACGGCTCGGGAGGAGTTAGAGGCAGAGATTTGTTTGCCGTTGCGCAGACACCTCTCCTCGAGAGGCCACAGGCCGCGCCGCCGCAAGACGCCGGAGCCCGCCCACCCGTTTGCGCCGTAGTGGTCGCATTGCTTTGCCATGCCGCTGGCGGCGAACGCCACCGTGCAAGCCCGCATTGTGTTGTTGAGGAAGGCGGGCGAGGAAGTTGAGGAGGATGCTCTTGATTTGGTGGTTGAAAGCAAATTCAATGCCGCCTTCGACGCGCCAACTTGGCGGAACGGAAGAAGGAGGCTTTTCGGACTCTTTTGAATGGGCGTTTCCATTTCGACGTTACTGCCTTGGGTCTAAACTTGACGGGGCTAGAGGACGAGGTCTAAGCCGGTGTATCTGCTTTTAGTTGTAATTGTTTCTTTGTAATCACAACCACGTGCGAGTTGTTGTCGGGTGGGCTTTGGTAACCGCGGGTTGCCATCCCCTCTTTTCCTGTATTAAAAACTTCTTTCTCGCTTAATGAAAAAACGCGCGTGATCAAAAAAAAAAAAAAAAAAAAAAAAAAAAAAAAAAGTAAATGTCGTTTTTACTGTACTATGCTCAGCATCTCCTGTTTTTATGATTGTCTTGTCTCTTTCCCTGAATGGTTAATGGAACGTGTTTAACACCCTCCAGCATTTCCCAGAGCTCGATATTGATACCTCCAAGAGCTTTGAGAACGAAGAGCCAGGGCGCCTGATCACTCCCCAGGAAGCCTGCAACGGAATCGCAGAGGTGGTCCAAGAAGCCGTAAGGAAGATGGAGATGGTAGCAGAAGAGAAACTCCGGATGTACAAACGCGCCCGCCTCGCCGTGGAGGCGTCTGACCGTGAGCTGGAGGAGAAGGCACGTGAAGCCCAGGAGCTGAAAGTAGAGCGTCTGCGGAAGCTGCAGCAGGCGGAGGAGCTGGAGAGCGTGATCCGTCTGAAGCAGGCGAGGCGGAGATGTTCCAGCTCAAGACGAGCGAGGCGCAGGAGGAGGCGGAGCGGCTGCGGAGCGTGGCGCTGGCCAAGAAGAAGGAGGAGGAGGAGGCCGGACAGGACTACGCGAGCTTGTACCTCAAGCGGCGCGGCGCCTCGAGGAGGCCGAGGTCGAGAAGCAGTACATCTTCGAGAAGATCAAGCTGCAGGAGAACCACCACCAGCGCGCGCCACATGCCGCGAGCAGCAGCGGCGCTGGTGTTGGCGTTGGAATGGGGGGTGGTGGTGGGAGCTCCGGTGGCGGCGGTGACCACTCGCAGGTGATGATGCTGTCCAAGATCCAGGACCTGCTGAAGGATGTCCGCAGCATGCCGACGTCCACCAAGCCAGAAAGGCAGCAGCAGCAGCACTCGAAATAGAAGCAGTCGGATCACATCATGTTGACTAGTACAGTAACTTCATGTGATGTGTTTGTTTAAAGTTTAAAAAATTGACGGTAGAATCACATCACTAGTCGTGTTTCATAACGAATGTGTTTGACTGATTATGTGGGAAAAAAAAAATCTGTATGAGTTGTATCCTGGTAATTGGTGTGTAACCAACAGCGTAGCTATACCTATACAGTTGAACTGTTCGCTTTGCATAACATTATTTCCATTTATTTTGGCTTGGTTAATATTGTTAATTATTAGAATGGATCGGTAGGCATGCTAGAAAGAGAAACTCGAAGTGGACCTGATGCCTGCATGCCGTGCCGTCGTGTGCCGTGGCCCGTTGCATGGTGGACGCACGGCAACGGCACGGGACGCGCGCCGGCCGGCCGTCGGTGCCTTGCGGGCATGGATCAAATCAAACTCCGGCGCCACGCCAGGCCGCCTTTGCGAGCCAAGACCGATCATGATTGGGTTGAATCAAGCTAGCATGGATGGATGGGGTGCACATGCAGTACCGCAATCTTCTGTGTGGTGGTAGATCATGATTGCAATCCTATGTTCCGATTCATTGCATTGGTTAATTGGGTTGGTTCCCCCTTTGTGGGGATCTTTGTGGGGATCTCTGCCTAGCTTATATAGTCCGATAGCCAGGGTTACATACCTTGGTAAGCAATATGGTACAATATGATAGCCGTGTGGTGCACGCCGAACAGTGCCATGTGCCGCACGTCTTTGTCTGGGCTGGGCCTCCTCTGACGGTGTGGCCATGTAAAGCCATGAGGGTATATGGATATATACCTCCACTGTGCCAAAATAAAATGGGCCATAAAATATCCCGTAAGAGTTACTGTGGACACGGGCGCACTTCTTCAGTAACCTCTTTTTTTTCCTCATGCGCCTAATTAAAGGTGGAAGATTAATTTAATTTGAATATCCATGGATTTTAGTAAATGAACTAGAAATTCAAATTTGGTAGGGGACCATCTCTTCCTAGTTCATTTTTTTTTGAACTAAAGGGTATCCATTGGACATCTATGCACATCCAACTTCCACCTATACGCCTAATACCAATCGGTTAGTAATTGACGATTTCGTTGGTGCGCTGCGATACATTGTCTTGCGTGTGGAGTCTTTTTAGCAACAATTAATGCATCTTGCCCATATTTCATTATTAAGAGGGCAGAGAATACATAATTTCAGCTTGCGTGTGGGATTAATAATTGTGGACTAGGTCGATAGTGACTTCACTGGTATTCCAAATTGCACGATATTATGACATGAATATAGATTGATGATGACTTGCATTGCATTGCAAATTGCGCTAAGTCGCGACAAGACAAGACGTCAAGACCATACCACGCCCACGGAAACACCAGGCCGCCGAGCCGAGTTTGGTCAAGCTCATCTCTCCACTCCACCATTTGATCCATCCGCGCCTCCACCACCGGCCGTCTGCTGGGTCATCGTGTGCCATGGCTGCCCTTGCGCTGGCTTCTCTGCCGCCCCCACATCGGTAGGAGCTTCATCAACTCCTCTCTTCCTTTTTATTACCTCGTCTCTTCTCACAAGTGCTGTTGACCACAACGCAGCCGCCAAGGTTTGATCCCAGCAATCGATTCATTTCCTACTCATTTAATTTCTCTCGCAGTTTCTTGCAGCTTTCAACGGTGGCATAACATACCTGCATCAGCTAAGTTCAATTAGATGTAGAGGCACTACACACTTTGTTGTAGGTAATAGAAGTAATGATGCGTGTATTTCCCCTGAGGAATGTTGTTTCTTATGCATGTACTTGACTGATAGATGTATATTATCCTTAAGGAGATATATAGGGTCTGATTGGTTCACTTCCAAAATTTGCCATACAAACATTTAGCAAGCCAAAATTCAGGCTGATATTTGGTTCACTACTAAAATTTTCCAACCTTTCATATTTGACCTGCCAAATCTATAGCAATTTTTTTTTGTCTAAGTTTTAGCTGCCGAAACTCTGACATGGCAAAATTTGGTCACAAACCAAAACAAGCAATAATCACACTTCTTTCGACCCATAGTAACAACTAACAAGCAACTGGTACATATATCTATATGAATTATACTCACTTTTTTTATGCTTGAACTCTTTAAGCACATTATGTACTCTTTAAGTACAGCCTGTAGACTAACGATGAATTAGTCAGAGTTCTGTCTACTTCACGCGTCCACCTGCAAACAAGAAAAAACAAAGGCAGTCAGAGTTTCTGTTACACATGAATCAACATCAACTTTGCGCTACTTGACATTAAAATAGAATTAGTCATTGTCCATTACAGTTGTCAAGTCATTGTCCATAAACAAAAATCTATGTTTCATACGTCAGTTTGACCTGGACCCCTTTCTCAGGACAGTTTGAAGTAACAATCTTTGAAGAGAAAAAACAACACAGCAATGCCGACAAGGTTGATCTTACAATTGTTTCTGCTGCTAGCAACAGCAATGGCTTCAAGAGCTACTCCTGCTATGCAGGCCAAGAACACCTCGGGATGCCCTGGCACCTGCGGCAGCATATCCATCCAGTATCCGTTCGGCATCGGTGCTGGCTGCTTCCGAAATGGCTTCGAGATCATCTGCGATCACGGCACGCCGGTGCTCGCCGGCACCACGAGGCCCGTCCCGGTCAACCTCCTCTCCATCACAACCGCGGAGGCCCGTGTGATGCTCCCTGTCGCGTGGGAATGCTTCGACTCCTCCGACACCATGTACGCCTCCAGCAACGGAGATGTACATTTCAACCGCGACGATGTCTACCGCATCTCCAACACGCACAATCAGGTTGTTATCATCGGTTGCAACACCCTGGGTTACACTCAAAGCCAGCGGAGCGAAGGCAACGGCTATTACGCCTACGCCTACTACACAGGCTGCATGTCCTTCTGCAACAACTCCGATAGCGCAGTGGATGGCGCCTGTGCTGGCGTTGGGTGCTGCCATGTTGACATCCCTCCAGGCCTCACCAACAACAACATGGCCTTTGAACACTACAACCACACGTCGGTGCTGGACTTCAGCCCCTGCGACTACGCCTTCCTGGTGGACAAGGACTTCTACACCTTCCGCACAACTGACCTGAAGATGGACAAAAACACCATGATGCCAGTGTGGCTGGATTGGGCCATCCGCGACAACCTCACCTGCAACGAGGCAAAGAAGGCACAGAGCTATGCTTGTGTGAGCACCAACAGTGGGTGTCGTGACTCTTCCAATGGACCTGGGTACGTCTGCAACTGCAGCAAGGGATACCAAGGCAATCCCTATATCGCCGGCGGTTGTACTGGTAAGACTGCACAATTTTATCAGTAAAAGAAAAGCTCAATATTTTGGAGGAAGCAAAATTATGAATTCAAAACAGGCTGAATTGAATTATCTGTCTATCTTGCTACATTTTAATCACAGGCAATCTGATTGTTATTTCAGTTAGTATATACCGCACCCTTTACCCTTATGTGGTTGCAGTCCCTTCTCATACATGTGGGACACAAGTCACTGAGAACGGACCAAAGTAGAAAATCACACTCACTACCGAAGAGTGGACAATAGTTAATTGCACCTGTAACCTTATAAAGTCAATTTAATTTCTAATTGGTTTTCCTTAACTATGGATAGTGTTATATCGCTCTGAATATCTGATAAACATGGCTGGTAAACAAAGCAGATATCAACGAGTGTGAACATAAGGAGTATCCATGCCGAGGCATTTGTGAGAACACATCAGGTTCCTATAAGTGTAAATGCCCGAGTGGTACCCACAGTGCCGATCCATTGAATATTCCCTGCAACCCCAATTTTCCACTTGCAGCAAAAATTATCACAGGTATATACATATGATCCTTGTGCATATATATTTTTCACTTATTATTCACTCCTAATAAGTACAAGGTATTTATTCTTGGTATATATAAATTTAGTAGTTAGTACATAGGAGCCTTTCATATACCAAAATAACAATTATGACCATTTCAGATATTAATTATGGAATGGCACTTTCAGATACCAATTGTGGACCGCTACTTCACATATGGTACCACCTAATCGTAATAGGATCCACTGGACAGCCTTTAAACTTGATGTATAAAACCTACAACACAAGAGAACCTGAAAGTCTATGGGGGTTTTATCACTAAAATGATGAATATTTTTGAAGTTGTCTTTCCTATGTCAAAAGTAGGGGATGTTTTTCCACAACGACTAAAGTACACAAAAAAGAGAAGCAGCAGTGCTGCTGTCATCTTTTGAACTGCGTATGTTCTTGTGAGGTTGTCGAGTTTGGATATACGAACACTTTAATTGATGTTTATATTTGTTTTGCAGGTGCAATAGGTGGACTTTTCATCATAGCCATTGTGGTGTTCAGCATTCTTCTTGGCAAAGAGAAACGGAAGATGAAAGAATTCTTTAGGAAGAATGGGGGGCCTCTAATTGAAAAGGTTAACAAAATCAAGCTATTCAAAAAGGTGGAGCTAGAGCCAATACTAAAACTAAGTAATCGTATTGGACAAGGTGGCTTCGGTGAGGTTTACATGGGGTATCTTAGAGATGAAATTCGACCAGTGGCAGTCAAGAAGCCCAAGATTGATGTTAAATTGGCAAACCAATTTGCAAATGAAGTTATCATTCAATCTAGAGTCTTGCATAAGAATATTGTCAACCTCATAGGTTGTTGCCTAGAGGTTGATGTCCCAATTTTGGTCTATGAGTATGTGCCCAATGGTAGCCTTGATAAGATTCTGCATGAAAGCAATGGGATGCCTCTTGACCTGGATCTACGCCTACAGATTGCGGCACAATCAGCGAAGGGCCTAGCGTATATGCATTCAGAAATCACAACACCAATTCTCCATGGTGATGTTAAACCAGCTAATATCCTTTTGGACGAGAAGTATGTACCGAAGATCTCTGATTTTGGTACATCTAGGATGATTACCATTGAGGAAAATTACACAAGCACTATTATTGGTAACTGGGGCTACATGGATCCAGAATATGTGCAAACAGGCCTATATACAAGTAAAAGTGACGTCTACAGTTTTGGTGTTGTGCTCTTAGAACTCATTACGAGGAAGAAGGTCTTAGATCCTGAAATCAATAACTTACTAGGGAATTCCCTTGACACCTACACAAAGAAGAAGGGAGTGATCGAGCTTGTTGATCCAGAAATTTCAGAAAAAGGAACCATTGGGATGTTTCATAGTTTGGCAGAAATTATTGTGCAATGTATAAATCTTGATGTTGATCTAAGGCCAGAGATGGCAGAGGTAGCAGAGCGTCTTCAATTCCTATATAAGTGATCTCATGGTAGACAAGATCACAAGATAAAAACATTATTTGTTGGTGAGTTGATGCATGTTATAACTAGCGGAAGAAATTAAGTGTATAAATTCTGTGTCAAATCTCACGCAAAAAGAATTAAGGGCCATCCTTTTTGTTTTGCTGTGAATGAAAACATAATTAATTTAGCCAAAGTGTTATTACACATTAGCACAACACGACACTAACTCAAGCATGGCATTACCATTGATAAAATGAAACACATCATGCAGACAGGGTGGTAATGGATGATGGCCCTAAATCCTCCTTCACAATCCAGCTCAGCCCTTAAATATTTTTTAGCTCAAAAACATATAGTATATTTTCCCAGCCCATATTAACCTGATCCATAAAATTTCTAGGCTAAATTTTGAGCACTTTATCACTCCTAGCACAACAGCATGCATGTATTGCAACATTATTGGGCTTATGAAAAAAAAACTGCATTATGAATTTTGTGTTGAATGCAGGATGACTTTGTTATGTCTAGATAGGTGAAGCTTATCACTACATCTTGTTATCTCAAGCTTTTTATTTGCAAAATGCAATACAAAACCGTACGGCAGGAGCTCAGTCTTATAGGTAAGTTTCACCGTCAGGAACTTAACATAACTCTTTCTCACAAACATAACTTAGCAATACTAAAAAGGTTTAACTTTCCTCTTACTCACAACCCAATAACATTGTATGCAGTAAGTAAAACTTTAGCTCGATTAGACATTCCACTTGATCCATGTGATTCTATGCCCCTGAAATATGCTAAGTGAAAAATAGCAGTAATTGATTGCAAAATAACACATGGGCCTAGTCAAGCCAGAAATGGGCCCAGCATTTGGAACATGTGTATTGAAAATTTCAAAGAGTACAAGAAAAAAATTGGCAGCCCAGATCTAATTTGTTGGTATGTGTTCCTGATTATAGCATCACATAATATCAAGTTGGGTATTATTTCAAGTAATGTTTACTGCCTCGTTGTCAAATGGTCTAAAATTCAGACATTCGCGAATTGACTCATAAATCGAAATAGGATGTCAATTAAGAAAGATTAACTTACAAATTTACAGATCCATTAATGGCTTGCCGGAGAAGGGACAATGGGACACCCAAGAAAGGCCGGCACTGACGTGCTCCCGCGAACGCCACACCACAACGAAAATCGACGCCTGCGCCCCCTCCCCGCCGCCACGCCTGCCCGGTGGCCAGTGCCCCCGCCGCTCTCTTCCACTCCTGCCCTCCGCCGCTGCGGAGCGCGACTCGGCGCCTGCGGACGGCGGCCTGCGCAGGCCGCCCGGCCTCGAGCGACGCACCTGCCGCCGCCCCGCCGTGCGCACTGCGCGGATTCCACTGGGAGAACTGGCGCAAGTGCGGAACAGCGCCGTACTTGGATGGAGAGAGTATTTGGGCCGTGACTGGGCCAGGAGAAGAGAGGTCGAAATCGAATGCTTGAAATAGAATTGACACAATAGCTAAGTACTATTAATTCTCAAAAAAAATAGCTAAGTACTATTATGAATAATGATTTAGTGTGACAGAAAAATGCTTGATGTTTATGTTTTCCAAATACTTTCACATTTGACCAATTCATTTGATTCAAAATACTTGTCACTGCACGTTTTTTTTAGATCATTGGGTGAGGGGCCCTGTAACTCTTGGTCCTTAGTCAAATTTTATTTAGATCATTGGGTGAGGGGCCTATAACTCTTGGTCCTTAGTCAAATTTTACATAACAGTTTTAGCTCCTAAGTTATGCTTAATTCTGACACTACTAGAAAATTCCTCTTTTGCAATGTTTAGAAATCATTGCAATATGTTGTAACTTATCATACACTACTACACAAAAACAATAACCGTGGCGGTTATTTTTGGTAACCGCCATGAAGCTAAGGCCACGGTTTTTCGTAACCGCCACCAAGCTAAGGCCACAGTGAAACCTCCTTCGTAGCGCCCCCATGGATCCAGACCTACTTGTTAAAAGAATGAGAACTTAATGACTCTCATTCATCAAGATGCAACTTAATGTCATCCATATTGATTCTATAAGTGAGAACTTAATGACTCTCGTTCATCGTGAGGCAACTTAATATGTCATCGGATCTAGAAGATTTTTAAAATTTTCCTATTTTCTATGGTCTCAATTGGTTGCGACATATTGACCTCCATGGTTTGGTGTACAAAATGATGATTTTTCGACTATCATGTCTCTCCATGAACCTAAAGTTCCAATTTTGTGATATTTATTTGGACTCGATCGAGCTATCTTCACTTTTTCCTTGATCTATAAAATGTACTAATTTAGAATTATTGACTATAGGAAATATGAAAACATCACTTTCTTTGCGAGGAAAACATATTGCTTTTTTTTAAAAAAAAACATTTGGTACAATTTTTCATTTACTAGCTAGCAGGGCCTCCGGCCATTAAAAATCCCTCAGTTGTTATTATGTTGAACTATTTGGACAATCACCTATTTCAGTCAAGTCTACTGATAGGGTCAAGCACTCAAGTGTAGCTTTCGTTTGACCTCAAACTAAAAATTCTATTCGTTCGTGGATCGGACTTGTTGACATGAGTGCACATGGTAGTAGTACGTGCTGAGCCCCCGACAGCTTTTCCTTTCTTGTGCTCTTGCAACTGTAAGTAATGGTAGTTTGTTATTTTTGATAAGGACGTGTAATAGACCCATGCGGCCATGCATATATAGTGTGCACCGGCGCGTGTTTGAACATTCCAAAATTCTCCCAGCTTTCCAGAACTCTAGAGTATATACGCGCTATTTAATTTTGATTGGGTTTTCATCCTCCTGCAGGTCGTGCGACTACTATGTCCAACTGTAACGTAATGGGAGTGCCAGGTGTTATGGACAAGCGTAGCTGCGTAAGTAAGGAAGTTATACATGACACAAGAGTTCCTAAGTTTGAACCTCACGTAGCCCTCTGTGATTTACTCCCTCCGTTCTAAATTATAATTTGTTTGATTTTTTGCACCTCTAGTTTGACCACTCGTTTTATTTAAAAAATTATACAAAAATAGTAGTTATTATTAAAGACGATTTGTTAATAAAGCAATCCCACAAAAAAAAAATGTTATTTTGCATAAAATTTTGAATAAGACGAGTGATCAAAGTTAGAGTTGAAAAATCAAACGAACTACAATTTAGAATGGATTTAGTAAGTTTTTTTAGTACCCAAGACGGGAATTAATCTGGATTGCGTGACCCAGGTCTAAAAGCCGCAATCCCAATTGAAAAATCAAGGCTAAAGCCCGTCCCAACCGGTTAGGACGTACTAAAGCCCATCTACTGGTAACTAGTGGGTCCCTATCTGTATTGCCACCGGCAGGCAGACTCGTCGGAAACTAGCCGGCAATGGCACACGGAGCGAGTAGCTAGCAAAAGGGGAGGCAGCGGTGTCTCTGCACGCTTATTAGTCTGATAACTTCAAAGATACTTCAACAGCATCCGGTCCAGTTACGGACTAACATTATATTCCCTGCAATCTACGTAGGTTATTTTGTTCGTTGGTCTAAGCACGATGCACTGTGTAGAGCTTTTTGTGGAATTTTGAAGCGGTCGGACGCGTTAAAATACTCCCGTTGCACACGTCAAGATGTCTGCAGCATGTTCAATCCCTAACAACTTCCCCGAAGCATCGGACTGCCGTGCATGCATCGATAAAAAACACCGTGCTACATGTACCACAATGGTTCAGCATTCCCCGGACCTTTTAACCCTCAAAAGAACCCGTCTATGAGAGACCATCTTGATTGGCTCACGGATTTTTAGAAGAAACCCCTTATCTTTCGAACAAATCACGTCGCGGTATAGAAAAAGGCCCAGTAAATAGTAATTCTGTTTTAACTTTTTACCTTTTAACCCCCGTATTACCCGATCTCCTACACCCGAAGAAGAGTAAATTCCGAATTCGTGGTCATTTTTCGTTTAACCGCCCGCCTGTACGTTTTGCAAAAAAACCCCGCTTCTCCCCCACCGAATATATACGGCGCCCCTCCCTCTCAGCAAAAAAAAAAAAAAAAAAAAAAAAAGCACGGTCTCCCTCCGCTCCTCCGGCCTCCCTTTCCTCCCGTGCCGCCCCGCTCCTCGCCCCAGCGACGGGCCGCTCCGCCCGCCCGCCACGGCGGCGACGGCGGCCACCGACGGCGGCCTCCTCCTCCCCCAGCGCCGCTCTCCTCCTCCCCGTGGTACCGTTCCTTCTCTCGCGCTCTCTCTCCCAGGTGCGCCTACCGGCGCGAGCGGACGCGGCGGCGGCGGCGGCGGCGGCGCCCCCCTCCTCCCCATCGTCCTCGGCCCTGTCCCTCTCTCTGTCCGTCTCCGCATCTCCTCTCCGCGCTGCTCCCTTCCAGGTGACGCTGGTGATTTTCCCTAGGGTTAGGGTTGCTTCTGGTTGGTGCTCCCGCCATGGTTGCTCCGCGCGTTGGCTCCGCCGGCGTTTCTCCCCGGCCTCCTCGCCTCTCTCGTCTCGTCCTCGCACCGTCCTGTCCTCCTCCTCTATTCTTGGTATTGACAGTCATGATGCAAATGCGGTGAGTTGCTCAGCTGGTTTTTGCAGTTTTTGTAGTTTTGTAATCTCTTGGTTACTTGGATATCAATGCTAGATTGTTTGTTCTTACTGTTTTGCAAGTTTTGTCTCTAGGGTGGACACACATGTTACTTAGGCGTTGTTTGCAGATATGAGTATCATCATTTTCCTTGTCATCTGCACACTTTTTTCTGCATACTGAGAACAATTAACCACAGTACCTTTAATCTGTATAAGATTCAGGACAGATAAGAGATTAAACAAATTTTGCAACTTTACTATCAAAACATTTGGCTGTATGCAACTATTCGAGAATAAGAGTGGTGTGCATGCTATATCTTGCAAATTGAGTTCTGTTACCTTTCCTGCTCTAATCTGTTCCTCACCTCTCCAGTAGCTGATAGCCAAATTTCACACTAAACACCACTTGCCTGTTCTGATTTATTCACAACCAATGTTATTTTCTGAGACGGCACCAGCTGTTGGCATGCCTTGAACCTTCACGTTGATGAACAAATGATTATTATTATGTTTCTGAGGCATCTAAATTGACTTTTCTCTACGCCTTGCTGAAGGTAATTTTTTCCCTGAAAGTTGTGCTTTTGCCGACGAGTAAAATCGCCCCAAGTGAAATTTTTGTGCATGGGCAAAGTTGTACTGCCCTATAGTCATACCCCTCCAATGCTATCACTCCAATACTACGCTTCGGTTGTCAGGTTTAATAATTCTAATGCCCTCCTTTAATGACAATTGGGTGACCAAAATATCTTCAATGCACCATTACAGTGTATTATTCAATTGAGGTAATCTGCTTTTTCTTCATGGTTTATTTGGGCAGAGATGCAAATGCTGTTGTAATCAGTTTTGCCTCATCCTTGGTCCGCCATGGAAACAAGGTCAGCTTTTCCCATCTATCCCACGCCACTTCTATTGTTTTAAACCTCTTCAAGCGAGTGCTATCCTCTCCCTCTTCCTCCGTCTCCATGTGACCCTCGTCGCAGTGCGGCCTATGGATTTGGTTGGTTTAATCCAGATGATGTGGTCCTCATTGGTTGTGATATGATGCCCTTTGCATTTGCCATTTGCCATTTGCCATTTCTTACCTCTTCGGCCTATGATGCAAAATCTGTACTCAATTGCTTAGAGATACAATCTGATGTCCATTCGCTCGTGAGGTACTGGGTATGTTCTATTTGTCTAGCTCGATTGAAAATCTTAATATCCTATTTCCTTACCTCCTATAGTCCTGCTAGGCTTGGCCGATCGTGCGCATAGCCACGTTACCAAAACTATTTTTGGTCATTGCACCATTGTTTGGATGTTCGGATCTGGCAACATGCCTTTAGGCTCCGAGTTGATGGACAAATGATGATTAACAGATTACTGAGGCCCCTAGGAATGTTGTCGTCATTGAAAAATCAATCTTTATGTTTCTCATTCCGGAGCAAAAAGGTTTAAAGCCTTTCCAAAATATGTGTTTCATGATCGCTGCTGCACCGCGAGTTGTTCCCTCTGATATATGCACATAAGAGGAGTTCCAAGTTTGTCCAAGAAAACACAGGTGCTTGCCCCTAATCTTCATTCTTATCTCTGGTATGCCATAGTTTCCTTGCTCAACCCTTTTTCTTTCTTAGTCCTCCCTATTTGCTTATGGTGTTGATGCATTGGTTCCCAGTTAAATGCCTGATTTTACAAACACTTCTTCTTGATTAGGCTTCCATTGCTGCTATGGCTGCTAGCGGGTTCTCAATATATTTGATTACTCTACCAAATAGTATTTTTGCTCTGAGCTTCATACTTCCCTTGCCTCAGAATATATCCTATACTCCATAGTTGATTGGTCTCACTAATGTATTTTGGCTCTCCAATTAGTATTTTGCTTGCCTCAACAAAGCTCATTTTCTTTGTTCTCTGGTTACTATCTCCGTCCATGCACATTCATTTAATATTCTACTTATCTTACCTCTTGCTTACCTGATTCCTTTCTTAGGCTTCGGCTCCTATGGTTTCTTCTTTCATGTGACGGCTGCAGCCCGGCATGCAGCTATGGTCTGCCAGTCTGCAGCGTAGCAGTGGTGCCATAACATATAGATATGTTGTTGACGATTTGAGTAGTTTAGTATCACTACCTTTTTATAATTTTGGACTAACGCAAAATCGGTTTTCAGATTACGAGAATAGGGTGCCGGAGATTTTGTGGACAACCTCGGAACGGCAGAGTGAAAATCTAGATATGAAAGTTATGTGCTTCTCTCCGTTATAGTTCTTCACGGGTTCTTATTTCCTAGAGCTGTTGTTATGAGTTCTCCATTCTTGATATCTGCAGGTTGTTGGGGTTTTGGCACATTCTAGAATGGCGTCGTTAATACTTCAGCTCTGCCTACTATGTACAGGTCAGGTGTTGGATCCCACCCCTAACCTCTCTGTACTGAATTAATGAATCTCGATTGGCTGAATGGTAGGCCATCGAAACTAAAGTGCCAGGTGCAAAATTTAAATATACACTGACAATACATATTACCAGAATCCTCTCAAATAATGGTGCTCCTTTTTAAACACATTTCCTTGATGAGTACACTGACCTGGGCCCTGGCCAACTTAAATGTATTATAATATTGCCAACTTTATGATTGTAGTCTATATTATATAGTCTTAAGGTAACACAAATTATCATCATCCCTATTTTGAAGCTTCAGCACTTGCCATTGGGTCTTTCACATGGTACGCTTTAGGAAGCTGTTATGTTTCCACTCTTTTTGCCTATTCAGTGTGACATGGATTTTTTCTTTGCACTGGTTGGGTCCATTTAGTGTTCTATTACCCCTTTCTTTCCTGTGGCTTGTGATTGAGTTCTGAAAGTTTTTGCTAAAAACATAAATATTGGTTCAGTAAATAAAAGCCCCCCCCTAGCTTTGTAGATTCCATAGTTTCCTTGATAGTGGTTTAAGAGATGTCGATAATTAGCATTATGTTTTGCTTCGAAGAATGAAAGCTGTTCTTTTCCTTTATTTTACCTTATTTAAATATCTACTTATCGCGTACTTCGGCTGTTATGTCTGTTTAATCTTTCAAACACACCCTGTAAATTAGCACCTGTGTAATGCTTACATGTATGGTGCCTCCCATGACTTAAACAATGAACTGGACACCAGAGTTTTGACCCCTATCTATATAACTTTCCTTGATAGCTATGTCAATTATGATCTTTCACTACTCTTTATATCCTCTCCGTTAATAATAAACTCTAATTATTTCCAGCCTATATCCTCTCTGTTAATAATAACCTCTAATTATTTCCAAACGGCGTGCATTTCCATCCAGCGTGCTTTATGGGCTCCAGCCTCTGGTGATTCATGATTTCGAAAATTGGTGATGGTTGCAGCTGACAGAGATGGATTGGGTAATTCTGATTTCGACATTTCGATTTGGTGTGTCGAGTACAATCTGATTTCGACATTCAACAATAGGCAAGCACTGTTGTTGGTACATATAACAATGATGACTCTACTCTTTAAGGTCAGCTTTATCCCTAACCCCTCTCCCCCTTCTAATTCTGTTAAATAGCTTGGATCAACATTAAACTGAAATTTATAGCTCCCGTAGCAATTCTGAAACTTTGAGCTGTTATCCTATTGTTTGAAGAAAATCGATGTTACATAAATGCTGAACCAATCAGATCAGATCTTGTCATAATCATCTTTAACGTATTCTACAGTAAAACTATGTTCCCGAAACATATTTATACCTCACTTATATGTCATGATTTTTCCTGCGTTATTATATTTTAAATAAAAGTAGGGAGAGACTGCAGTGTTAGAATGAAGACATGGAGTACTCATTCGGTTGTGCCAATTGTCTGTATATGAGCTTCTTTGAGTTTTAAAATTCCTGACCCATCCATTGGTGTTGTAGTCCTGCTCTTAACCTCGGTTCCTCTAAACTCCATACGAAATCCAAGTTGTTGGCCTGCTTATTAACAAGAAAAATCACTGAACTTCCTATACCTATTCTCACATTAAAGTTCTGTTTCAAACAAGAGATTAAATATTAATTTACTATGACCTTTGCAGGAATGGTGATTTTCTGGAACTATGGATAGTACTGAAATACATTGTAATACATTGATGTCCAGTGGATAGTGCAACCCTGTACATTCTAAAACACTGGAACTATTGAGATGTTCTAAATGCGGTGGAGCTTTTATTTTCTATGGTTCGCAATATACTATACAGTTACCTTCCTATACAATCTTTCACGTATACAAATACAAATTCACGATCCTAACTGCTTGTCCTCTTTGTTATTGGTGTCATGTAATGTTTTCAACCTCCGATCTTCTTCCGTGTTGGCGCGCGCGCCTTCTAACTAGTATATTTAAAGGGGCAACGTTCCATTGCCATGGGAGGCAGCTAAAGCGCATCACAAAGAATTGCAAAGCTTATCTAGATATAGTTTTTTTTTTCTTTGAGCATATCTAGATATAGCTGAGTACAAGCTATCTACTAGGCAGGTGATTATGTCCCGCTTCAAGTTCCAGGTTTATAAGCTTCTTCCAATACCACCAGTCCCATACTGTGTCCGGACCACCCTCCTACTCATGGTCATATGCTCGCTGCTCTCCTGCACCAATGGTTGTGGCGACGGCGACGACCACCAGGATCTAATGCTCAAGTTCTCCGACGACTCCGATGACAAAGGATACTTGGTCTTCTTCCTCCCTGTGCGCACCATGCAGGAGCCATCCTTATTCATCTCCCCAAGGATACCATCAAAAGGATCCTTGGAGCCCTCTGGTCCCACATGGACGACTATAACCTACAGCGTGATTGTGCTGGCCATGCGCAAATATATTTTGTTTGCTATATAGTTGCAGCAGTATTATTTCGATCCTTCATTATCCTAGGTGCCCGGGGATAATGGCCGTAGAGATAACGAGCCTGCTTGGTTCGCTTCTAAATTTGCCCTCCCAAAGAATTGACAAGCCAAGATTTTGGCTTGCAATTGGTTTACATCCAAAACTTACCAACCTTTTTTATGGAGTTTTCGTCTGCCGAATCTTTGGCAAGACAAATTTCGATAGTGAACCAAACAAGTAGTATTTCAGAATCCTTTCAAGAAACAAGCAGTGTAGCTGCTGGAAACATGGAATTGGACTACATTAAAAAAAATACGAGACTGATAAAAAAGCAAGCAAACTACTGATTAGAACGAAGCCTATTATTCTGAGAAGCAGCTAGCAGTCAAGAACTGAAGATTGCTAGGTCAGTCAGCTAGGCTGAGCCGGTCAGGCACTGCGAGCGTGCGCCATGAGAACCTGAGCCAAGGTGCGATTGGCAATGGCACGAACCACGGCGAGCGCCTCCTCCTTGCTATGAATGTTGGCGCTCTTCTTGAGCAGCTCAGTGAACGGCCCGTTCCACTCGCCAGTCTTGTCCGACCGGAGGATCTCAAAGGAGATGGTGTCCCAGTGCTCGATGTACTGGAGGTGCTGCTCGGTGAGCCGTGCGTCGCCGTCCTCCCACCCGGCGTCGACGACGTCCTTAACCGGCGTCAGCCGATGCGTCTCGCAGTTGGTCACCGTGAGCGTGGCCAGCCCACGCTTGAGCGCGCCCAGCGTGTCGTCATCAGCTTTGGCCGGGTCGTCGCACACGGAGATGGCGCCGATGGCGCGCAGCGCGGGCTCCCGCCCCAGCGGCAGGCTGGGCAGGTTGGCCAGCCCGCCGATGAGCTCGCGGTAGCTGTTGCCGAACGGGAGCGTCGTGCCGTTGACGATCACGTGCTCGTAGCCTGGGAAGGTGTACCAGTGGTGGCTCCCGTTGGCGAAGCCGGCGAGGGAGAGGTCGTGGGGCTGCAGGGCCAGGGAGATCTTGTCGCCGTCGCGGCCCACCAGGTTGAGGACGATCAGCTCCGGCCGGCCGCCGCGTTTTGCTTTTTGCAGCAGCTGCCTCTGCCTGGTCGGCGTTGCTGCTGAGCAGCAAAGCAAGGATGAGGACAAGGAATATCGCCATGGACAGAGAAGGACGCTCCATCTCCAATGGTGTGTGGAATGGATCGACCAAGTCGAGTGGAAACGGAGGCCAGTATACATACATGGTGGAAACGGACAATCACAAGGATTGGATTGCACAACTACCGTAGTGGCTATGGTACAGGTGCAAAATGGGTGAATCTGGCAATGCAAGAAGGGGCTTTGTTGACCGTCCTTGCTGATCAGGCAGTCACTGGCGCCCACGTTCCTAGCGCAACGCCAAGGCTAGTATAGAGAATAGAGATACGGATTGGCAGTCATGCGGATCAGTGCCAACTGCCAAAGTGCCAATGCAACATAAACGCATCCACTACACCACAACACCGAATCACCATATGATGTTAAATATTTTTTTAGGGATAGATAATCTGACGCTAAAGACTATTTAGAGATGATATGCCGTCTCACGCTATAGATATCTGGATTTAGCATCTAACCGTGCGTGCAAAATGCCCGTGCCGTGGTTCATAAAAAAATCAACTCTTATTTATTTTTTAAAATTAAAATCAAACTCTTATTAAGATGTGCAAATTTATTTATATATGTTAATAACGCAAGGCCCACCCTCTCTCCGGACGTGGCTTTCGTCCTACCTGGGCTGCCCCATGGGTAGGCGCTCGAAGTGCATGGACGGATGCCCACAGTGAGAAATCCCTAGACGACTACCCAACCAGCTACTTAGATGTCGCTCGTCACCTGGCAAAGCTGGTCACTACGCACCTAAAACTTTCCAATCATGGTTCTGGGTCATGGCGAAGTAGAGATTGGCCGACAAGGTCCTTGGAGCAGGTTGGGGAACGCGCATTCGGCCATGCCTACAAATGGTGTGTGGCCTGTCTACTCAGCAAGTGGATGGCCGCATCACGGCATGCCAGCGCCTCGTCCACCTTCGACGGGTCTCATCGGTGGCCAATGCTGATGGGTGGCGTGAGATTCTCTGGAGGTGCTACCTACGATAACATCGGGTTGGCCTCACCATGATGGAAAGCAACATCTGTAGACACCCTCTTCCCGTCGGCGATCCTCCAGCCAACTTTTCCCGCCCCTTCCACCACCCCACCACCCCTCCGACCTGGAGGAGACCCGCTTCTCCCGAAGGAAAGGAAAAAAAAAAAAAAACCACCGCCCTGCCCCCACCCACGGTCGTTGCCGCGGAGCTCGGCGCCAAGCTTGCCGGAAGACGCCTCCCAATGCTGCCCCGACACACTAAGGTACACGTTCATCCCCTCCCTCCTACTCGCCCAGGCATTGCGTTCCAGGATCGCCTTCTTCGTGAGTTTTTCATCCCCACCCCTTTCTTCGCCACTAGAGGTTCTAGCAGCCGAGGTACTCTCCGGGTTACTCCAACCCGGGCGATCGACCTCAACTGCTCGCAAGTTGCTAACGCGTCCTGTCGTTTCATCTTGCCACTCCTCCCGTCGTCATTAGAGTTTGTTCCCCCCTTCCTCGCCTGTTCGTGACGACCATGGCGAGCCCATCGGTGGCTAACTTCTACGGCCTCCTCGGCCGCTTGCGGAGCGGTGTTTTCGAAATTGCTCTCCATAGTAGCCGTGCGATCTGCCGAGCCGGCTCGGCCGGCTCCCCGCGAGACAGCATGGGTGCCACCATTGACCGCCCGCCTCGACTCCGCCCCCCCGGCACCGCGACCATGTCACTTGTCCGCCCTGCCTTATCCGCCTACCCAAAATCTAGTGTCAACCCCCTGGCCTCGAAACAGAAGATCTCCAAAAACGGTCGGCAGTATCTTATCCTCCTCCCCTCCGCCTCAAATCCCTCTCTCCCCCCCGCTCCCCCCCCCCGCGGCCGACACGTCGCCTCCCCCGCTAGAACTAGCTGCGCCCTCGGCCCCTGCCATGCACGCCGCCAAGCCGCTTGAACGCCCTGTTTAGGGTTTTACATTTGCCGGTTTGTGTGTTATCTTTGTAGAAGGTGTTTTGTGGCATGCGGAGGTTGTTTGCCGCTGCCTTGGCTAGTGTGTCCGCGCCGTTATTCTCGTTCTCTTGGGATAAACTTGACGGTGAAACCCCAGAACCTTTGCTCCAGTGCTCGACCATCGCTAGGTAGTTCACCAGTTCTAGTTCTGTAGCCATGCATTCTTTTTCCACTTGGCCTGCTACTAGCATTGAGTCTGTTCTGACTTCGACTGTCTTTGCTCCGTAAGCTTTTGCTTTGGGGAGGCCTATTACACCCTGGTTTAAGCATGTCATTAGCATCTGTATTTCATGGGCATAATCATCATTTGAGCATATGCATTTATGCACATAAAATGATACATGTCATTTGCATGTCTAAATGCATTCAAATTGCTTGTTATGCTTTGCATCGTCATTTCATGTGTGAAATGCTTTTATAATTAGTTGTTTAATATTTATTTATTCTTAGTTATGTTTATAGGATGTTTTAGAGCAAGGTTGATGTTGGTCATGTCCCTAAATTTGATTTTAGAGTAAATTTCACCGGCGGTCCCCGAACTTGTCCCGAGATCTCATCCCGGTCCCTGTACTTTCAAATTGCATATTTAGCCCCCTAAACTTGTTCTGAGTTCTCATCCAGGTCCCGGTACTTTTAAATTACATATTTAACTCCCTAAACTTGTTTCACCTTCTCATCTAGGTCCCGAACTGCATGCTACTGTTGCTGGGTGCACGCTACTGTTGGCGTGCTTGAACAAGAACACTGTGCATGAATTAATGGAGTAAATGGACGTGTAACTAATCGCCCAATTCCTGTTTCCTTCGGTACTTCAGATCGTTAACCCATTATTAATGCAGGCACAGCAAAAACGTGCCAGTTCAATGGATGGTGCAGTACGTATATATCATGCTTTCATGCGGCGGGTGACAAGCAGCCGTACGCCCCGCTCTCGGGCATGACGGTCGGTAGTTTGACTTGGTTTGACCTCGATTGATTTTCAAAGTGATTTATCTTGTTTTGCTCAAAAGTCCTAGCTAGGGTTTATGCATGTGTGTGCACCCTTCATGAAATGTGTAGCTAATTTTATGTAGAACAAAAGATGTCACATGTTTGTTTCATGATTGTGAGTGGATCATGTTCGAAAATTCAAAGTTTGTTTGAATTAGGGTTTACGTTGACCCCGGAGTTGTTTATCGTCGACCAACCGTAGTTTCAAATCCAAGCCAAACTAGATGAAAGTTTCTATAGGTGGAACGCTCAGAATTTTATGAGGAACATTTCGTTCAATTAGAGCGTTCGCTAATTCTGCACGGATCTCGAGGATTAGAGCAAAGCAGTTTGTTTGGGGGTTATGTTAAAAAAAAGGGAGAAACAAACCTGGCCGGCCACCCTTGTCTCGACGTGCCGCCGCCCGTGGCCGCGTGTCGCGCGCCCCCTGCTCCCCTGTCAGCGCCGCGCCTTGAAGGAGGGGGCACAGCGCGTCCCGTGCCTCCCACTGCACTCCCCTCCCTCTCTCTTGCCTCACACGCCAAGCAACAGCAGCAGCAGACCACCGCCGCGGCCGCTATTGACGCCGCCAGCGTCGAGCACCATCACCACCGCGTCTCTGCCCTCCAAACCCCGCCAACAGGCCCGCCAAGTCACGCACCATTCCCCTGACCCCGCTCGACCACCCAAAGCCCGAAGGTACGGGCCAATCGGCCGTTTTGCAGCTCGCCGGAAAAACCGGCATCCATGGCCGCCGCCGCGTCGAAGCTCGCCGCCGTGCCTTCCCGTGCAGTTTTTCTTGAACCAACTCATGTCTCTTGCTCGCCTCCTCACGTTTAGCTTGCATGCAGAACGAATCGAGCCGCGGTGCCCTCGTTTCGCCGGACCGCGGAGCGCCACCGCCTGCCGGAGCGCCGTCGCGCGCAGGTCCGCCGCGGCCGTGCCCTCTGGAGCCACCCCAGTCCACCCCAGCGTGCGCATCCGGTCCGCCAAGACGTGCTACTGGTCGAGCACCCATAGATCGAGTCGCTGCATGCCCCAACTCGCCGGAACGCGGCCGCGCACCGCTGCGTCTGCCGCCGTCGGTGAGCGTCCCGCCGTCGAACACCACCCCGTCACCTTTTTCGTCGACCAGGTAGTCGAATTGCATCGCCTCGATGTCGCCTAACCCATGCTCACCTCGGTTTGGCCAGCCCTCGCCGGAAATCGCCGCCTCGCCGGTGACCGCGCCGCCCGCCGCCACCGCACGCCGCCGTCGCTGCTAGAGGCGGCAAACCCTTAGGGATTAGGTACCAATAGATAGATCTCGATGAGACGAATCCAACGGTACCCTTGGATGGCCGGAAAACCTCACCGTCGGCGAGATCCGCTGGAGTAGCGCCGCTGCCCTGTTTCCGGTCGCTGACGAGCGGGCCCCACCTGTCGGGCCCCTTTTCTTTTCTGTTTTTTATTTTTCAGAAATCGCATGCATGCTTAGAAAATCCATAACTTGCTCGTTTTAGCTCAGTTTTGAGTGAGACAAATTTTGCTGTGATCCTTGTCAATAGATATACAGTATAAAAATATGAGATTAGGTTTTCTGGTAGTTTTTATATTTATTTAGATTTTTGGCTTTAATTTGCAAGTAAATAGAGAAATGCATATATTCTTTTTGGTGCATGATAAAATAGTGGTGCCTGTACAAAATGTTCATGTTTTTGCATGTAGAGTGCAGGAAAAATATCATATATGCTATGTTCTGTTGTAGATATGTGATTTTTGATTTATGTGCTATTTACCATGCTTTCTTAGGAAATTCATAGAAAAATAATTACTAGGGTTTTTGTCATGATAATTTTTGTACATGCATTTGTTACTGTTAGGAAGCTTTTCATGTTCATGGTTAGGCAGTTTCATACTTTTCATAGTACAAAGTATTTTTATGCCTAGTTTTAATGCTAGCTTTTCATTTTTGTATAGGAAAGTTTATGCAGGATTTTGCCATGAAATTTTTATGATAAGCATGTTAGACCAGTAGAATGTTCCTGTAATTTTTGTAGATTTTTCTAAGGTGTTTTCATATTTCTCATATTTATCTTGCTAGGAAAATGCCTTGGAAATGCATGTAAATAGTATGGTGATAATATTTGGGTGATGTACTGTTTGTTCTTATGTTAATAAGGACCTGTTAGTGTGGTTAGTTCGCTGGTCTAGAGTGTTTGGTCGATTTATTATTCCTAGCATTTATATGATTTATAGTGTGCATGTGTAGTGATTGCTAGGGCATATCATTTTATGTGTTTTAGATTTTCTTTTGAAATGTCCAGTAGGTGTATTTGGTAGTTTATAGCTTGCCTTGCTTGCTGGAAAAGTTTTAGATGATGGGCATGCTTGAGCAATTTATTTGGAATGCCCTAAGTGAGGAGTTGCTTGAAAACAGAGCCTCTGTTTTTTCTCTGTTTTCAGGGCTGCTAATGTCAGAATTAGGTCAGGGTGATGTATAATGTTTTGTAGATAATTTCGTTAGCTTTCCAACGAGTAATTGTTTGTTGCATTTGGAGTTATAGAACTCCCCGTGTGACTTTTTTAGTAACAGCGTGTCTAGCTGCTATTTTCGGTGTATTAGTGAAATAGGGTGTTTGCTTGATGTAGATTACTAGGGTTTCTTGTGTAGTTATATTTATGTTTCTACAGGAGAGATATGCACTTATTAGTATCATTCATCATTATGTATTCATCCATCATTCTAGTTTATTTATATACAAGTTTATCTTGGTGCATTCGTATTATTCACTCGTGCATGTGCATGCATCATCTCAGGATCGGAGAAGTTAGTTCGGGAGGAGATCAAGGAGCGGGAGGTCAACCTTCATCGTATCGGAGTGCAGCCAAAAAGACCCTACAGGAGAGAAGGAGGACCGTGACTCAAGCTTCTAGAGTGCCCCGATTTCTTCTTCCTACTACTTTTCGAGGCAACCGTGACTCAAGCTTCCAGAGTGCCCTGATTTCTTCTTCCTACTACTTTCTGAGGCAAGCCCCAGTGCATGCTGAACTTTCCTATGCTTTCTGAATTAATTTGTTGAGTCCTTTTATGAATCTTTTGCATTAAGTGTAGGATATGTTTGAAACCGTTGATGCACAGATATCCTTCTTGAAGTTGTTACCCTATCCTAATAGCGAGTCTAGATTAAATGCTCGAGTTATAATGATTGCGATGAAGCGGTGATTTCCGGTCACTTGTGAGGATTGTTGTTGGGTTAATCACGTTGGTGGTTAATGAGCTGCTGCTGAGAACTTGGTTAATAAAACATGTGAGATTGGATGGATATTGTGGTCTTTCCATCTGATCGATTAAGGACTGATACTTTGTCGGAAGGCGGTCGGAAGTTGAACGTACTGTTCATATAGTAGGCTCCGGGAGTCGTGAGCCACGGCTTCGTGAGAATGTTAGGGGCCGGTACACATGCGCACACCGGGACTACATTTGCTAGCCAATCGGTGTACTTGACTTCTCGATGACTTTGGCATCGAGCAACCTTTGGACCTCCTCTTGGGCCTTGGTGTATTACGTCTTCCGACATTTTTCCGCTGCCTCCGCTTCCTAGGTTTTATTTTTGGGTTGATGTCTAGGATATGCTCAATGGTGTCTCTGTCGACGCCTTTGAGGTCTGCCGCCGACCAGGCAAATATGTCTCTATTTTTGATTAGGAGCTCCGCCGGTTCCTTTTTTCTTCTTCCGCGGAGAGGTTGGCGCCGATCTTTACCGTGTGATCGTGGTCTTCATCTATCCTTATCTTCTTCACCTTCTCCCCGCCCTTTGACACTTGTGCTGTTCCCTTTTCATGTCGGGTGGCTCGGGGTCTTAAACTTTTCCGTTTGCACGGAGTTGACATTTCTATGTGCTCTGTAAATGGCCTTTTCTATGTTCCTGGCCTCCTCCTGGCTCCCGTGCACGGTGATGATTCCGTGAAGAGCTGGGATTTTCATGCACAAGTAGCCCATGTGTATCACCGCGTTGAATTTGTTCGTGAATCCTCTGCCAAATATTGCGTTGTATGGTGAGTAGACGTCAACGATATCGACGGTTATGTACTCTGTTCTGGCGCTTTTTTCATCTGCGAAGGATACTGGAAGGGTTATTTTTCCTAGCGCCTGAACTTGTCTTCCGCCAAACCCTATGAGCGGTGAATTTGAGGGTTGGAGCTGGTTTCTGTTGAATTGGATTTTGTCAAAGGCATTGGCGAAGATGATATCTGCTTGAGCTTCTGTATCGATTAGCACTCTCTTTATTTCCCATGTTGCTATGTTTGTTTCTACCACCATGGCGTCAACGTGCGAATAGCTTTCCAGTTTGAGGTCTACTTCTGAAAAGGTTATGGGGGTTTTGGACCACTCGCCAAATCTGACTGATGGCTGGACAGCTACGTTGTTGAGAGGCGGAGATGGTCTCTTTTTTGCTTTTTGGTCTCATACTCTATTGATGAGCCTCCGGCAATTGGCATTATGGTTCCAATGGTTGGGTGTGGGGTGTGAGGATTGTACTGGTTTTCCAGGCTTGGCTCACTTTTCATGGGAGCGCTGGGTGGGGGTCCTGGCGGAGGTGGTGGCAGGTGTGTGTTGGAAACCTGGCTGACAGGCTGCCTGTTCATTTGTTGGGCCTGCCCTGTTTCGACATAGGTTAGATGTTGCCTGGGGTTGGGATAAGACATGCTGGATTCGGATGAGTAGTTTGGAGTTGGTGGAGGAGGCGAAGGTCTCCAAGCCGGTAAGAAACTGGGGTAGTACGCCATTTGCTATTTTGGAAGGGTGCACTTGGTTTGATGTAAGTGATGGGTAAATGGGGCGATATTGCTTTGTGTCTTTGGTTTTGGGTAAGCGGAGGTTCGGCGTGGGTAGGTATAGGCGCTATTGACCTTCCTTGTTGGCTGTATGGGGTGGGTGGGGGGGTAGGGGTTGATTTGTTTGCTCCCTTGTGCACCTTGTCTATTTCTTCTTTGTATCACTAGGCAATCTCTTGTATAGTGCCCCTTTTCTTCGCAGTGTATAGCACATAACTGTTTTCTTGGCTTTCTGTTCCAGCTCTTTTGTGGCCCTTTTCCTTGATGCGGTTTCTGATTGTTAGGTGGCCTCGCTCCTTGAGAGTTCTGCTGTTGGTCGGGCTCCGCCGCCTGATCCAGGGCTAGCACATGCTGCGCTTGACCCTGTTTGGTAGGTGGTTGTGGAGGCTCCGCTTGTTGGTTCCTCTTGTTTCCCTTGGCTTGCTGCTTGTCCTGGTTCTGCTCTTCTAATCTCTTCCAGAAGTCATCATCTGATCGGATCCAAATCTCAAATTGTACACAGAGTTCCTGCGTGGTTTTCGGCTTGTTTCGTGCCAGTTCCCCGGTGAATGGCCCCAAGCAGAGCCCCTTGATGGCTGCATCTATTGCCACCTGGTCCGGAACGTCTAGGGCCTTCACCTTGAGTTGTAGGAACCTCTAGAAAAAGTCTTTGAGTGGTTCATTCTGGCCCTGCTTGCATTGGAACAAGTCCATGGAGGTAAGCGATTGGACAACTAGTCCTTTGAAGTTCTCAAGTATTTTGTCATGGAGGTTCTCCCAGGAATATATGGTGTTGGGCTTGAGCATTGAATACCAGGCTAGAGCATCTCCTTCGGATGCTATGATGAAGGCCTTCACCAGCACTACATCATTGCCTCCTAGGCCGGCCCTTCGCCGCTTCATAACTCATTATGAACTGATGCGGGTCTGTTCTTCCATTAAACCTTGGGAGCTGGCTGGGCTTGTATTTGACTGGCCACGGTGTCCACTGTATTCCCTCTGATAGGGGAGACTTGGGGTCAAAGGACCTCCATTCGTCGGGGACATCATGTGCAATCAGCGGATTGGGCGTGATCTCTAGATTTGAAGTCATCGCCGCGTGACTTGATATAGGGATATACGGAATGACCAGAGGCTGCTGGTTCGGTGGTGGTTGGCCGATTAGCTGCATGCTTTGTATCTCCGCTTGTAGAAGCGCAATCTGCTGTCGATCTCATTTGCTGGGCGGACGCTTCCGTGCCCACGACAATTTCAGCGTAAGTAGCGGCGGCCTGGTTCCTTTCTAACTATAGCCTTTGGAGGGCGGCCTGCAGTTGCTGCAATTCTTGAGTTTGGGCGGAGGTCCCGCCTGTTGGCACGGCCATTTCCTCGTCTTCGCCCGTGACCTCCTCCTCTTCGCGTTCCTCGTCCTGCGGGCGATCCTCTCCTCCGGCCGCGTACGTTCTTCTCGCGTTACGCTTGGGTCGGGTGTTTCTCGCCGAGGCCTTAGCTCTAGCGGGAGGTTTCTTTCTCTTCTGTGGAGCCATGGTTTCTCTGTTCGGGCCCCATGGTGGGCGCCAATGTTGAAACCTAGTATTCTCAACATGATAATCGAGATCTCCGCCTAGGCGAGGCTCTAGGGGAGAAATAGGTGGATTGGAATTCAGATATAAACAAACTCAATAATAAATGGCCATAACTAGTATTCACCATCCATCCAAAAGGGGCGGGTGATCCCCTATTTATAGTTTTACAATTGCCTAGGAACACAAGATTACAGATTTGCCCTCCAACATTCCCAGGATATTCCCTCTTTTGACCAACAGTGGCAGGGGGCCTTCACGTACTTTCACTTCTCGCACCGCCTTCTCCTGGTGGACCTTTGCCAGGCTAGCTTGAGCCTAGTCGCCCGGACCTCCGCCAGGCGTCCTCCAGGGGGTGGAGGAAGAGAGTGAGAGGCACTTCGCCCCCGCCATTAGAGAAGCCAACTCGAATTCCTTGCGGAGGTGGTGACCTCCGCGTGCCTCGACCGCGGTGGGAGGGACCTTCGCCTGTCCTGGTGGCGGAGGTCTTCCGCGTAGGATCACTCCCCCGAAAGACGAGATAGGAAAAATGGGAACACAACTTAAAGCGTTAGCGAAGGTCTTCGTGCATGGCCGTTGCCTTGCCTCGACACCTCCGCTTGCTCGCCGGGATCCGTGTCCCAACACCTTCCTCGCACCACCCTTGCCTCACCGTGACTCGTCTCGACCAGGGCCGAAGCGTCGGCGAGGCCACCGCGACGAGTCCGCCGCCATCCGCTGAACCGAACCGCCCGTGCTATGCGCGTCACACCGTCTTGCAGCCCCCGCCCCGTGTCGAGCACATCATCGGCCGTCTCATCACGAGGAAGCCGTCGGTGCGACTAGCTCCGGCCGAGACCCGCCGCCGGCAAGATCGACGCCGACCATCGGCCGCCGGGCCGCCTTCCTCGTCTTCCCCTACCGATGAGTGGGGCGGTTTACCGTTGGGGCCCGCGCGCCAGCAGGGAACGTAACGGGGTGAGCTTCTTCGTGTGGCTGTAGCATTTTAGGGTTCGGTTTTAATTGGAAAATGATTTCGTGTTTCCATTTTAAATCTTGTAAAATTCATAACTTGTGCATTTTTTGGTCCAACTTGAGTGAAACAAAGTTTTTATGTGCTCCTTGTGATGTGATCTACAAGACAAAAATATGAAACACCATTTTTGAGATACTTTTCGATACAACTTTATTTAACCCGTGTTTTTCTAATAAACTGTAAAAATACATAACTAATTCTAGGAAACTCGAAAAATGTGAAACCACTTTTGTTGGTCTTCTTTTGACTAGATCTACACATGCAGCATGATAAATAGTATAGGTCTTGTGATGGAAAATGGTTTTCTATTTTTGGGGGACTTTATGGTGATTTTTGTTATTTTTGCTATGAGCAAAATATGGGGGATTTTGGCCTTGATGATTTTTGTGAGTGTTTCTTGAGTGGTAAAGTGATTGGGAAAATTACCATCTTTGATGGTTCACACTTTTTGTAGTACAAAGTATTTTCCCTCATATTTCATGAAGAGATTTGGTTATTTTGTGTAGGAAGTTATTCGTGGTATTTTGGTTTGACATTTTTATGGTGGCCAAGATATGTTGAAAGATGGCCACTGTAATTTTCTTAGATTTTTAGGATGACTTTTGCTATATAGTTTCTTTTAGGCTTAATGATGGTTTTAAATAAAGCCATGAAGTTCATCATGTCATGCATGGACTTTATATGTTTCTAGGCTTGAAATGTTGCTTTGGATCTGTTCAAGTGAGTGGTGTTGGTCCTAGATGAGTTGGTAAAAGTTTGTGCATGTGTATGCTTATCATGATATTGAAAGGATTTTGGACATGCAAGCATCGGTTTTGAGTTTGATATTTTTGAGTGGTCAAAATGAAGTTTTCTGGAGAAAAGTTGTATACATGAAAGTTAGATAATTTGTGTATCTAGCTCCTATTAAAATTTGGTGTATTTTGCATGAGTAGTTTAGGTGTTGTGGTTGAAATGAGTTTGACCATAAAATCTGTAATTTCCTGTTTTGGTCAAAACAGATTCTGTTGTGGCGCCATTTCAATCATTTTATGGTTGGAATCTTGCTGTGATGTTTGAAGATTATTTGTAGAGAATTTCATAAGCTTTCCATAGAGTCCAAGTTTGCTATTTTAGGAGTTACAGAACTTTAATTATGAATTATTTACTGAACTGATGGGTGTAGAACATGTGAGTGTGCTTCTGATTTGTGAGTTCTGCGCTCTCCCAAATGGCCAAATCTGATACCCCTAGTGTTTGGAGAGTGAACACTGAGTGTGGCATTGACGTTATGTATCTCACCTAGCATACTCCCTATTGCAAATTATCAAGATCTGCCACTGACTAATGGAACTAATTTATAGGGCGTCTTAGACTGGAGAACATCTCAGCAAAGCTTGAAAAGGTCAGAGCGATGTTGTCATTGGGCTATGCTGAGATGCTGTCCTACATGGGGGATGGGGGTACTGTGGGGATGCCTGAGATCTTTGAGCCCCCTGAGTTAGTCCAGAATAAGGTTAATCCCTCTGTCTTATTTACTTGGATTTATATTATTAGATATAAATGCTTTAATATGCCTTGACGCCAGAAAAATATTTCTGAGATGTTTGCACTTAATCTCTGCTCCCTAAAAGACTCAAACCAAGACTCTACGGTGGAGCAACGTGCGTCGCCCGATTCGCTCCGGGGTCCGGCTCCCCAACTAGCGCCCCTCAACGCTTACCCCGGCCCCACTCGACTCTCGCACGACTCCTTGCTTGGCGCCCACGATGCATCGGTTGTTCAGCCCGAGCTTCCCGCGACGCCGCCTCAGCCTCCGCGCCGCCGCCCGCCCCGCTCCCGCCCGCCCCCCCGAGAACCACCGCCCGCTCCGTTCTCCGCCACCGTGAGGCCCGAAGCGTCGCGCGGTTCCTGCTCCCATCACCGCCCGGCGCAGCGCCGCCCCGCCTCCGCTCCTCTCCGAAGCCAAGGGCGCCGTGCCCGCCATCGCTCCCTTCGCTGCTGCTCGTCATCGAGCTGCCTTTGCCTCGCTGCTCGTCATCGTCTTTGTGCCTCGCCGAGCTAGGGTTTCGGGTCTTTGAGGGCGCCTAGGTCGTGGCCGTGGCCGTGGATTGTCCCTCCCCGTTCTTCCGCTTGCCCGACCCCAAACCAAGACCTGAGGAAGAAGAACAAGAACAGCACAGGTCAGCAGGCGGCCTCAAGGAAACCTCTTCCAAATTTGTGTTATAGTTCTTGTTTGTTTCATTTTAATTTCAATATTTATTATAGGATGAGTTTGGTGAACAATCTCACATGATTTTTAGTGGAGCCACATTTTGATTTGTTCATTAAATCGGAATGATTTCAGGTATATTACCGCTGTGAGCTTTTTTGCTCGGCGGAATTTTTTTTAGGCCAAATGTGTTAGCTTACAGATTGCTTTTGTGTGGGCTTGAGGTCTTCAGAAACTATTCTAAATTTTGTACTGTAAATTCAGTGTTATATAGTGAGAATTAGTAGAGTAATCTATAACACCCGTGTTTTTGCATCATTTTAAAAATCACTAAAAATTTAAACTTTTCGAAATACAACTAAAACTTGGTCTACTTTTCCGCAAAACCCAACCCGACTTTCGAAAACCTTGCATTAACACTCCACCATATAGAAAGTAGATTCCCTTTGCTTGTTGGCTTGTTGAACTTTATGGTGGCAACGAAAGAAGCATTGTCTGGATTCAAGGTTATGGAAACTTTGCATGAGCAATGAATTACGATTTCTCTGGGAATAATAATAAACTCATACCATGTGTGCTTAAACACATATAACCAAGCAAGGGCGTACCTATATAAACATGAGAGATCATGACAATATATGTGCCCTTGTGCAATTATAAAATATATGTGTATAACTGCACACATGAAATAATGCACGGGAAATAATGAGGTCGGAGCATGTGTATTTAATATACATATAATAGTACAAGTGTATATTTGATCCCATATTGATACCGTGGGAATATATACACACACACTCGTATATGTATAAATGCACATGAGAAATGGGAGAGAAAGAATAAAAGAAAAAGAGAAAGAATATAGGAAAAGAAATGAGAATGAGTTCACGGGCTCAATCATCCCCTCTCCTCTCTTCCGGCCCAACAGGCCGCTGCCTCCTTTATTCTCTCCTTCTTTCTCGCAAGCTGAACGGGCCGGCCCAACACAGCAAGGCCCAACGGCCAGGCAACCGAGCCCAGCTCGCCCACTCCCTCCTTCGGTCCTTCCTCCCACCGACGCCTGGACCCCGTCATCGTCGTCTTCCTTCGTCGGGACACGGTGCGCCGCACGACACCCCAACCCCAGTTCGCCATGAGCGTGGACGGGCACACAGGGAACCTGCTGACCTCCTTCGCTGGGCTCCAGCCGAGCGGGACAGTTGGCCCCTCCCCACCGGCCAGCGACAGGGCAAGGGATGACCTTGCCGGAGCTCTACTGGCGGCCTTGACAAGACGCGACGACGAGCCGGCTCACTGGGACAGCTGCGCAACGCGACTTGATCACCACCACGTCCACGCGCACAGGGACAGGGCTTACCGAGCACAGCGATTCCGCGGACTAGCCGCGAGCCGTTCCGTCAGCTGCACGCCCACAGCCCCGCTGTCGTCAACACGAACAGCGGAGGTGGCGACCTACCAGCTGGCCGCCGGCCGCCCAGACGCGACGAAACGAGGCCAGGCCCTTGCCAGCACAATCACCGACGTGACGCGACGACTGCCAAAGCCAGCGGAGACACGCGCACCACAACCCTTTGCCGGAGAAATATCGGAGACATGCGAAGAAATATCTCGCCGGGAAGCTTGACGCCGCCGGTCTATAAATAGCTCCCCTCGGGGCACGATCGAGCTCGCACTCACCACTACGAGCCTCGCCCACAGCGGGAACACGCCGTGCGCTCCCCATCTCCCCTCCTCCGCCCTTCGGTCGCGCGGGAATCGGATTTCCCCAAACGGGAATCCGCCGCCGCTCCGCCACGGTCCGAACGCCGCTGCCTGCAGGAGTCGTCGTCGGTCTCGAAAGGCAGCCTGGTACGCCTCACCAACCTCTCCTCTTTCGTTTTCCCGCTCTTTCCCTTCCTATTGTGTAGTACAGCACCGCCTCAGCGCGACGCCACCGCCGAGCGCCGCCCCCGGCACGCCGCTGCCTTGGGGAAAGGCCTCCCCGCCGCCCAAGATGCCGACCAGAAGTACCGGGGTGGCGAGGTGGTTCGAAGGGCCCCTCGTGGCGAGCTATGGGAGAGGCCCGGTCGACTCCGGCCGAACTCCAGCGAGGCGCCGCCGCAGCGGCACGACGACGGTGCCAGGATCCCCTACCAGGTGACGTCGTCACGGCGTCAAGACGGGCCAGTGGGAAGCCGCCAGGTGGCGCGTCATCACCCGCCGTCACGGCACCCCACGGGACGGACCCACAGGCCCACAGTCCCGCCACGATAGTCCAGGGGACCCACCTGTCAGTCCACGTGAGGCAAAGGATAGTGCTGTGTACACGTAGGAAATTGCTATGTACACCCGGCAAGTGTACACAGAACTCTATAAGTGTACTTTCATGTGTTAGAAAAATTCCCAGAAAATTTGTAAATTCATTAATTGAATTATAGAATTTTATCATGTAATTAGTTCCAATTTTGGTACATGATAAAATTATATTATAATATTACCCTAATGGTTTAATTAGGGATTAATATTATAAAATTCATATCTCATGCAAATTAACTCCGATTTGAGTGAAACGACTTCCATAATTCATCTAAAATCTAGCTCTATGCATCTAACCCATTGCCACCATAATGTTCTATGCTTGTTTTGGTTGCTCTAGTTCAAGCTAGGTTATCGACATACACGCCGTAGTTCCACCTCAACCCGATTAGGAGTTTCCGCCAGCTAGAGACGTTCGACGCCGTGCCGATTCGTAAGAACCTTCCAGGCAAGTCCTTACCCCCCCTAATCCTGACCTTTAATTAAGTAATAATGATAATGATGTTAATTAATAAATGAGAGATCATGGGCTATTATCGTATGCGATTAGGAGATGATGATGTTAGTTGAGGAGCTGAGTGCTCGATATTATTAAGGGGCTAAGTGCCCAGTCAATGATGAGATGTTATGGACATACGATAATAGCCATGATGTTAATTGATATGGTTTAATGATAAAGCGAGTTTAACCCACAAAAGAGGTGGGTACGGTTGTTGGTACGATGCGGTAGAGCCTAAATACCACATCGGGAATCACCGTGAGGGGTTCCTGCGGAGAGATACTCGCCTCCCCTAAGGACAGGTTCATAGACCGTCTACCTAGTGAGATATTTCGTACAACCACACGTCGGTATGGGACGACTTGATTCCACACCCTGCTAGATTAAAGTATAATCTCCAACCTAGGAGGCCGGAGTAGGCAAGCGGTCTATCAGGAGTCGACACGAGAGGAACGGCTCGTGGTTTGGTTGGCGTGGTTGCTATGTGATCCTCCACGAAAGTTTAGGGGTTATGGTATTGGCCATATTGTGCACGGATTATATAAGTTGAGATGTTGACTACGTACAGGGACGCATCCTCCGTAGCACCGTTTGCTGCGTACAGGGATGGCGGCCTCCGTAGTTGGTTTTCCTCTGCGTACAGGGACGACATCCTCCGTAGTGTGGATGGTCGTGCTCCGCAGGGCAGACTACGAATAGGGATGGCCTCCGTAGAGGGGCTACGTGCAGGGCTCATCCTCCGTAGTACCAACCCCTGAGAAGCCGTGGTAGAGATTATATGGACATCTAGGGTGACGGCCCAAGCGGGTACGGAATCTCGTTAGGCCTGACTAAGCCAAGTCGCGATGGTGAGGACAGTGCCTTTCGTGTGGGGAAAGTGTACAACCTCTGCAGAGTGTATTAAATCTATTCGAATAGCCACGTCCTTAGAATGGGCAGATGCTAGGACAGATCATCTATGATTAGTATTCACACTATATGACTAACCTATTGTGACCATGATGATGATGATGATATAATATAACTCGGGAACTAGCGAGAGCAGTTTTAGAGACTCTGCTAGGGCCCAAACCCTTAATAAATACATCCAGCCCGGTTGGGACTTGCCGAAAATGCGTTTGTACTCACCCCTCCTCTGTTTTTACAGACATCGGCACATCAGGAGGTAAGTTCGTCGTTAGGGAGAGATTCAGCGTTTCGTAGGAGTTCGCAAGGTGTTCCCTTAGGAGAAGGACGTTGAAGCCCAGAGTTCATCCATGCACAAGTATGCCTGTGGAGTACGGGGCAGTGTCATAGCTAATCCACCGCTTCTCGGTTGGCCAACTCTGATATTGCAACCCGGCTTGGTGACCCTTCGCCGCCACTGTAAGCCCCTTTTTATCCTATATTTATTAAGCTCGGATTATTATTATTCCTGTTTACCATTATCTGTGACTAATAGACGTGTTTGTGGCATGATCCTGGCGCAAACACGTGTGATTAACGACCCATTAAAAGTGGGGCGTGACAGAGTGGTATCAGAGCCGAGCTTGTCCATAGGATGAAATTTGGGTTGACAAAAATTTTAACTCCACATAGGATAACTACTTTTAAACTTGTTGCTACGAGCATGCCTTACTACAAAAGTTCGTATGTTGCGGAACCGATGACAACATCGAAACTCTTGCAGCAATGGACTAGTAAGGATGACCTCAATCGGACTACCTGCTTAAAGGAGAGTTTCTACAACTCCCCTTGGAGATGCTGAAGTACTTAAGGTACCTTGGCCTTCCTCGATATTAAAATTGAGAGTTTTCTCGAAGACCAAGTACCAAAGTGCGAAATGAACTTGTACGTTTCCAATGCTCCCAACAGGAAGGAATGTCAAGTGCTACCCAAGATGCATCCGAAAATGCCAATGGCATCCGAGTACCTAAATGGGCGCTAATGTGAGGTGCAAGTCTAGCCTCTGATATGGTCTAGTCCAAGCAACGAAATAAGTTTAAGTAGCATGATCCGTTTGCAAGCTTGTTGTGCAAGCGATGCCTTAGCATTAATTTCTAAGCGTTCGCTCGCAGTCATAGATGCCTAGGCTTCAAGGCCTTTAGTAGATGTAAAGTCACGCAATAATCATCATGGCGGTCACCCTGTGTGATGCGACCTTGTATCATCTATGTAACTGACCTGTGATGAGAACTATTGACGCGCTTGATTGTTTAGTATAATGTATTGTTCCTTTTTCAATCCTACGGAAAACTTCTCATTTATTACTACTTTACGGTAATGAATGGAAGAAAAATTCCAATAGGATCTGTGAACGTACTGAAAAATCCCTCAAGTCACGAGTAATAAGACAAGTTTCATACAGAACTTAGTTCGCCGTGACTAACTTTTCATACGATTCACACCAGGTAAGTTTGTGTTGTTTCCTAACACCCGTGTTACTAGGATACCCCAAGATCTACCCCTGTCTAAAATGCTTGTTTCCCTCTAATCCTTAGTAGGTAGATCCCTATCGTACCTTGTGCTTTTCTTCCCACCCCTCTCTAGTCCAAATAGATTAGGAACTAACCTGTAGGATCACGATGATAAGGACAAACTCCACGACTGTAGCCGTTGAACCACACCAGTGTTCTCCCCTACAGCCGTCACATGCCATCGCCACGGTGTTATTCTTGTACTAGCGATCGCGGCAACATTGCCGACATGTCACCACCTCGGCCGAAAGCTGCCGATACTGCTGTCCCTTGACCCCAAACCCCGACACTCGAAGCTGCTCAAGACCCCATGCAACAGTTCAAGTGGTCACCAATGCCAATAATTCAAGATGAAGCTGAAGACAATACCGCTAGAAGAGGATAACCCAGGACTCAAGAGTTTGAAGTCAGCCCGTGAAGGATAATTAAGCCCGAAAAGCGAGCCAGTACCTTAGAAGGATGGATTAATTCCATGATGAGCATCCCACCGAAATAGAGAAGCCACACAACTCCACCATATGGGAAATCCCACCGACCACACTTGCACCAAGACTACACCACCAACGCTGGGTCAACCTATACAGGAAGCCCACTCCAGTTCCTTCCACCGCACACCCTAACCACAGTACTAGTCGGCCAAGCTTCTACCACAAGCCTTTTCCACTTCACCCACTTTAAAAGGAGCACCACTACCGCTCTCATCACCATCCCATTCCAACCATTCCATTGCTAGCCTCCATCCTCCTTCTCCACCATCACCCTCCCTGCCATCCATCCACAGAGACCCACCACTACACCCCACCAAGATGGCCGGAACTTGGGTTAGCAGCCATTGCATCGACACTCCCGGATTTCCCCAGCTTCTCTACGCCACCATGCAGAACCTTGGCATCCGAGACCGCCCTGAGTAGCGAGTATGAAGAGCGTGGCACCCATCGCTGCGAAGTCACAGTCTACATCCCCAAGAGCCAAGATTACCCAAATGCCATCGAGGAATGGAGCATGACCATTTGTAGGATTTCGCTTCCCGACACCTACCAAACAAGAGCCCACAAAGCACTACACCGCCTTTGCGGATCTATGTGGAACCCATCACCCGCACCCCATGAGGTACATACCGCCCAAGAGAAGAACCACCCTCTCCGATCGCCGTATGGCAGACCTACCAGTCCGGGAGGCAGCCCCGTCATCAAGCACCCGATGTACTACTGCTCACCCTCGACGAGCAAAGACGACCAACAAGCCGCCCCTAAGAAGCCAGTCCGTCGAGCCGAGCAAGCGGAATGCTATGTTCAGAGGCTCCTTAATGAACACGCCCACGCTTAGAGAGCAAGTCGCCCCCGAACGCCGAGAGACTACCCTCACCGAGACCCCGAAGGCCATCCAGCACGACACACACATGAGCTGGGGCGCGCCTACCTTGTTGCCGGATCCAAGAGAAGGATGTTCACCATGCCCGGACGAGTTCGCAAGCATGGGAGGGATCCCCATTAACCCTCCCACAAGAAGAAGGATGAACCCCACCGTGCCGACAACACCACCACCACTACCGACAGAAGCCGCACAAGAAGGACCCCTCCTGTCCCTCAGCCAACCACGACCCAAAGAAGAAGACCCCCGCTCGAAGCCAGTTGAGGGATCTGCAGAACCGGAATGAAGCCACCATGTCCGACGAAGTAGAGTAGTCACTCCCGAGGGAGATGTAACTATAGAGTAGCACTCTCTTCTTGCTCTCTTGTTGTAATCCCTCCGGAGAAAATCAAGATTTTTCTATTCGACCCGCCACCCGGATGCAAGTTGCCAACAGAGAATTAAATGGGTGCTTAAAACAAAAGCGTCTCGGAATAGAGATAAAGGAGATAAGAAGAAAACTTATCTAAGTGGGGTAGGACTGACCCCAGAAAATAAGAAACATAATAGATGGGCGAAGAAAAAGAAACAATCACGAGACGTAAGACGAAGAAGGAAGATAGCAGACGGGCAAAAAAAAAGAAAAGAAGAAAACCCTAAACGGGCTAGAATGAGAAGAAGAAGTACAAGAGAGCCGAGACGAATCAACCACAAGGAGAAATCAAGAAGAAAGAACACCTTTGAAAACGCGAAGACCAAGACCTCGAGACACTTAGAGGAATCATTCCTCTAAGTGGGGTAGCCGCAGTAAGAAGACCAAGACCACAAAGAACAAGACGCAAGACCAAGAAAATGGGGTAAAAGCAGAAAGTACCAGCGGAAAGGTACACCCTATCAATACTACGCCACCCTAGAAATGGGGTAGCACGATAGTGGATAGAGGCTCGATGGACAAAGACTTGTAAGCAATGGGATACTCCCTTTTCCCTATCTCTATATCCCTCCCTTTTTTCTCTCTACCTTTAGGCCTTGTTAGGACCTTTCTCTCAGAGACTTCGAATCTCGGGATGAGATTCATCTAAGTGGGGGGTAGCTTTGTAACACCCGTGTTTTTGCATCATTTAAAAATCACTAAAAATTTGAACTTTTCGAAATACAACTAAAACTTGGTCTACTTTTCCCAAAAACCCAACCCGACTTTCGAAAACCTTGCATTAACACTCCACCATATAGAAAGTAGATTCCCTTTGCTTGTTGGCTTGTTGAACTTTATGGTGGCAACGAAAGAAGCATTGTGCGGATTCAAGGTTATGGAAACTTTGCATGAGCAATGAATTACGATTTCTCCGGGAATAATAATAAACTCATACCATGTGTGCTTAAACACATATAACCAAGCAAGAGCGTACCTATATAAACATGAGAGATCATGACAATATATGTGCCCTTGTGCAATTATAAAATATATGTGTATAAGCGCACACATGAAATAATGCACGGAAATAATGAGGTTCGGAGCATGTGTATTTGATATACATATAATAGTACAAGTGTATATTTGATCCCATATTGATACCGTGGGAATATATACACACACACTCATATATGTATAAATGCACATGAGAAATGGGAGAGAAAGGATAAAAGAAAAAGAGAAAGAATATAGGAAAAGAAAGGAGAATGAGTTCACGGGCTCAATCATCCCCTCTCCACTCTTAGGCCCAACAGGCCGCTGCCTCCTTTATTCTCTCCTTCTTTCTCGCAGCCCGAATAGGCCGGCCCAACACGCAAGGCCCAACGGCGAGCAACCGAGCCCGGCTTCTACATTTGTTGACACCTGTTATAGCATAATTTTAATAGTCAACTAAACATGAAATAAGGGCGTAAAATGAATATCAACATAAGTCTAGGGGTTTAACTAACATAATTCCACGAGTTTTGGTGATTTATATAATTTCGAGGGACTTAATAGATAAATGCAGAGAAGAACGGAGAAAAGTTCCGAATATACATCTCATACGATGACAAGACTTAACCGTGAAGTAACTCGACCCGAAAAGTGGACTAAAACATTCTAGAAGGTACCAGAGGACACCAGAAGAAACGGAAAGCCGACGTGGCATGCTACCCTGGCGGCCGCCAATGCCAACTAGGCCGGCCGCCAGGCTAGGGCCACATGTCAGCCTCAGCTTTGTATGTCGGTTTACCACCGACATTGAGGTTGTATCTACACCGTTGCCAAGGTCGGTTTGATCCAATGGTCATCGTTCATCGCCAAGGCCTATATAAGAAGACCCCCTGACCCCAGGGTTAAACCCTAATTCATTCTATCTCATTCTATTCATTATCTCTCAATTGTAGAGGTGTCCCAATGTAAGGATAACCTCTCTCTGGGATTAGTGAATTAGAAGTAGATTAGAAGAAGATTAGCCATGTAATTAGAAGTAGATTAGACATATAATTAGAACTAGATTAGATCTAATCTAATCGGGGAGTAAAGGAGAGAGGAGCTATGCTCCCTGTTTCGAGATGTCTTTGAGTATGGTATGTCTTTGTATCTTCTCTACAAGACTTATGATTCACATATTTATCTTCTCTATTTACTTCCATGTTTTACATATATGATTAAGTATAGTTGTTATGCTATTGCATGAGATCTCCGCTCGTATTGAGGACTCTAGTTATTCATGATAGCTAGAGTAGTAATTAATAGTGTAGACATGGTGTCTAGACTAGAGGTTACCCGAGATTGCACCCAACCCCACGGATAGTTTGTGGTAGCCCTGGTGGTGACGGCCACGATGGCCGATGTATTCCACCACGTTCGGGTTGGTGATTGTAGGACCTTGCCAAACCTTCCTAGCCCCCTTCTCATCCCTTTCTGTGGTTAGTGCTTTTGTGTCCCGAAGTGTTATGGTATAATTGCTATCATAGAACCTAAGTAATAGAGAAGTATACAGGAACCTTGATCTGTCCCTTTGACCTCTTGATTAGTTTAGTTATTCTTTGATACCTTAAGTAGGTTATTATTTTATGCATTGACATTTACTTATCCTCTAACAATTACCCCCTCACTATAGTCTAGTGGTTTGCTAACTTAGTGGATACATGATTGTGACTTATTAGAATTCTATAGCCAAAGCTTCCCTGTGGATACGATACTCTAGAATACTCATCCTAGGGAAAAGCTACAATGGTAGGTGTTCTGTGCGCTTGCAGAATCCTTCATATTCTTTTAGCACTTAACAAATGCCAACACTCGCCCACTCCCTCCTTCGGTCCTTCCTCCCACCGACGCCTGGACCCCGTCATCGTCGTCTTCCTTCGTCGGGACACGGTGCGCCGCACGACGCCCCAACCCCACTTCGCCATGAGCGTGGACGGACACACAGGGAACCTGCTGACCTCCTTCGCTGGGCTCCAGCCGAGCGGGACAGTTGGCCCCTGAAATCTCATGTTTGGTTTTGGAAATTGATGACACACTTGTGGACTAATCCTTTGCTCTAAGTGTTGACTATGAGATAGGATTAGATGGATGACAAGGAGCATGATGATCATGAACATGGACGATGATGGTGGACATGATGGATCGTCAAGCTCGGTGATCAGCTTGAGAGGAACCCGGGAGATCAAGGCAAAGGTATCTTGATAGGGTTTTCCTTTCGGTGATCAAGACACGATAGAGCGTGTGATCACATTATAGGATAGATAGCCGACTATCAAGAGGGAATGCCACGACAATCCTTTGGTGAAGTGCTTCTAGGTCCAATTGACTTGCATATTGCATTTAGGACATGAGAGCACTAACTTCGATCTTGCCTAACTTATCAACGTGCTAACATTGGTGATAACGTGTTCATCTTCGACGTGTTGGCAACATATGGCAAGAGGCGAAGCAAGGTTGAAGCAAAGGCGACAACAAGATGAAGATTTCGCTGGAAAACGGTGACCGGACGCACCGACCGGAAGCGACCGGAGGCACGCGTTTTGACCGGACACTCCGGTGGGTGCGTCTGGCAGAGAGCATGTTTGGGCGAAATCGACCGGACCCGGTGACCGGATGCTTCCGGTGGTCGACCGGACCCAGTGATCGGACGCATGTTGAGCCGTGTCAGCTGTGGGCCAGGGTGCTCTGTCGGTAGTGACCGGACGCACGGGTCGGCTGCGACCGAAGCGTGACCGACCGGCTGGTGCGTCCGGTCGGCAGCGTCCGGCCACCCCCCGCTAAAAGCCCTTTTTTCCCCCAATGGCTCTATCTCGTGGGAGAGGCTATATATATGGGTTTGCCCGGTTTCTAGCTCTCTCTCTTGCACATTTGAAGCTTCCAACTTGCTATTGAGCTTGTGAGACTCCTCTCTACTCATCTCTTCACCACTAACTCGGATTCTTGGTGAGATTGAGAGTGATAGAAGTGCATTGCATCATCGGTTGCATCTAGAGGCACTTCATCCTTGGAGAAGCCACGGGATTCTTGTTTTCTTGGGAATTTGCCCGGTTCCCTAGCGGCTTGGAGCAAGAGGCGGTGTTGAGCTCAAGTGGAGCTTGTTTGAGGCCACACCGGTGGTGATTGTGAGGGGTCGTTCCTTACCCCACGGGAGATTCGCGAAAAGGAGCACTAGTGGATTGCTCGTGGGCTTGTTGGACCCTCTCTTGTGATCGTTTGCTTGAGCTCCCATAGGGGATTTGGCACCGCCATTAAGCTTAGCATACGTCAAGTGAGTGTGTCGCCACAACGGGGACTTAGCGTCCGGCAAGCACGTGAACCCTCGTGAAAAATCATCGTGTCACTTGTTCTTGCTCGTTGGAGATTTCTTGGTGATTACGGTGATTGGCTACAACCTCGACACTACACCGGTGGTATTGTATTCTAGCACCTCTTTGCATTACTTAGTAGCATATCTTGTTGGGGTGCTTAGTTGGTAGCTTGTGTAGCTTCTTAGTCTTGTTTAGCTCCTAGTGGTAATCTAGTTAGAATTGCCTGCTCACCTAGGAGTAAAATAGCGACATAGCCTTTGTGTGGATTAGAAACAATAGAATTAAATTGTGGCTTGCTTAGCTAGTTGAAGCATTGCTTATTTGCTACGCCATCTTATTGTCTAACCCGGGTGCTTAGTGTTGTTTGTAGAATTTTTAATAGGCTATTCACCCCCCTCTAGCCATTAGGACCTTTCAAGTGGCATCAAAGCCGAGGCACCGTATTTGTGAGGCTTAACATCCTACGGTGACAAAATGGCAATGACTTTTCATGTCAACAACACCAAGAAGGCGCCACCTTTCGATGACACCAACTTTGCCTATTGGAAGGTGAAGATGACCGCACACCTCAAGTCAATCAATAGAGAAGTGTGGGTTGTGACCAAGAACAAGTTCGAGGTGGCAAAGCCAAATGAGCCAACCGCGGCCGAAGAGAAGAAACTATATGCCAATGATGTGGCCGTGAGTGCTTTTCATGAGGCATTCAATGATAGAGTGTTTGAGCAAGTCAAGTCACTCACCGTTGCTCATGAGATTTGGAAGAAGCTAGAAGAGTGCTATGAGGGCACCGAAGGCGTCAAGCAAGCAAAGGCCTATATCAAGCTTGAGCAATTCAATAGCTTCAAGATGGAAGAAGATGAGACCGTGCCGGAGATGTTTCACCGCATGCAAGTGTTGATGAATGATCTCAATGCTCTAGGAGAAGAGATCAAGGACAAGACCTTCAACATGAAGTTCTTGAGGTGTTTGCCCGAGCGGTTTGGGATGTTCATCACCGTGCTAGTGAGGTCAAACTTGAAGGATTTGACTCCCAACCAATTGCTTGATGAGGTGATGACCGATGATTCATATAGAGATGACAAGAAGAAGCAAGAACTCATCAACAAGGCAAATAAGAAGGTCAAGGAAGAAGAAAAGAAAGAGGACAAGAAGAGCTTGGCACTCAAGGCAAGCTCATCATCAAAGGGAAAGAAGAAGAAGGAGGAATCAAGTGATGAAGAGGATGGCACTTCTACAAGTGGAAGTGAAGTGGATGAGCAAATGACTCTCTTTGTGAGGAGATTGGGAAAGTTTGTGAAGAAGAACTACATCTCCAAGAACAAGAAGAAGCAATCATCCAAGAAGAAGACCAAGGATGGCAAGAATGAAGGCAACATGACATGCTTTCGTTGCCATGATGATTGTCACTTGATTGCCGAGTGCCCATATGATAGTGATGATGAGAAGGGCATCAAGAAAGCAAGAAAGAAGAAGGATGCCAAGAATGAGAAGGAGAAGAAGCCCAAGAAGAAGAATGAGTCACATGTGGCTATGTGGGATAGTGATGGCTCATCCTCTTCAAGTGATGAAGAAGAGGAGAAGAAGAACAAGAAGAAGGGACAAGCTCACCTTGCTATGCATGACAAGATCTCCCTCTTCGACACTCCTTCCTCATGCTTCATGGCTAAGGCCACCAATGTACAATCTATCACTAGTGATGATGATGATGATAGTGATAGTGATAGTGATAGTGATGATGAGGAGCAAACTCTCTCTAGGGAGGAATTATAAAGCATGCTTGATGATTGCATTGTCTTGTTCAAGCAAAGTAGGAAGGAATGCAAGGGCTTGCGTAAGGAAACAAAGAGCCTTAAGCAAGAACTTGATGAGCTTCGGGCATCTTATGAGAGTCTAGAGGTAGACCATAAGAAGCTTGAGAAATCTCATTCTAAGTTAGAGAAAGCTCATTTCTCTCTACTTGATGAGCACAAGTTGTGCTTAGTTGAGGATAAGGTTGATATATGCAATGCAAGCATCATGTGTGACATTCTAGTTGATGAATCAACCCCAAGTGTGAGACCTCCACTAGCTCTATCACTAGCATATCCATCTCTAGTGAAGATAATGACAACCCTATGCTTAATCATGAGAATGCTTGTTTAAAGAGGGAAGTAAAGGAGCTCAATCACACCTTAGCTAAGGCTTATGGTGGTGAGGACCGCTTGCTTATGTGTGTAGGCACAAAAATCCTACTCCTTGCGCCGCACACACTGACAAGTCGGAATAGCTAGCTTTACTCTCGCTCGAGCGTCTTGAATCGAAGGCGTGCCAGTCAATTTGACCTGTTAATTGACAAGGAGGTAAACGTGAGATCTGGAACATGCCTGGTGAGACCAAGACAGTTCCGCATGTATGGCTCTAAGGCCAGATGTAAAGACATATAGCTATGAGAGCTATCTGTCAGCAGATAATGAATGCATTCGGTAAGCATGTAAAGATGTAACGTAATAACAGTTGCCGAATGATCATAGTGTTGGCGGCCATTATCAAGCATTTTATACTGCCAACTCAGGTTCATTCCAAGGGAAATAAGCAATCTCATGGTGCATATGCATTTATTTCTAACCTAGTTCCACTTGTATTGTCAAAAACATATTTTGTAGGAACAAAAGTGGAAACTAGTACAAATACGCCCAATCAACAAAGAAAGCGCAAAACCAGGATTGCGCCTTGTCAAAGGAAGGCCAACAGACCGAAATCGAGCGAAAACGGGCCAACGCACCTACGTGACGGTGAAACAAAGTGGACCAAAAAGGCGGCACGCGAAAGCCCGGCTCAAGCCGGGCCAAACTTGGGCCGGCCGGCCCATCGCGGGCGGTCGGCGCAGATTTTCGGCGGATGTTCCCGCCCTTTCTCTGGGGCGGTTCGAGCGACTTTCAAGCGGCGGTTGCATGCGGTGCAAATTTTTCGTTCCGCCAAGAACAGCTCGAAGCAAGGGGAGCCCTCCATTCCCTCCTCCTCACTCCACTATATAAAGAGAGGCACCCTTCATCATGAAGCATCGCATTGATCATCATACACATCATTACACTCCATTCACTCACACACTCCACTCCATCACATTTAGTACACATTGGAGTAGAGGAAAGGAGCCAAGTTAGAAGTAGAAGGGAGTGAGAGAGGAGGAAGTGTGGAGAAGAGGAGTAGCGACCCCCTCTGCAAAAGCGCACGGAGTTCGAACTTGTCGGCTCCCGTCTCCCGCACTTGTACCTCTACGGATCATCCCACCGGGTTTGAGTAAGAGATCCGTTTTCTATCTACAACAATTATCTTTGAGTTTAAATTATTACTTTAATTATCGTTCACCGGTTCGTTGTTTACCATAACGGTAGATGCTCTAGTAGAGGACACCTGATGAAGACGGATGCTCCTGGCCAACGCTAGAGTATGCGTGATAAGTAGTGTAGACGTGGTGTCTAAACTACACGTCACCCTCGTTTACCAATCAGTCCACGGTAGTGAGGTAGGCGGCAGGTGGTGACAGCCCCCCTGTTCGACCTTAGTATTCCTCCACGTCGGTTGTGCGGTAGTCCGAGGCCGGACCCTTCCTCGCGCGGGACCCGGGGAGACCGGTGGTTACGTGAACGTATAAGAAAAGAAGTAATTTGGCTTTAGGATAATCCGCTGTAGTAGAAACTCACTACCCGATTCACCCTTTCCATCTTCCTCCCGGTAGCTAGTCGAGCCCGACTTAACACCCGTTTCCTCGTGGAAATCGATACCCGAACACTTCCGGGTGAAGTACTACAACGGTATTTCCGTGCGCTATGACTATTTCTCGCTTACGCTAAGAAACACCAACAAGCATTTTAGCGCCGTTGCCGGGAACGGTTGTTGTTATAGTCCTCGAACCTAGTCTACCCGTATCCTACATTATCCATTTCCACCCCGCCATTAAAACAAAAATCTAAAAAATTATGGAGCACCCAACTATTGCAAAATGTCGCTCCAAGAGGCGAGCTCTTAGAACGCCCATCTTCTTCAAGCCCATCACAGCTTCGAAGTTATGAGCTCCGCCCCTCGCCTCATCGGCCATGGTTGGGATCAATCCTTCTCGGGATATGATTACTTAAAAAATCCATACCATCACCCGAGGGAGTTTGAGCAACTCGTGCTTGCCTCACCATTGAAGGCATGTCACAAGACACGTTGAGGTGGAAGCTATTCCCTTTCTCGCTTGAAGAGAGAGCGAAAACATGGTTCGACCACAACGTAGGGAAGGTAGCGGTGATTGGGAGGAATTGAGGGCAAAGTTTTGCCAAGCTTTCTTCCCTATATCCCGAATTGCTTCCCTTCGCCAAGAGATAATCTGGCTTCCAACGAGGGGGAGAAGGAGTCGTTAGGGTGCAGCCCGGGAGATTCTCAATTTTAACGAGGTCCGGTCCGGAACTATCCATTCCCGACCATGTCCGCTCAAAGCATTTACGGCTAGGTTTGACTAGAGAGTCGCGCCCTACGCTTAGACACGGTCACCGGGAGGGTCGTTTACACACAAAACCACAGAGGAAGGGGAAGCCCTTTTAGACCGAATTCTTGAAAACACCCCTCCTCTAGAACCCATCCGTGTTGAGCCGATGTCCAACGAGGTTTCGCCGCTTCAAGCCGAACCTCTAAAAATACCGCACTCGAACCAATGGAGGAACCCCTTTCGGGAGACCTCCCGTATATCGAGGATGTTTTTCTTGAAGATTTCGGAAACACCTCGAGATACGAGTCGGTAAGGAGACCACCCGCCTCTGTCACCCCTAAAGAACCTTTTTGAGCATAGACTCTCTACGAGAGTCAATCATGGGGTTAACATCTTTCATGAGCGGCGAATGGGTACACGAGAATGAGTCGCCTTTCAAGAAATTCGAATTGTACTCCCTCGTTCCCCATTCAATGCATAATAAAAAAGAAAACAGAAACAAGAGATTGTATAACCCAACCGTGGGCATCAACATCATGTCACAAACTTATGCCCAAACTTATTTTGAGGAAGAGAAACGCTGGCCCACAATAAAAACTTTTAGAGCTGATATGCGTTCAACTCTCCAAGGGTTGGGGGTTTTACACAATGTTTCTCTTTACCATGAAGGTGTCGGAATGAGCCTTGATTTTCACATCTTTGACATTGAGGATTTCGACATTCTAATTGGCCATCCCCTAGAAAAATTATTCGCTGATCCACCAAACACAGGGGAGTTAGATGTCAAATTAGGTAGGGACACGTTCACGCTACCCATACAAAAATCCAAAAATACAATAGCTGAACCCCTGTCCCCCAATAAAACCATAGAGGTGGTGCCAAAAATACCTTTTGAAACTCCTGAAGAATCCTTAGAAAGAGACTCCAAATTCTTCGTTGAAGAAATTAGCGAGATAGATGAATTTATCGATCTCCCTAAAGAAGAAGAAACGGCACCACCTCCCATTGAGCTAAAAGCCCTTCCTGAAGGATTGCGCTATGTTTTTCTAAACAATGATAAAAATGCTCCCGTAATCATCAGTGACAAACTAACCGACGAGGAGTCATCCAAATTGATTAAAATACTAGAAAAACATAGGACAGTCTTCGGGTATTCATTACATGATCTAAAAGGGATTAGCCCTCTAATTTGCTCTCATCGCATCCCTGTTGACCTGGAAAAATCACCCTCACGCGAACCACAACGCCGGCTCAATAATGAGATGAGAGAAGTCGTGAAGAAGGAAGTCCTCAAACTTCTTCACGCCGGGATAATCTATCCCGTACCACACAGCGACTGGGTTAGCCCTGTCCAGGTGGTACCCAAGAAAGGGGGCATGACGGTAATTGAAAACGCTAAAAATGAATTAATTCCACAGCGTGCCGTCACAGGGTGGAGAATGTGCATTGATTACCGAAAACTCAATGCGGCAACAAAGAAAGATCACTTTCCGCTCCCCTTCATTGATGAAATGTTGGAGCGGTTAGCAAAACACTCTTTCTTCTGTTTCCTCGATGGGTATTCAGGTTATCACCAAATTCCCATCCACCCTGATGATCAAAGCAAGACAACTTTCACATGCCCGTATGGAACGTACGCGTATAGGAGAATGTCGCTCGGGTTGTGTAATGCACCCGCATCATTCCAACGGTGCATGATGTCGATATATTCTCGGACATGATTGAAGAAATCATGGAGGTATTCATGGACGATTTCTCCGTCTATGGAAAAACCTTTGACAACCTGTCTTGAGAATTTAGATCGAGTCTTGCAACGATGCCAAGAGAAGGACACGGTACTAAATTGGGAAAAGTGCCATTTCATGGTCCGAGAGGGCATTGTCCTTGGACACCTAGTGTCCGAGAGAGGGATTGAGGTAGATAAAGCAAAAATTGAAGTGATTGAAAAACTTCCCCCCCCGTGAACGTGAAAGGAATCCGTAGCTTTCTAGGCCACGCAGATTTTATAGGCGGTTCATAAAAGATTTCTCACAAACTTCTAGACCGTTAACAAGCACCGCTAGCTAAGGATGTGCCTTTTAAGTTCACCGATGAGTGCATGAAAGCTTTTTCTCACCATTAAGAAAGCACTCATCTCGGCGCCAATCATCCAACCACCGGATTGGTCGCCGCCTTTTGAAATCATGTGTGATGCTAGTGATTACGCCGTTGGTGCGGTCCTTGGCCAAACCAAAGATATAAAGCATCACGCGATTGCCTATGCCAAAGAAAAACACACTAAATGGAGCTCAATTAAATTACGCCACAACCGAAAAAAAAGAGCTCCCGGCTGTAGTGTTTGCTATCGATAAGTTTAGGTCTTACTTAGTGGGATCCAAAGTAATTGTCTACATCGATCATCTTTGCATTGAAATACTTGCTCACTAAGAAAGACGCTAAACCCAGATTAATAAGATGGATTCTCTTACTCCAAGAATTTGATTTAGAAATTAAAGACAAGAAAGGAGTAGAGAACACCGTTGCGGATCATTTGTCGCGTTTGCAATTCACTAACATGCAGGAGTTACCGATCAACGATTTCCTACGTGATGACATGCTCCTCAAGGTGGAGGACGTAACCCCATGGTATGCAGACATTGTGAATTACATGGTTTCAGGTTACGTACCACCCGGCGAATCCAGGCACAAGTTGCAAGTTGAGAGTCGCCGCCACCTGTGGGATGATCCGTACCTATACAGAGTATGTGCTGACGGCATGCTAAGGAGATGTGTACCCACCAGAGAGGGACAGCAAATCATTGAAAAATGCCATGCAGCCCCGTACGGAGGCCATTATGGAGTACATCGCACTCAAGCCAAGATTTGGTAGTGTGGATTCTTCTGGCCAACGATGTACCAAGACACAAGAGAATTCATCAGAAGATGCCAAAAGTGTCAGCTGCAAGGAGGAATCACATCAAGAAATGCAATGCCCCTCAACTACAATCTCCAAGTGGAAGTCTTCGATGTTTGGGGTATTGACTTCATGGGACCTTTCCCAAAGTCCCATGATAGTGAGTACATCCTCATCGCAAATCGACTACGTGTCCAAGTGGGTCGAAGCTCGGCATGCCGCCGCTAATGCCAAACATGCCGAAAAAATGTTCCATGAGATCATTTTTCCAAGGTTTGGAACACCAAGGATGGTCATAAGTGATGGAGGATCACACTTCATAGACAGATCCTTTCGAGCTTTCTTACGAGAGCTGGGATCTAAGCACAATATAGCCACACCTTACCATCCTCAAACAAGCGGCCAAGCGTAAAACATCGAACAAGCAAATCAAGAACATCTGCAGAAAACCGTCAATGCAATGGGGAAGGGTGGGAAAGACAAGCTCCCCGATGCACTCTAGGCATACGGGGACAGCTTATAAGACCCCCATTGACATGACACCATTCCAACGGTCTATGGAAAAAGTTGTCACTTGCCAAGTAGAACTTCGAACATCGAGCCTATTGGGCAATCAAGACATGGAACATGGACCTTAAGCTAGCCGGGAAAAATAGACAAAAGCAGTTAACCGAGCTAGAGGAATGGAGGGAGAAGGCGTATCACAAAGTGCCAACCTATACAAAGAAAGAACAAAAAGATGGCACGACCACCGAATCCAACGAGAAAACTTTCCACGAAGGAGACAAGGTATTACTCTTTAACTCTCGTGTGAAGCTATTCGGTGGAGGGAAAGGCAAAGCAAATGGAAGGGGGCCATACACCGTCGTCGACGTCGCACCTCATGGCGCAATCACCATCACCGAAGCGATTCGGGTAATTTATCAAAGGTAAATGGCCAACGTTTAAAAGTTTTCCTTGAGCCTTCTCCAAATAAATATATAGAGAAAATAATGTTGGTAGATTTTGAACAATATAAAAATAATTCCATAATTGCTACCAACATATTGGAAAGAAAACACAATAAAACTATTAAATAAAAAAAAAGCACATAACTTTTTCTTTTTTCCTTTTCTTTTTCTTTTTCTAAAATAAAGAAAACATCGCCTAAATCGGGGTTTTCCCCGTTGCACCACTATAGCAAAAGAGTTCAGGTAAGATAATGATCATGGGAAAAAGTCGCACGCAAGGCAAGGCCGGGCCGCGGGCGGCGGCGCATTTTTGCCGCCCGCGCGCCCCGTGCCTCCCGTTTTCTCACATGGATTAATCCCGGCGATCCTATCCCAACCCCCTGTGGTGCACGGTCACGGTTCGACGCAAAACTCTATAAATTGAACCCCAAGCTTCTCATGGAAAATCACACCAAAACCATCTCTTCTCCTCATCCTTACTTGCTCAACCCTGTCCATGGGAAACAACAAAGCTTTATACCTCGCCTTAGGACTAGACATTGAGCCATTCCAAGAAAAACCCGTAAGAAATAGATGAAGCCATGTTAGTGTCGGCTCAACCTTTGGCAATCTTACCACCTATCAAAACTCGTGCCATCCTTCCTAGTCAAGAATAAGGGTTCACCTAACATGAACCAGATCCCTAAACCTCCCGTAAAACAAAGAAACCCAACGCAAAACTCATCTCCGTGAAAGTCATCCAAATCAACCACCGACTTCCGCTCAAATAAAACCACCGATAGGAAAAAGCGTAGGAAAAACTACCCTCAAAAAGCCGGCACACATAGTCAAAAGGATCAAGGCCACCACTAGGGAGCCCTCCTATTAGGGGACGACCTCTCCCGGCTTTTTCGGTGATAGTGAGGAGGAAAAACCTAAGAAGAAAATTACACTTGCAATGGTCAACACAAGGATCCAGTAGCCTACACACAAGGATAGAAAGAATCCATAACTAAGTAGCTATAGCAAAATTAGAAGTGAAAAATCTAGAGGATTCCCTTACGACTATGCGTCGTGGGTTTAATGAGAAATTAGACCGTCTAGCGAGAAAAAAATAAAAAGGATTCAAAATTACCGATTATTTCAGTTTGTTTGAATTCTTCATGTTTTATTTCCATTCATTTACTTTGTAATTTCGAAGTTCAATAAAGTTTGTCTTTGAATATTTTTTTACGTACACTTGTTTCTCTAAAATTTTTTTGTTAACTTCTATAAAAGAAACAAGTGTGGGGAGATAAAATTCACTTGTCAACTTAAAAACTTAGACAAACTTTATCTTTCTTTGTCAACTGTTAGAAAAAAGAAAACCACACGTTATTTGAACTTTTATGCTTTGAGAGATAGCATGATTACTTGAATTTCTCTTTCTGTACAAATAAGACTTGGGTTACCTATATAAAATATATATATATATATATATATATATATATATATATATATATATAATATAAAATATATATATATAGTAATATAATTAGCAGGATAACTGAATTCCTTATTCTTATTCATTGAATCTTGTCAAATTCAAAAGATTAAATGTTGAGGAAGTTTCATAATCCCAAGATCAAAACAACGTGCACAAATAAATTGGTAATCTAAATTATGATGAACCCTTTATGCTTCAAAGGCATGGGCTATGCTAGAAATGGGCACATGCCCCCATATAAAAACAATGGGTACATCGATGCCCGCCTATCTATATAAAAAAAGAGAAGAAATAATGGACAAGTGTCCGAGGGCGAGTAGAGCCCACTTCTCCAAAAAAAAAAAAAAAAGAGAAGAAATAACGGATAAGTGTCCGAGGGCGAGAAGAGCCCACTTCTCCAAAAAAGCAGCACAAGCCCATGACTCTTTGAAAGCAAAGAGGCATCATAGCTAAAAAAAAAACATTTCTCATATGCACATCTTTGATCTAGGAATATGACACTTCCTCCATTAAATCTAGAAGTTGACTTGACATTTCATACAAGGAAGTAAGCAATTTTGTTAGTACTCTCAAGTTTGATTAGAACCAGGAACATAATAAAAAATAAAAAAAAAAAAAATCTTTTTTAAATTTTGAAAGCAACCAAGTCTATTTGTGCAAAGTGCAAGTAGAAAGAAAAGAACTCCCGCTTATCTCCATCGCATGATCGTTTAAGATAATGTGGTAGAACATTTTTGATATTGCCAAAGGAAAGCGACCTTACGAAACCCCTAAAAAAGTTCAACTTTACTCGAGGATGAGTAAAAGCCAAGTGTGGGGAGTTGTTGGCGGCCATTATCAAGCATTTTATACCGCCAACTCGAGGTTCATTCAAGGGAAATAAGCAATCTCATGGTGCATATGCATTTATTTCTAACCTAGTTCCACTTGTATTGTCAAAAACATATTTTGTAGGAACAAAAGTGGAAACTAGTACAAATACGCCCAATCAACAAAGAAAGCGCAAAACCGGGGATTGCACCTTGTCAAAGGAAGGCCAGCGGACCAAAATCGGTGAAAACAGGCCAACGAACCTACGTGACAAGGTGAAACAAAGTGGACCAAAAGGCGACGCGAAAAGCTGGCTCAAGCCAGGCCAAACTTGGGCCGGCCGCCCACTGCGGCGGCGGCCTTGATTTTCGGCCCGGATGTTCCCGCCCTTTCTCTGGCGGTTCGGGCGACTTTCAAGCGGTGGTTGAATGCGGTGCAAATTTTCGTTCCGCCAAGAACAGCTCGAAGCAAAGGGGAGCCCTCCATTCCCTCCTCCTCTCCACTATATAAAGAGAGGCACCCTTCATCATGAAGCATCACATTGATCATCATACACATCATTACACTCCATTCACTCACACACTCCACTCCATCACATTTAGTACACATTGGAGTAGAGGAAAGGAGCCAAGTTAGAAGTAGAAGGGAGTGAGAGAGGAGGAAGTGTGGAGAAGAGGAGTAGCGACCCCGCCGCGTGGCTGACGGAGTTCGAACTTGTCGGCGCCCCGTCTCGCACTTGTACCTCTACGGATCATCCTCTTGGTTTGAGTAAGAGATCCGTTTTCTATCTCAAACAATTATCTTTGAGTTTAAATTATTACTTTAATTATCGTTCACCGGTTCGTTGTTTACCATAACGGTAGATGCTCTAGTAGAGGACTCGATGAAGACGGATGCTCTGGCCAACGCTAGAGTGCGTGATAAGTAGTGTAGACGTGGTGTCTAAACTACACGTCACCCTCGTTTACCAATCGGTCCACGGTAGTGAGGTAGGCGGCGGTGGTGACAGCCCCTGTTTGACCTTAGTATTCCTCCACGTCCGGTTGTGCGGTAGTCCGGAGGCCGGACCCTTTCGGCGGACCGGGGAGAGCCGGTGGCTACGTGAACGTATAAGAAAAGAAGTAATTTGGCTTTAGGATAATCCGTAGTAGAAACTCACTACCCGATTCACCCTTTCCATCTTCCTCCACGGTAGCTAGTCGAGCCGACTTAACACCCGTTCCCGTGGAAATCGATACCCCGAACACTTCCGGGTGAAGTGCTACAACGGTATTTCCGTGCGCTTGCGGACTATTCTGCTTACGCTAAGAAACACCAACACATAGAAGACATGTTTGAACAAGTAAAGTCGATCATCATGATATGTCATCGTAAAGCTCTATTGCATGGATCGAATTAATTGACAACATGGAATAAAAAGCAGGTAACTCATAAATATAAGCCTAATCTAGATGACACATGCATAGGTTTCATCCAACTAGTTCACGCGACGTCTAGCCTTCCTAAACCCGTCAAGCTTAAACCTTTGCAAGCTAATCCACCGCATGATACCACTTGCTACAGATATATACCACTTACCACAACTAGATCAATCCACCGCATGATACAATCTAACCATGATGAGCTAAAAGCACGCATACATCTAAATAGATCTATAAATACTCATTACTCGTTGAAGCGCGTATGCATAGACAAGTAAAGTACACATGCAAACCTAATCTAAAGCAAAGCCGAGATTCGTCCCGATCAGTCCCTAACAGCAATCCACCGCATGATACCTTTGCAACAAGCTAATCCACCGCATGATACGGCTTGCCGGACTTAACCGTTCTAAACCCTCTTCTTCCCTAACGGCTATCCACCGCATGATACACGCGCAACAAGCTAATCCACCGCATGATACGGCTTGCGGACTAGACTCTAACGATAGGTAGATTTACACATGCAAGATACAAGTATACACATAAGCGTGTTCGGCAAGCTTGCCGAATCCGAGGGTCCATGAAGAAGAAACTTACACGTAAAACCTTAGGCGCCCGCCGCGACTCATGACTAAACATGTAAGAACCAGAACACGTGACAACCTAGATTGATCTAGGCTCGGCTATGAAAAGAACAAGATAGATCTAATGACAAGCCAATGATAAACATTGAAACCGATGACATATAGATCTAACAAAAAATAAAAAGCCGAGCCACATCAATCTAGATTGGGCAAAGAGTGTGTGCAAACATAAATAAATAAATAAACAAATAGGAATCATGCACCACTTTCGGTAACTTAATGAATTCATTAGGGTGCCAAGCCTAATGAAGCCGATAACTAGCTCTTAGCCGGATCTTAGCCCACCGGATGGCTCATGATCGACAAAAGAACCCTCTTGCCCACGATAGCTTAAATCCCGCCGACGATACTAAGCGTGAACAAGACTTCTTGCAATAATCTAAATCCGCTGACGATACTAGACATGGTGCAAGGTTGCCGGTACTTACAGAGGTCGGCGGGTCGATGAATCCTCTCGCGATAGATCGGCGACACGGACTCGACTCGAAGGGTGGCCGGAGCCAAGGCACGGAGCCGGGTTGGTTGTATTTGATTTGGTAGATCCTTTTTACGATTCTAGGGGGTCTCATATTTATACCCCGGGCTTATTGAGTCCTAACTAATTACGAATAATAATAACAAAAATATCTAGCTAAGATACATTGTCCTCCAAGTCTTCTCGAGTCGTGGGAATTGCGCGTGATGTGGGCCCTCGTCCTGGATATCTCCTTGGTGCTCCACACTTGCGAATCGTCCTTCGCTCAGCTCCTTCTCGGACTCGGGCTCCTTAGCCGAATAACTCTTAAGGATCATCGTTTGCCGGGTCATCCGGGCTTTCGAATGCTTTTAAAGTTAACATATGCCCCTGCAGGTGCGGTTTTTGCTAGCCAAATGAAATTACCAAGGCCCATCTTCGAAATTTCTGCGACCGCGGTTTCAACCCTTCAGGTTTCTTCTTGGGACTTGTGCCAGGGTTTTCCACCAATGTGAATCGGCAAGCCAAGCCTTACGCTTTCAAGATAAGCACCGAATAGCCCTCGATTGCTCCTCTTTAGGGACAATACGTATAAATCTGGTGAACTCCTTGGTAGAGTAGTCATCGAATCTCCTTTTCTATCCTTCAAATTTTCTCCTCCTCTTCCAAGATCTAAGTCACGGATGGCAAGTTCAAGCAACAAAAGCGGCTGATTCAGCGGATCCCGCCCTCAGAAGGCACGCAACAAAATAAGAAATGCGTCTTCGTATATCTCAATCAATCTCATTTTGTACTTACTAATCGATCTTTCTTCTAAAAAATCTTGTACGACGAGGAAAAGCGCCTTAACGTCCGTTGTCATTTGGCGAGGTACAGAACCCTTTTCAAGGAGGAGAAGGAAAATCCGCGACATAACAATCAAGATCTTTGGAGGATGCAGAGGGAGGCCATGCACGCCTTTGCGAGGAAATGAAGCCCAAATCGTCATAGCAATGGTGAGTTTTAGATTATGATGCTCGTCTTCCTTTTCTTGTATTCGAACACAACTCTCATTCAAATCCTTTTATGTTTTGACTTGGCAAGAAGCTCCATCGCTGAAGGTTGCTCTTACCGCAGGTTTGTCGAGGGAGCTTGAAAGGGACGATCCTCGTGCCCCCACTGGAGCCGCATCTAGAGGCTTCGCCACAAGCCTATGGGTTTAGAAGACTATCTACAACATGGTCGTAGATTAGGGAGAAACTAGTCACTATGTAATGGACATGTATTTCACGCCTCTGTTAATAAAGAATCAGTTTCCTTTCTTACGCTACGTGATTTTTGTTTCCGTTGAATTAAACTAAGCAATCTCAATGCCAAATCACCTTGCCGACCACCACTACCCGATCAAGCCTTTACTTAGGAATAGATCTTATGAAAAACCGTCAACTTTCTGCCTCCTTTGAAGAAAATCTTAAATCCGATTAACAGTAGGTAGTGGCATTGATGATAACGAAACATGCTCAAAGCGTAGAGGAATCAAATCCCATGACTCATTTTTTTCATCTTGAACAATCAATGAGATTTTCTTCTATCCATACACCAGGTGCCCTTGTGTATTAATCCTCCGTTCTTGCAAATATGGATGAAATCCTTGTTTTGAACAAAGCGTTGAACCTTTCCTGACGTCACTATTAACCAAATCTTCCAATAATGTAAGAAATCCGATTTCAGAGAAAACTTCATTAATCATTCATTGTATCATTAAATGTGACTTGGCTTTCCCTTCTCCCAATAAACCAACCCAGGGGTAAAATGTCGGTCCCAGAGAAGGTGAATCGAAAAAAGCTGGTTTCGCTGAAAACTTATTTTTAATATACTCAGGCCAATCGGCTTCCTTTTCATTAAATACGGTTTTATATGTTCAAACGCAATTGAGATTCTCAGCTGCAAATTTGTTCATCACCCTTTTCCTTTCTCATCCAGTATCTTCCATCAAGACCGGTAATTTCAATGGCGGGTAAAGGAAGGAGATTGGCGAGGAATCAGCAGTTCGAGGTCCTCCACCACCTGCGCATTGGCCGGGTAAGATTGAACCCTTAACCAGCGGATCTAGTCGTCTCTTATCTTGATGCATTCTAATCCTTCCACTTCTAGATCACCAATGCACCGGACTTCTTGTTTGGCACTTTTCGGCGCATTCAATCCCCATCTCATCGGACTCTTCGATGATGATTCGGCGGATGGAGACTCTCCGCGAATCACCTGCGTGAAGAGAGCCCTTCGTGGGGCTCGGGCGGTCACGGATGTGGCAGCTCCTTATGCCGCATTGCCGAGGAATGAGCGCCCGTATGGCTTTGGAGGTCCATATTGGTGGTGCGTTTAAGACTCAACCTGTTTGTATGTTCTTTGTCATGGTGATCGATTGTTTCTCATTTCATTCATCATCGGAAGGCGTCAGCGCCATCGGTGCCTCCATAAGCGGTGTCGGTTGGTCGCGGCTGACATGCCGATGAACCGCAGGCCCCCCGCATCGAGATGAGTCGTTGATAAGATCAAAGGATGCCATGAAGAAGAAGTGAAGAATCGTGGGACCGGGATGGTGCCGAATAGTACCTAGGATCGGGACCAATGTAGGAACCTTTTGTGATGTATTCGCGGGTGTCTTTTTGTAACAAACTTTTCGGAATTCCTGAATAAAGACTTTTACGTCTCCATATTGATGCGTTTTTTTATATTTTTGCACTAAAGGCGACATAACAAATTTATGCCGGCCATTTCTCCAAATCTATGGAGTATTTTTCTGCTAAAAGGCGTATGGTTTACACATGGCTATCTCTTATGAATAGAACAAATTTTCTTTGCTCACAACTATTAAATCATACGTGGTTTGGCCAATCACATCGACAATAACTGATTCTTCAAAAGCGACCACGAAATCTTTTCCTCGAAATTACTATGAGAGCCGACTATCTCGATCGCAATAGCTTTGGTCTTTGTAACGGTCTTCGATGGGACCTTCTTCCCATTCTCTTCGGAAAAGCATTCCACGCCTTCATATTCCCGAAACGATGGCTGGGCTATTTGCATTGCTTACCCGAATCATCGCTTGCACTATCTCGACATCATCACGATTCGGATGAGGACTTGATGCATGGTGGATGGAACATAGCGATTAGCATGGATCAATCTCTTCCAAGTAATAAGGTGTAGGACCCCTTACTATCGACCACAAAGAAGGTAGTGATCAAAGTTTTTAGTAGATCATCAACTCAACGTGAGCGGCTCCATGGGTATCCCGAAGGATTTCCGGAAAGTCCACGGAAAGCACAATGTCCGTCTTGAGCAAATCCTCCTTGGTCATCCCCGGCTTCACGAAGGTTGTATATGGCATGATGTTGATTGCAGCTCCCCATCGGCGAACATATGAGTCGAGAGGTTTTCCATTAACATATCCGCCGGTAAAGAGGCTTCCGGATGTTTGTGCTTCTAGGCACGTTGAATACAGCTCGTCTTGATAGAACCAACCGCCCTGGGAGATCAATCATCTCTTTGTTATCAAAATTAGAATAGGCCTCTTCATCACGAATAAGCATCTTGTTCCTGCGGATCATCGGTAGCTTGCTTTCCGAGGGGTCTTTGCAAACTCTATTGGGATGTAGAAGACCATGCTAACATCTGCGCGAGCGCCCACTTGCAAATACTCTTACGCGCCGAATGAAAGCTTGCGAAGTTTCCTTCTTTGGGTGCCACACTGCTCGCGTTATTTATTTGCTTCCTTGAGCTCCTTGTTCACGAGGCGTTGGACTCTTCTTTTCTGGCTTTTCCTTAGACCGGGAGTGGGCACCATGCCCCTTTTGCCCTCATACTCTTCGAGGAGAGTCTATGTCATCATCGGGGAATCCTCCACATCGGCCCAAGCTTGATCGCAATCCTTTTACCGGCGTGAGGGTGTATTGTTTTCATTTTTTAAGCGCCCGATCATCCTCACGGGAGGCGTACCCCGATCTTTCTTGGATGGGGGCGGTTGACTCATGCCTGTGCTGTGCAGTGGTATGCTTACTGCATTCAAGGCAATTGTTCCTAGAGGGCAACTTCAAGCCTTCATTCTAGCAATGCCTAAAGAAAGGAGGGCGATCCCAATGAGACTCCTCCTCGGCTCCTTCATGTACTCTTCACGTTCTCGGTGGTACATCTCTTCGCATTACCTCTCTTTGTTCTCTTCTTGTAAGTCTGGCGATCCCTGCAAGTGGTTTGCTTCTCTTCTTTGTCTTTGCCACTTGTTCAGCAATATCACGAGATGTCACCCCTTGGTTTGGAGGTTTTCTCCTTTCTACGTTCGCTATTTGGAAACCAAACACGCGATCTTTGCCGGAGCTCAACACTAGACACTGCCGACTAGGGTCAAGTGAACCACTTTGCTTTTGCCCTCTCAGAAGTTAGCACTTTCTCATTGGGGCTTTACCCTTAGGATCACTGGCAGAAACCATGCACGAATCGAAAGCAACCATGCTGCCGAGGGAAGGGCTCCTTATCCACCTTCATGTTGTTGTTGAACTTGAGGAGACCCCCGCTATATGGCCCCTTTGAATCAGCGTTTTAAAGATTCGGCGGTCCGATGATGTTGTGAGTGATCATGTCATGGAAGCCACAATATCCGCCAGTCTTGACCCAAACGGATGCTTCATAGAATGATTCTCTAGTAGCTTGATCGTCCTTCCTTGACTAAAAACTCAAAGAGCTTCTTCGACTTGGAGGCGTTGAAGTCATATGCCCCTTGAGTGTCTTCATCAGTATTGATTAACTGGGCCGGGGCTCCTTGCCCCAAGTGAATTCGGCAGCTGCTACATCCTCGGGCCATCATCATCATCTTCTCCTCTTCGGGGAAGTAGCTATATGTCGATAAGATCGTTGCCCCGAGAAAGCGGGGTATCTTTCTTGATGCTCGAAACTGATTGGCCATGAGTGACAAAGCGCTAGAGAGTTGTCCTAGGTCATCAAACTCCATGCTTGGCTAGCCTCTCCACGATGGCGGATGCATTCGAATGGCTACGTAGCAGAATCGATGGTCGGCAAGCTCAAAAGAATAACAGGAATTCTTTATCTCTCTGAACCTGCGCAAGAACTCTTGTGGTGTTTCATTGTATACGTGTCAACCCCATCAAGTCAACAAGCTCTTTCTCATTGGAACCGTTGTAGAAGTATGAATGAAACTTATCTTCGGCTCGGACATTCAATAGAATTGGCCCGACAGCGTGGCAAACCATGTGAAAGCCGCCCTGTAAGGGATGATGGGAAGAAGCGAATCCTCCATGCTTCATCATTGGCAAGCTCTCCCAACTAAATCGGTCTGGCCCGATGTGTTTGGTAGTGGAAGTATCATCTTGTCTAGAGAACTTGGTCAAACCGGTTGGAGGCTTGATCTTGAAGGAAGCGCCACTCTGTTGTACCAATCGGGATATGGAGGTGATACACATAGGGCCGATTCTTGGGCTTGATCCCAAATTGGTGTTGCATCATATCGGCCATCCTCACTAGGAGTATATCCATGTTTGAATTTTGTGGTCCATGAGATTGTCTTGATCGGCGGTGGCTTATACCGAGGATTTGGCATAGCATGAATCGTGGAATAGTCAGCTAACTCTCAGTGTAACGGGGCCAAAAGGATTTTCTCGCAACCCAGCGGCTATTGGAGCTTCTCGAATACGTGTTGTATCTTCGGAGGGTTCCACGAGGTGTACCGAACGCCGCTTCTCCATGTGTCTTGGCTCGGGATCCCTCCGTTTTTTACGGTGTCTTGTTCTCTCCTCCGCATTCTTGATTTATAGCTCCTTTCTTTTTGGTGGTGGCTTAGGCGTTTATATGTATCTTGGCCCCGATAGCTCACCAAGCCGAGGCTTCAAAGTGTTGATCAAACTCGGGTCCAAAACTAGCCTTCATGATATCGCGAAAAGTATTGAAGAACACCGTGTTGTGATTGGTCATTGCATTCCCAACGGCATTTTGCAACAATCTCCTCCATCCGGTAATTTCTTCAAGACTTGGTTCTTCATCTTCCTTTCTGCCCCCTCTTCTATATGAAAACTGTTTGAGCATATTCCTTTATCACCGGGCATCACTATCTTTGGAAGATCATCTTTTGGATGGTTGTGCCGCTCTTGTTCTTGGAGAAGCATGACATGCACTTTTGCGAGAAAGGCTGCGCGCACATGTCCCTCAATCGTGGCCTCGTGTCGGTGGAAGGTCATCCATCCGGAGCTGAATGATATTGTTCTTGTTGACCGTCGGGCATCGCGTTTTGATCTTGGCGTGTCCCCACCGAAGCGTGCCAAAAAGTGTGTAGGCACAAAAATCCTACTCCTACAAGCCGCACACCGACAAGCGGAATAGCTGGCTTTACTCTCGCTCGGCGTCTTGAATCGGCGTGCAAGGCCAATTTGACCTCAATTTAATTGACAAGGAGGTAAGCGTGAGATCACGGAACATGCACGGTGAGACCAAGGCGATTCGCATGTATGGCTCTAAGGCGGATGTAAAGACATATAGCTATGAGAGCTATCTGCCGACAGATAATGAATGCATTCGTAAGCATGTATAAAGATGTAAGCGTAATAATGATTTGCCGAATGATCATAGAAGACATGTTTGAACAAGTAAAAAGTCGATCATCATGATATGTCATCATAAAAAGTTCTATTGCATCTGATCGAATTAATTGACAACATGGAACAAAGCGTGTAACTCATAAATAAAAACCTAATCTAAATGACACATGCATAGGTTTCATCCAACTAATTCGGCCGCGACGTCTAGCCTTCCTAAACCCGTCAAGTTTAAACCCTTGCAAGCTAATCCACGCGATGATACCACTTTGCTCTGAGATATAAACCAACTACCACGACTAGATCAATCCACGCATGATACAATCTAACCATGATAAGCTAAAAATTTATACATCTAAATAGATCTATAAATACTCATTACTCGCGTTGGCGTATGCATAGACAAGTAAAGTACACATGCAAACCTAATCTAAAGCAAAGCCCGGAGATTCGTCGATCGTCCTAAAGACAATCCACCGCATGATACTGCTGCAACAAGCTAATCCATCGCATGATACGGCTTGCCGGACTTAACCATTCTAAACCCTCTTCGCCCTAACGGCAATCCACCGCATGATAGACCGCAACAAGCTAATCCACGCGATGATACGGCTTGCCGGACTAGACTCTAGCGATAGGTAGATTTACACATGCAAGATACAAGTAAACACATAAGCGTGTTGCGGCAAGCTTGCGTAGAATCGAGAGTCCATGAAGAAAAACTTACACGTAAAACCTTAGCCCGCCATACGACTCATGACTAAACATGTAAGAACCCCAACGCGTGACAACCTAGATTGATCTAGGTTGGCTATGAAAAGAACAAATAGATCTAATGACAAGCCAATGATAAATATTGAGAAATCGCGATGGCATATAGATCTAACAAAAGATAAAGCCGAGCCACATCAATCTAGATTGGCAAAAAGTGTGTGCAAACATAAATAAATAAATAGATAAACAAATAGGAATCATGCACCACTTTCGGTAACTTAATGAATTCATTAGGGTGCCAAGCCTAATGAAGCCCAGATAACTAGCTCTTAGCGGATCTTAGCCCACCGGATGGCTCATGATGCGACAAAAGAACCCTCTTGCCCTTTCGATAGCTTAAATCCGCCCCCTAACTTGATACTAAGCGTGAACAAGACTTCTTGCAATAATCTAAATCCGCGGCGATACTAGACATGGTGCAAGGTTGCGGTACTTACGGAGGTCGGCGGGTCGATGAATCCTCTCATGATAGATCGGCGACACGCCCCGGACTCGAAGGGTGGCGGAGCCAAGGCACGGAGCCGGGTTGGTTGTATTTGATTTGGTAGCTCGTTTTTGATTCTTAGGGGTCTCATATTTATACCCTGGGCTTATTGAGTCCTAACTAATTATGAATAATAATGGCGAGAATATCTAGCTAAGATACATTGTCCTCCAAGTCTTCTGGAGTCGTGGAATTATACGTGATGTGGGCCCTCGTCCTCAAAATATTCTCCTTGGTGCTCCACGTTTCTTACGAACCGTCTCTCGCTCGGCTCCTTCTTGGACTCGAGGCTCCTTAGCGAATAACAGTGACTTCAGAATGCTTATAGCCTTTGCAGCTACATTCTTTGGCGGCGAATGACCTCTTCCAGGATCATCGTTTGCGGGCCCATCATCATCGGGCTTTACCAAATTTTGGTGTTAACATATGCCCCCTCAATTTTAGAGTAAAAGAGGCCCTTTTGCTCACGAAATTGACCATGATCTGCTAAAATCTCGGGCCAAGCCTTTTTAATGCTGGGCTAAAATTACCAAGGCCCATCTTACGGAAATTTCTGCGACACGGTTTCAACCCCTTGGTTTCTTCTTGGGACTTGTGCCACCGGTTTCCACCAATGTGAATCGGCAAGCCAAGCATACGCTTCTCAAGATAATAACGCGAATAGCCCTCTCAGTTGCTCCTCTTTAGGTTTTCTTACGTATAAATCTGGTGAACTCCTTCGTAGAGTAGTCATCGGATCTCCTTTCTATCCTTCAAATTTTTCTCCTCCTCTTCCAAGATCTAAGTCACCGGATGGCAAGTTCAAGCAACAAGCGCCCCGGCTGATTCGGCAGATCCCGCCCTCGAAGAGGCCTGCAACAAACATCAAAATGCGTCTTTGTATATCTCAATCAATCTCATTTTGTACTTACTAATCCTGATCTTTCTTCTTAAAATCTTCGGCGACGAGGAAAAGCGCCCAACTCGTTGTCGGTGGCGAGAACACCGAACCCTTTTCAAGGAGGAGAAGGAAAATCCGCGACATAACAATCAAGATCTTTGGAGGATGCGAGAGGAGGCCATGCATCGCCACAGGGAAATGAAGCCCAAATGCGTCATAGCAATGGTGAGTTTTCGTTATGATGCTCGTCTTCCTTTTCTTGTATTACGAACACAACTCTCTCATTCAAATCCTTTTATGTTTCAGACTTGGCAACGAAGCTCCATCGCTTTGAAGGTTGCTCTTGGCAGGCTGTCGGGGAGCTTGAAAGGGGCGATCCTCCGTGCCCCCGACGCATCTAGAGGCTTCGGCAAGCCTATGGGTTTTACGAAGACTATCTACAACATGGTTAAAGATTAGGGAGAAACTAGTCACTATGTAATGGACATGTATTTCCTGCCTCTGTTAATAAAGAATCAGTTTCCTTTCTTACATACGTGATTTTGTTTTACGTTGAATTAAACTAAGCAATCTCAATGCCAAATCACCTTGCCGACCACCACTACCGATCAAGCCTTTAACAAGAATAGATCTATAAAAGCGGGCCGTCAACTTTCTCGCCTCCTTTGAAGAAAATCTTAAATCCGATTAACATTAGGTAGTGGCATTGATGATAATGCTGAAACATGCTCAAAGCGAGAGGAATCAAATCCCATGACTATTTTTTTTTCATCTTGAACAATCAATGAGATTTTCTTCTATCCATACTGGATTGCCCTTGTGTATTAATCCTCCCGTTCTTGCAAATATGGATGAAATCCTTGTTTGAACAAAGCGGTTGAACCTTTCCGACGTCACTATTAACCCAAATCTTCCAATAATGTAAGAAATCCGATTTCGAGAAAACTTCAGAACCTTTGTTCATTGTATCATTAAATGTGACTTGGCTTTCCCTTCTCCCAATAAACCAACCCGAGGGGTAAAAATGTCGATCCGAGAGAAGGTGAATCGAAAAATTGGGTTCGGCAAAACTTATTTTAATATACTCGACCAATCGGCTTCCTTTTCATTAAATACACGGTTTTATATGTTCAAAGCGCGAATTGAGATTCTCAGCGCAAATTTGTTCATCACCCTTTTCCTTTCTCATCGAGTATCTTCCATCAAGACCCGGTAATTTCAATGGCGGGTAAAGGAAAGGAGATTGCGAGGGAATCAACGATTCGGGGTCCTCCACCACTGCTCGCATTCGGGTAAGATTGAACCTCCCTTCAGATCTAGTCGTCTCTTATCTTGATGCATTCTAATCCTTCACTTCTAGATCACCAATGCACGGACTTCTTGTTTGGCACTTTCGGCGCATTCAATCCCCATCTCATCGGACTCTCGGGATGATGATTCACCGGCCGGATCACGAGGACTCTCGCAATCATTTTGCGCGTGAAGAGAGACGCCCGTCGTAGGAGCCCGGGCAGATCACGGATGTGAAGCGACTCCTTCATACGTATGAGGCGTGAGCGCCGTATGGCTTTGGAGGTCCATATTGGTGGTACGCGTTTAAGACTCAACTTTGTTTGTATGTTTCTTTGTCATGGTGATCGATTGTTTCTCATTTCATTCATCATCCGGAATCGCCCGAAGCCATCGGTGCCTCCATAAAGCGGTGTCGGTTTGGCGCGGCGCTTGACATGCGGTGAACCGCAGGCCCCACGCATCCGGAGATGGATTGATAAGATCAAGGATGCCATGAAGAAGAAGTGAAGAAGCGTGACGGGATGGTGCGAATAGTACCTAGGATCGGGATAATGTAGAAACCTTTTGTGATGTATTCGTGGTGTCTTTTGTAACAAACTTTGCGGAATTCTGAATAAAGACTTTTACGTCTCCATATTGATGCGTTTTTATATTTTTGCAC